>CM053767.1:22034316-22051724 GCA_028658305.1 Pachyuromys duprasi | reverse complement strand
GAGACTTGGGGAGAATAAGAGCTCCACAAAGACCAAACTGAGCAGGGCATAGGGGTCTTATATGAGACAGTTTCTCCAACCAAGGACCATGTATGGATATGGCCTAGAATCCCCGCTCAGATGGGGCCCATGGTAGCTCAGTGTCGAACTGAAGACCCTAGTAAGGGGAACAGGGACTGTTTCAGTCATGAACTTGATGGCTGACTCTTTGACCCTCCCCCATACATGCCAGGGAGAAACAGCCTGGCTAGATCCCAGGGGAGGACATTGCAGCCAGCCCTGAGGAGACAAGATGATCTGAGGTTGGATGGAAGGGAAGGAGGTCCTCCCCCGTTGGTAGACTTGGAGGGGGCAGGGAGGACATGAGGGAGGGTTGGGGAGGGCGGAAAGGAATGAGGGAGGGGGCTACGCCTGGGATGCAAAGTACCTAACCTGTGATTGATATAAAATAAATAAATTACATAAAAAAAATGAGACCTGAAAACGTAAGACATTAATTTACTCAGCCATTAGTAGGATATGGAAAAGAGCCGTTGTAAAGTAAAGATTGTGTGTTTGCTCTGGGTTTTGCAATCTAATAAGCACATGAATTCACAGGAGCTTAAGAAGTATGTGTAAAGATATTTGCTGCAGTCATTCAGGTCAAGAAACATCGGCCAGGCATTATGGTACTACCTATAATTTCAGCACTCGGGAGGCTGAGGCAGGAGAGTATTACCACAAATTTGGGGCCAGCTTGTGCCACCCAATAAGTACCAGACTAAATAGAGATATGAAATTTAAAAAAAAAAAGGAAAAAGCCAGGCATGGTGGCTCTGGCCTATAATCCCAGAGCTCAGGATTAGAAAGCAAGAGGATCAGGAATTCAATGCCAGCTTTGACGGCATAGTGAGTTTGAGATCAACCTGGGCTACGTGAAACCCTGTCTCAAGAAATATACAAGAGGAAAAAATTGATGGGGGGGATCTAAATGCAACACTGTAACCTATTTGTATGTAGTTCATACTATTTCTCCAGGTGAGTTGACTTAAATTTCCTCGCAGCATGATGCTCTCTCAGCATTCAGGTCATTCACATCAGCCCTGAGAGCCTGCGGAAACTGCCCAGCTGCCGAAGTATGAGCTGTGCTGTCCTTGGAACTCACAGACTCACATTTGCTGCACTTCACTGATCGCCAGAGAATTACAGACCTGCCAAGCTTCTGGAAGAGAAAAATTATGATTCTGTCTTATTGATCACAAGATTTAAAAAAAAATAGTAAGTTAGCATTAGCAATTATTCTACTTCTGGAGAATGCAATCTGCTACCACAAAAGTAGTCATCATTTTCATAGTTCTGGTATGCAAAAGTTCAATTACCACAGACAACAGTTTTCCATTAACACACTTCCAACTTTAGTTACCATAATGCATGAGGATAACCATGAAGGGATAGTAAGATCTTGCCCCATTCATAACTGTTGAGTTTTGTATCATGAATGCTTATTACAGACTCAAAAACTAAACTAAAAATAACAAGATAAACTAAAAATGACAAGATAGGTGTGCTAGTACATGCCTCCAATCTTAACATTTGGGAGGCAGACATAGACAATCCCAGGTTCAAGATCACCCCAGGTCCATAGTGAGTTTGAGGCTACCCCGAGCTATGTAAAACCCTGTCTCAAAACAAACAAAATGTCCTTCCAAGTACACACTAATGTTTACCTAGAAATAAGAAAAATAAGAATATTTCAGATTTCTGTTCTTAAAAATTATTGGACCTAAACCATATATGTTAGAAGTCCACAGTCTGTCTGTGTATTTACCTATTTGTTTATTTTTCTATATGTTCTTTGAACATATATTCTTGTAAAACTGATAATTCATGAGACTTACCTTATGAGTATGTCAACCTACCATAGTGTTGGATGTTGTTGTAAACACTCTTTAATTTTAGACAGGGCTTTCACTGTGGTGATCAGGCTGGCCTTAAACTCACAGAGACTCACCTGCCCTTGCCTTCTGAGTGCTGGGATTAAAGGAGTGTGTCATCAAGCCTGGTCATGAATATTCTTTTTTTAATTAATTAATTTTCTTATTTACTTTACATCCTAATCATAGCCCCCTCCCTCCTTTCCTCCCAGTCCCACCTTCTGTCTCTTTCTCCCCTACTCCTCAGAAAAGGGAAGCCCCCACCTACAACAGCCAGCACATCATGTCGCATCAGGACTGAGAGTATCCTCTTCCACTGTGGCCTGGCGAGGCAGCCCCACCAGGGTGGAAAGTGATCAAAAAGCAAGCCGAAGAGTCCCTATCAGAGATAGTCCCTGTTTTCCTTACTGGGGAACCCACATGAAGCCAGAGCTGACCATCAGTTACTTCTGTGTAGGGGGTCTTGGTCCAGCCCATGCCTGGTCCTAAGTCTCCACAAGCCCCTCTGGGCCTGTTAATAGTGTCAGGGGTTGGCTCTCCCATGGGGTGAGTCTCGTGTTGGGCCAGGAGTTGGTTGGACATTCTCTCAATCTCTTCTCTATTTTTATCCCTGCACATCTTGTAGACAGGGTAAATTTGGAGTCCAAGTTTTTGTGGGTGGGTTGGTGTTCCCCTCCCTCTTAGGAGTCCAATCTAGTTAGAGGGTGGCCTCTTCAGTCTCCATGACTCCTGCCACAAATATTCTTAATTCACCTGTTCATCTTTTTGTGAGACCCAATCACATAATGTCTATATAAATATGTTAACACATTTGTTAAATTTTAGGAAGAAGTACTCCTATTATAGTTCTTGTTTCTGAAGAAAAATATTGTAGTAGCTGTTCAGTTCTCAATAAACCTAGAGATGGCTCTCAACCTTCAAATGCAGGCAGTAGAACATGGTATTAGTTGGTCTCTGGAACTTTATTCCTCTTGTCCCCTGCCACTGGTCCTTCACCTTTTCCATTGCTTGACTAAAGACTTGACATTGTTTTCTTTTGCTATTTATATTTAATGAGGGCATCTCAATGCTCACATACTTTCATGAGAGCCCTTGGACCACTTAGAAGTGCAAACATCAGCAAATGAGAGTGAAGCACTGTATTTAACAGTCTTAAAGCCTTTGTAATGAAACAAGTACTGTTTGTTCATAGAAGAACTAGGATGCCAACAGACTTAGAAAATACATGCATGTCTTTTTCAGTCCCTTTATATGAATTTGCAACCATTGCTGAAGATTTGAGAGAAAGCTTCAATCCAGTCCTCAAAGAAACAATGAAATTTCACAATGCAAACTAGTTGCAAAACCCTTCTACCATAGAACAATGCAATGTTTACTTGTCTCTTCAAAGGCTCTTCTCATATTAGGTTAGTTCACAGGCAACAGAACAGACATGGGAAAGAGCAAAGCCAGAGGAGGTGGGCTTTAGTCACAGCATTATGAAGAAGGCTGACTAAGCCTGTTTCCTACATATGGCAGGAAATAAACTACCTTGGGGCATCTATCAAAATTCCTATTTTTAAAGTTTTCATGTGAAGAGGGGAGGTCTGCAATAGAGATTTTGCAAAGGTCTGACTTTTTAATCTTTATATATCCTAGTTCCCTTCTTTTGAAGTCTACCTATAACTCATAGTGGTTCTAATGGCTTCTCTGAGTTTCTGGTTGATGCAGAGTTTTTTTGTTTGTTTGTTTTGAGTCAGGATCTCATGTAGCACAGGCCACAGGTTAAAGTTGAGCAAAGTTTCCAAAGCAAGTTCCAAGCCTGGCAAGGCTATCAGAGCTTGACTCTCAAATACTGTAAGTGAAAACTGAACACTGGGAATAGAGATATAGCTTAGCTGGTAGGAATGCTTATACACACTGGGGCCAGGTGGGTTGGTCATCATCTCCACCACCATCATCATCATCATCGGTGTGTGTGTGTGTAAGATGTGTGTGCCTAGCATGTTTGTCACAGTGCACATGTGGGTAAGAGGACAACTTTGTGTTGTTGGTTTTCTCTTTCCATATTTGCATGAGTTCCCAGGATCAGACTCGGTGACTGGGTTTGTCTGGCAAGCACCTATCCCCGGTGACTCATTTCACTACCCTTCAGCTGGGATTTTTAAAACCGGGTCTCTCTTTGTAGTCGGTGTTGACCTGGAACTCATGGCAATCCTGTTGCCTCAGCATCCTAAGTGCCAGGAGTGCAAGCGAGTACCAATATGCCAGGCGTGCTTGATTGTTTTTGAGAGCTTTTCTCCTCAGCTCAGATAGTTACATAAACAGATTAATAAACCTGTCTAGTTTTAGGCTATAGAGGCATGGTGAGCTATTAATGTTAAAAATCTTATTTTGTTTGGTTTGTTTTGAGACAAGCTCTCATGTAGTGGAGGTGAACATTGAACTTACCATGTAGCTGAGGATGACCTTGAATTCCCCATCCTCCTGTCTAGACCTCCCAAGGGTCAGAGGTTATAGGTTACAGAGGTGTACCACCACACGCGGAGTACATTGTACTTCTTACTCACTGGGTTTCATAGACATTTTCCAGGCTAAATATAATAGAAAATTCCAAAAGTGAATCTGACATGAAATTCAAGTCTGGCAGGTTCTGCTTTTTTTTTTTCTTTCTTTCTTTGTTCTTCTGTGAGTGAGTTGAGCCCCCTCATGTGTTCTCAGAATGACTTGTGGGTGAGTTCTGCATGATTTCTTTCTGACCGGGTCCAGCATCAGACTGGATGGGGGTAACAAATGCTCTTCATTTTCCTCTCCTGAAACTGACTTACCCACTTACGACTATGGCTGGTTCTCTTCAGTAAGAACACCTACCACCTACGTGGAAAGGAGTGAACTCCCATAGCATTTGTAACCTCAGCACCCCTTAGCACCCCTCAGTTTCGAGCACTGCACCAAGGAGAG
Source organism: Pachyuromys duprasi (assembly GCA_028658305.1). Taxonomy (NCBI): domain Eukaryota; kingdom Metazoa; phylum Chordata; class Mammalia; order Rodentia; family Muridae; genus Pachyuromys; species Pachyuromys duprasi. Next base: position 22,046,871 of record CM053767.1, on the reverse strand, counting down.
GTACAGGGACACCAAATCTAGGGAGCTAAGCCCCGGCAGTACTGAGGCACTTGGGAAATACTCCATCTTATGCTCCCATAGATTCTCTACTGTGGAGACTTTAGATTGCAGAGAATGTTGGAAGAGAGAGTGTGGAAAGGCAGTGTGAGGGGACATGACAAATACTAGGTAGAATGTTGTCCTGCCCATCAAAGGCTCCTGGCTATGAACTAGTTTCCTCGCTTGAAGCAAGTGTTCAGCATGCGAGCCCCATGTGGGATAACCAGTACCTAAGAGTGACGAGCACCTGCCTCATGAAGCCCGTGAAAGTAAAAGGTGATTTGATGACATGGAGAAGGCAGTGAAACCCAGCACCGAACTGCAAAGCCTCTGCTAATGGCTCATGCCCTGGAGCATTAGAAAAATGACTTCATTTTTAATACAGGGCATAATCTGGTACTATGAGTCAAACATAATAATAATCATGCCCAGTAGGTGGCCAAAAGACAAAAAAAAAAGATGATTAGAAGACAAACAGCATAAGAAAAAGGAAACAGGGCGGCAAGATTGCTCAGAGGGTAGAGGTGCTTGCTACCAAGCATGTCAAGCTGAGTTCAATAGACAACATGGCGGAAGAAGTAAAACTGCCCACAAGTTGTGCTCCTCTGACTCCATGCACATGCCGCATGAACGCATGTGGATAAATTAACAAATACATTTCAATTATTCTTTGAGATTTTTATTTACTTTTATTTTATGCATTTGAGCATTTGCGTGAATCCATATCTGTTGATCACCACGCATGTGGTGCCTGCAGAGGCCAGATACTGGAGTTACAAGACAGTTGTAAGCCGCCATGTGGGTGCTGTCGTATCAACCCCAGGTCCTCTGGAAGAGCAGCGAGTGCTTCTCATCATTGGAACATCTGTCTAACCCCAATAAATGTGATTCATTTTTATTAAAAGAAAAAATAAAAAGAAGGGAACAACACCTAAAAAAAAAAAAAAGATTCTTGAGGCCATCACATCTCGTCTGTCTGACCTTCAAAACACTGGTGATCTGGGCGTACAAAGCCCTGAGCACTTCTAGAGAGCCTGGAGATGCAAATCCTTCCAGTAACAGCCAACCAGGATAATATCTCAGAGTAGCTTGAGATGAGAGTCCTTCCCTCCTTCACCTGGACTCAAAGCTTGGTCAGTGCCTGGCAAAATGTAAGTGTTCACAAACATCCACAATAGCCCTGTAAGACCAACCCTTCTTTTATCAGTGCCACTCAACTCCATGAACACAGTTCTCAAAACTATTACAGGTGAGGAAAGGGAGGTTTGGGCAGCAAAATGACTGAGCCAGAAGTCAACCTGAGATGCACCTGTCCACAGTAAATCTCCACTTCGATGCACACTAAGGTTGTATCTGAAAAGTGCTGACTTATTGTTGCCAAGCTAATTGATTCCACATTTACAGAGCTGAAAGTTAGTCATGGAAATTTGGACCTGGAAATTGCATTCTTATATCCTGCTTCCTTCACGCCATCCTTCCTGCCCACCGCCGGCTTCAGTAAGAGCATGATACCAGTATCTGTTCATTTTCAAACTGTTTTATGGAGATATAAGTCACATACCATACGATTCTCCTAGCTAATGTGTACTCTCTGGTGTAGACGACTTTTAGTTCAGAACATGGCTGTTCTGGCAAGAGATCACATCTAAAGATCTTCTAGGCCTGTGTGATCCTGCTGAAATACAACATGCCTTTAATCCAGGAGACATAGGCAAGCGGATCTGAGTTCAAGACCAGCCTGGTATAGAGCAAGTTTCAGGTAAAGAAAGTCCAGACATGTTGGTACACGCCTTTAATCCCAAGCAATGAAGTTTAGTTTGTAAAAAGGAAGCACCCATGTTTGAAAGCGATGTGTGATTGAGAGGCAGACAAGGTGACAAATCAGAGAAGATTTGACAGAACAGGATATGCCCAACTCTCACAAGAAGAGAAAAGGGAAGCTGCTTTCGGGGCAATGCAGGGAGAGAGGAGGCAGTTTTACAGGGACAGGAATAGAGAGGTTGCAGAGAGAGAACTTAGGTGAAGACTGAATGAACCAGAGAATGAGGAGGAGCCAGAAGATTAGAAAAGTTGTTGGAGTTAGTTTGAGGCCAAGCGGAGCAATCCAGAAGCTGAGAAAGGCCAGATTGAATAAGTAAGCTGGGAGAGGAATCTGAGCCAGAACAGCTGAGCTGAACCAGCCATCCCAGAGCCTCATAAGAACAAGGATGGGTGAGCGTATTAAGCAGTAAGTCTCAGAGACTGAACACATTCTAGGCCTAGGTTAGATTGTACGATGGCTAGAAGCTTAAGCCTCCAAGACAACAACTGAAATAGGAGAATGTAAGTTTCATTTACAGTCTAGTAGCTTTTAATATTTTTACTGGTTATATGACAAGCACTATTATAAATTCTGGACTATTTCCATCATCCAAACAGAAATAGATTCCCATTAACCATCACGTCTCATCCAGTCTTTGGTAAACAGTATGGATGTACCTACTGTAGACATTCTCTATACGCTATATAATGTGTGGTCTTTTGGGCCTGGCTTCTTTCACTGAGTATAATGTCTTCACATTTTTATCTTAATTTTTTCTGTGTGTTTGGGTATTTTGGCGGAATGTATGTTTGCGCATTACTTGCATTTCTGTGCCCAAAGAGCTGCTCAGAAGCAGATGTCAGATTTCCTGGAACTGGAGTTATGGATGCTTATGACTTACCATGGGGATATTGGGAATAGAACCTATGAACCCTAGAAGAGCAGCAGAGTGAGTGTTCATAGCCACTGAGCCATCTCACCAGCCACTAGTGTAGAGTCTTTAAGGTTCTTTCATAGAGTACCCATGCCTATACTTCATTCCATTTGATTGTTGAAATATATATTTTCTTTTTCTTCAGTACTGAGGATTGAACCCAAAGCCTTACTTATGCTAGCAAAAGCTCTACTACTGAACTGTGCCCCTGGCCCTGAAAATATTCTTCTATGTGAATAAGCCACATCCATTTTTCTACTCAGCAACTGAGAGATATTTTGTTTCAATTTAGCATGTTACTAATAATGCTAGATCCACTGACTTGTGGGGTTTTGTTCTGTTTTGTTTTTAGTTTTATTTTGAGAAAGGATTTCATGTAATCCAAGGCTGGCCCTGAACTTGCTATGTAGCTGAGGCTAGCTTTGAACTCCTGATTGTTCTACTGCTATCTCCCAAGTGTGGAGGTTATTGAAAATGAGCCACCACACCCCACGTTAAATTCATTTACAGCTAATTCCTCATAGGATCCTTTTGTTCTAAACAGGATCCTGTATATGCTCCCTTAAGTCTATAACAAATTTACTTTGTTAGAAACAAAGAAGTCTGAACCCCTGCATCCAACAGCAATACCTATGTTGGACTTAAGCCTCCAATTGCTATGAGCTCTCCCAGCAACTGTGGGGTCTTGGGAAAACGTTTAATTCCAGACAAAATGAAACATATGGGCATTCTGTATGGAAGAAAACAGAAAATCCACTTCTCTCATGTGTTTTGTGGTTTCTGTTCAAACAAAATGTTCAAAGAAACTAACTCAGAAGGTATCTATCACTTTGTATAGCTTCACTTAACAGAAAGCAACCATTACCTTAGTTCTTACATAATTAGCAATATGTGAGATTTCTGTATGTTCTTGCTTTGGAGTATGTCTTTTTGAAATAATTTTATTTTTATATATTAATCACAGGTTATTTACTTTGTATCTCAATCATGGCCCCCTCCCCTATTCCCTCCCAATCCCACTCTCCCTCCCTCATCTCCTCCCTGCCCCCTCCAAGTCCACTGATAGGGGAGGACCTCCTCCTCTTCCATCTGACCCTAGCTATCAGGTTTCTTCAGGACTGGCTGCAATGTCCTCCTCTGCGGCCTGGCAAGGCTGCTCCTCCCTGTTTGGAGTATGTCTTCTTGTGTGATTTCCAGGAGTGCTAGCCTCAGCAGGCTTTGCTAACTCTGGAAGCCGTGGCTCCACAGGGCGGCAGTGTAGCATTCCGCAAACGTGCGAGGAATGAAACCTCATCCTTTGCTCAGCTGTGTACTCTGACAGAAAACAGCTCCCAACTCTATGAGAACAACGCCTCCTTCCTATCCCAGTAGCCGCCACCGGAAACTACTGTCCTGTCTCCAAACCTCCAGTTCAGGACAAGAAACAGAAGTTTGAGTCAGGTCTTTCACAAGACATTTTAAAGTTTTGTTTTGTTTTGTTTTTCTGACAGAATTATAGAATCTTAGAAGCCTTTAAAAAAATCAAATGTTTTCAGCCCTTTGCACAAAAAGAAAAAAAAAACTCACATATTTGGTAAATCTCACTCACCTCTCATTTCATTTAAGACGGACATGGATGTGCACACCTACACACCCCAAGATAAGATATTGAGGTTGTAAACACCTATACAAAGTTGGTAGAGTGTTTGTCTAACACACACGGAATCCTGGGTTCCGACCAGCACTGCGTAAACCAGCCGTAGGGCTGTAGTACCACATGCGTGTAATCACAACCCTGGGGAGCTCAAGGCAGGAGGATGGGAAATTCAAGGTAACACTTGGCCAAATACTCAGTTTGAGTCCAGTTTCGGCTGTATGAGACAAAAAAAAAAGGGGGGGGGGGTTAAATTACGTTTATGGGCTGGAGAAACGTCTCAGTGGTTAAGAGCAACTTGCGCTCTAGCAGAGGACCCGGGTTCAGTTGCCAGCATACACTCTGTATGTAGCCTCCAACCCTTTCTAACTCTAGTTCCTGTGGAGATGAGTATCTTTTTTGGCCTCCACAGGCTCCTACATGCACGTGATACACATAAACTCACACAAGCATACACACATACACATAGAAAAAAAAAGTAACTTCCTTTATTTGCGTGTGCCCGCACACGAGCTTGCACAAGCGTACCTGCACAGGAATGTGATCACGTGCTTTGCCTTCTCGTCGGAGCTCATCTGGAAGGCAAATGAGAGCTTTCAGAAGTGAATTCTCTCAGTCCATCCTGATAGCCTTAGCTCAGCAATAGGTGCCTTCACACACCAAGACATCTTACTGGCCCAAAATTCTTTAGTTGTTTGCTTTTTCCTTGTGGGGGAAGGGGGAGGTTTCTCTGTGTAGTTCTCTGGCTGCCCTGGAACTCATTCTATAGAGCTAGGTCTTCAAGATTCACCTGCCTCTGCCTCCTGAGTGCTGAGATTAAAGGCATGCGCTACCACTGCCCATCTTGGACCAAAATCCTTAATCTGTGAAAAAAAAAATCGTCTTAGAACAACCTTTCACTGAATGCTAAACCCCTTCTACATTTTTTTCTTTTAATTTATAGATAGGGTCTTATTATGTAGCCCTGGCTAGCCTAAAACTTACTATGTAGGACCAGGTTGACATAGAACTCACAGAGGTTCACCTTCTTCTTCCTCCTTAGTGATTGGTTAAAGGACATTGCCACTATGACCAGCTCCTTTCTACAGCATTCTTAATAGATATATGCCCTCAGAAAAAAAAAAGGGTATACAAACAACTGAGTTTGCACAAGCCTTGTTAGCATAAATCCAGTGTCTGACTGATAGATAGGTATATGATGTGTGTGTGTGTGTGTGTGTGTGTGTGTGTTCTCTCAAAGAAGTATAGAAACAATGTAGTTTCTTTTTTTCCCCTGCCAACAGCTGGAGGTGGAATTTATTTTGTTTCTTTTTTGTTTGGTTTTAGGTTTGGTTTCTCTACATAGCCCTGGCTGTTCTGAAACTCACTTTATATAGACCAGACTGCTCTCAAGCTCACAGAGATCTGCCTGCCTCTGCCTCCCTGCTGGATTATAAACTTGTAGCACCTCACACAGCTTTAGAGTTTGGAGTTGGAAACTATTTCAGTTTGTCTATGTCACTAAAGAAGAGAGGTGAGGTAATCAGAAGTCTCTTTCCTGATTGAAGAGATAAGTGAGACATTGGAGATGCCAGCGCTCTGCTGTAGTTTCTGCACAGAGCATCAGTTCAGCCTCACCTTCCGCACAGACCCGGTGTGAAGCAAGGAGTGAAGGCATGTGCTCCTTGCCTCTTCTGTGTGGCTCACGATGGCTGTGAAACAGAAGTCATCTGACCTCTGACTGCTCCCAGTGGTGTCAAGTGTTTTCCTCTCCAAGTCTCTTGTCTTAGCAGTTTGTGTTTGACCTGGTGGACATTTCTTACAGCATGGCTGAAATCCAAACACAGAGACAATGAAGCCCTAAACTAGGAAAGCAGGAGAGAACACATGTTCTCTGGTTGTTGGTTTAGTCCTTCTGACTTGGTTTGGTTTGATTTTATTTTGTGAGGCAGGTCTCACTGTTTTTTTGAGACCTAGAACTTTCTCTGTGCCTGAGACAGGCCTTGAACTTGTGATCTTTCTGCCACAGCCTCTCTGTGGCTGGTATTATGGACATATACCACCCCATTTGGCTTAGAAATTCAAGCTCTTTTCTTTTGTTGTTAGGAAGAAATATGCTTGGATATTTTTTATTTGCCAGGACAGTTTGTACCTCCTCTGAAGGTCACTTCATTACTTCTCTTTATTGTTGCTATAACTAAATAGCTGACCAAAAACAATTTAAGAGAGAAAGAGCTTGTTCTGGCTTACATTTCTGTGGGGAGGGAGTGTGGATACATCTCATCCTGGCAGGAAAGGACAAGGGAATCAGGAGGCCAACTGGTCACATTACATCCACAGACATATCTGAGTGACTAAGAAGTGAGACTGGGCTACACATAAGACCTCAAGACCTGCTCCCACCATTTCCTCTGTCATTCACAACAGGGCTTTTTACATTTTCAGTTTCTTCTGAGACCCAATGTAACGTCTTTACCTGTGAGCCCCATTCAATGGGACATATACTATCCTAGCACTGGAGGCACCAATAGGAGCAGGAGACCAGCAGGGCACTTTGAAGTCAGGAAGAAGAGCCAGGTTAAAATCTTCAGGCTGGCCTGTACCTTACAGCCATCCTCTTGCTGTAGCCTCCGGAGTACTGGGTTTACATGTATGAACCACCATACCCAACTTGTTTTGATATTTTAAATGTCCACTTCTACAACTTCCCATGTTCCTGTATTCATGGCATGAAGACCAAAGGGGACTCTATAAGGGGAAGAAGGGAGAAAAAGAAAACAAAAGCAGACAATGGGGATCAGAAAAAAAAAAAGTCATTTACACAATGGACTACTTCTCAGCTATTAAAAACAAGGAAATCATGAAATTTGCAGGCAAATGGATGGAACTAGAAAAGATCATCCTGAGTGAAGTAACCTAGAACCAAAAATACATGCATGGTATATACTCACTTATAAGCGGATGTTAGCCATATAATACAGGATAAACATAATAAAATCTACAGACCTAAAGAAGCTAAACAACAAGGAGAGCCCTAGGGAGGATACTTAAATCACATTCAGAATGGCAAACAGGATAGACACCAGAAGCAGTGGAAGACAGGAAACAGGATGGGAGTTTACCATAGAGGTCCTCTGAAAGCCTCCACCCAACAGGGGACTGAAGTAGATACTGAGACTCACAGCCAAACTTTAGCCAGAGTGCAGGGAGTATTATGGAAAGGGGGATGGGGAGTAGAAGGACCGATGGAGAGGGGACAGGAGCTCCACAAGGAGACCAACAAAGCTAAAAATTCTGAGCCCAGGGAGCCCTGCAGAGACTGATGTACCAACCAAGGACCATGCATGGAGAAGACCTAGACCCACTGCTCAGATGTAGCCAAATAGGCAACTCAGTCTCCATGTGGGTTCCTGAGTAAGGGGAGCAGGGGCTGTCTCTGTCATGAACTCGTTGTCTGCTCTTTGATCATTTCCCCCCTGCAAAGTGGAAGAGGATCCAAGCAGTCCTCATGAGACTTGATAAATGAGGGGCAGATGGCAGGGGAGGAGAACTCCCCTTTCCAGTGGAATAGGGGAAGGGGATTTAGGGGAAGAGGGAAGGAGGGTGCACCCGGGAGGACATGAGGGAGGGGGCTACAATTTGGATATAAAATGAAGAAATCGTAAAAAACGAAAAAAGAAAAAAAAACGTGTGTTTCATCTCTATTCTGCTCTAGATCTAAAGATGTATATATACATATATACACATATCCATCATAAATGCATGACATGAGAACAGTAGAATGACCATTAGGAAAAGGTACCAGGTGGAGCAAGGTGATGGGTAAAGAAGACTGAGCAAAACGTAATGATGTACACACATTGAAATATCATAGATATGCTTCACGCAAATTAGTTCTAAAATAGCAAGCATTTCCCAACTTGTCAGAGAGAAGCTTTGCTTCCACCCTACCATAGCTACTAGATGCCAATATAAGTTGACTTTTTCCCTACAAAGACAAAATATAATAAAGTTATTCGACCTAGGACTGCAGAGTAAAAATATAGTTAGTACAAGGAATGCTTTCACTAGGTAGACAAGAATTTTGGGAAAGATGAACTGTGCCAGGAATGCTGTGTGAACCAAGAAAAACTGGCCCAACCAGCTTTTCTTGTGCAAAGGAATGGAATAAAGGAATCTATTCATAGTCCCTCCAAGTCAGCTCTCATCACACATTTGAAACCAAATTGTAGCTGTATTTAAATTTTTATTTGTATAATGGTCACTGCACACCTGATATAATAATTACACTTAACTTGTAATGTTCCCAAAGCAAAACTCAAAGGTATCTTTCGGAATCACTAGAAAAACTCACTCCAAACGTTATAGTGGTTACCTGAGGGAAAGGAACCAGAAAGAGTATGTCTGGATGTGGTGGGTCACACCTGTAATTCCAGCTTGAGCAACCTAGTCTCAAAGGGGGGGGGGGGGAATAGAGGGAAGTCAAGTTCATTCTTTGTGTGAATCATTTTTCATCTGTGTACAGGTGGTTTTTGTTTTGTTTTGTTTTGAAGATTTATTTTTATTATTTATATATGTGTGTGTGTATCTTGTGAATATGTTTTTGTGTATGTGTTTGTGTGTATCTATTTGTCTTGTGAATATGTGTTTTGTGTGTATGTGTGTGTGTTTGCGTATGTGTGCGTGCCCATAGAGGCCAAAAATGCTGTTGGATCCCCTGGAGCTGGAGGAAGCAGCCTGAAGTGGGTGCTAGGAGCTGAACTCAGGCTTCTTGCAAGTGAATAACCTGAGCCTTCACTCCAGCCCCTGTGGTTTTGGTCTTTAATAATTACATTTACTGATTTGATGTGGAGTTGGTGAAGGTGCTGCAGGACTTTGTACATGGAGGTCAGGGACAACTTGCAGGAATTGATTCTATCCTTCTTCCGTGTAGGTTCCCAGGATCAAACGCAGACCCTCAGGCTTGCTGGCACCTTTAACAGCTGAGCCCTCCTAACCCCCGTATGTGCAATTTGGTGTGAGTTCACGAAATACCTATACTTCCAGCACCTGAGCTCAAGACCAGCAATGTGGTCTCTCTGCAATGTGAAAGACCCTATGTCAAAAAAACCAAACAAAATAAAAGCATCAATGTAAGCCAGGGATGATGGTGCACACGTTTTATCCCAGCACTCAGGAGGCAGAGGCAGGCAGATTTCTCTACGTTCAAGACCAGCCTGGTCTATGTAAAGAGTTCCAAGCCAGCCAGGACTACATAGTGAGACTGTCTCATGGAAGTGGGGGGTAGGAGCTATTATTCCAAGACAGAAAAATGTTTTGTAAACCCATGATATATGACATGGATTTATTACACATTTCTATTTAGCTTATTTTTTTTCTGACAAAAGGCTACATAATATAAAATACATCCATGTGGGGTATACTCACACATGCTTTGATTTTCTAAACTCCAGGGGCAGAGGCAGACAAATCTCTGAGTGAGAGGCTATCCTGACCTACATACTGAGGTCCACAAATGTAGGGCTAAATAGAGAGAACCTATCTCAGAAAAACAAAACTAAATAAATTAAATACATACACCAAAAACTCTGTATGTTCAGTAAGAGCTTCGGTAGTTTACAGTAAAGATATTTCTTTTTTAATTTTAAAATGTATCTATTTTATATGTGTTAGTGTTTTGTTGCATGTATGTATGTGCGCCATGTGAACATCTGGTGCCTGTGAAGGTCAGAAGAGGGCATTAGGTCACCTGCAGCTCGAGTTAAGGACAGTTCCTGTTAGGTTTCAGGCAGTCCATATATCCAGACATAAGCTCAAACTGGACCTTAGAAGGATTTCTGGCTGTTAAATACAAGCCAGCATTCCTCAGAAACTTTTCTCCAAAAGAAGTCATTCCCCTTGCCGCTGGCAGAAGAGACATATGGCTCCACTGAAGTACACCTGCAGTTGCATATCAAAATCCACCCTAAAGCGAGGTGGAGAGGTGCATGCCTTTGATCCCAGCACTTGAAAGACAGAGGCGAGTCCATCTCTGTGAGTTTGAGTCCAGCCTGGTTTAAAAAGTGAGTTTCAAGACAGCCAGGAATTTTTTTTTTTTTACCAGAACCAAAACCAAAGACAAAGACAAAGACAAAACATTGATACCAGCTTCCAGGCTCCCTCAGTCCCTACATATAAGTACTTGTTATATATTTCAAATTCCCCACACTAGCATCCTGGCCCTTCTCAGTTTCCCAGGAGTCCCTCCTCTCAGATTCTTTATATGATGACAAGGATGTCCCCACCACCACCCCATCTCTGCCTCATCCCCACCCTACTGCCATATCAATAATCTCACAATTCTCTATTCTCTGCTCTCTCAGCTGCCCCTGAGGACAGCCCTGGCCATGTCCAGTCTTCTTTCTTTTCTCTCTGCTCTGGACTCTTTCAGATGCCTCTGGATTCACAATAAAAATCTAGCCACTAGGAGAGTGATCGTGTTGGCTCTTTCTTTCCTGCACCTCCTCACACACAGTTGGGTACTGTCTTGTGGGTGCTGAGAAATAACCCAAGACTTCTGCAAGAGCAACAAGTTCTCTTAACTGTGACCCATGTCTCCAGCCATTTCTGTCTTGTTTGTCTGAGTCAGGGTCTCAACAAGTAGCCCCAGGTGGGCCTCAAACTCACAGCGATCCTCCTGCCTCAGCTTCCAGAGTGTATGATTACAAGATGTGCCACTTCAGTGCCTGGTTAAAAAGACAAGTCTTTATTTGAATCAACAACGTGGTTAAGTGATTTTAGAAACAATTTGGAAGCCGGGTGTGGTGTTTCATGCCTGTATTATGCATTTGGGATGTTCGCAAGAACATGGAGAGTTTGAGGCCAGGCGAGGCTGCATATCAGACTTGGAAGTCGACCCCTATGTCAGACTGACACAAACTAGAGTCACCTGAGAAGAAAGCACTTCAGTTAACAAAGTGCCTCCATCAGGCTGGCCTGCTGGGTTGTCTGAGGGATATTTGCTTGAGTGGTGATTGATGTGAAAGAGCCCCGCCCATTGTGGGCAGTGTTACCCCTGGAAAGGTCCTAGGCTACTTCAGAAAAAGCAAGCTGAGCAAGCCAAGTGGTGAACAAGCCAGGGAGCAGCAGGTCTCCATTCCCCAGGGACTCTACTGCAGTTCATGCTTGAGTTCCTGCCCTAACCTCCTTCGATGATGGACTGTGCTATGGAAACCTAAGGCAAATAAACCCTTTTACCCCACCGTGGTAGTTTGAATAGATAAGACCCCTTCCCCATAGGCTCATAGATTTGAATGCTTGGTCATTAGAGAGCGGTACTTCTTGACAGGGATTAGGAGGTGTGGCCTTTTTGGAGTAAGTGTGACCCTGGGGGTGGGCTTTGGGGTTTCAAATGTTCAAGCCAGGCCCAGCATCACTCTCTCTTCCTGCTGCCTGCAGACCTGGATGTGGAACTCTCAGATCCTCAGGCACTATGTCTGCCCTCACACCATCCTGCTGGTAATGGACCAAACTTCTGAATCTGTAAGTGATCCCCAATTAAATACTTTCCTTTACGAGAGCTGTCGTAGTCACCGTGGTGTCTCTTCACAGCCATAGAACAGTGATTAAAACACTTACCCAGGTTAATTTTGGTCAGTTGGCCTCAGAGAACAACCTAGAACACCACCATAATAAGTGAGCTTGGCTTTATTGCAGAGGTTCACCTTAAATAAAATTAAGTTGGACCTAATTTATTAAACATGATAAAAAATTATGTGTTGAATTCTTAAACACTTGAAGTTAATCATTTCAAATATCATTTTGCTTAAATTAAAAAAAAATTAATGACAACCTAAGGCTGGCACAGTGGCTTATACCTACATCCTCAGCACTTGAGAGGTGTAGGCAGAAGGATCAGGAATTTAAGTTAGCCTCAAGTACATAGCAAGTTAAATGCCCAGGTTAGGCTCCATGAGATGGTGTCAAATAAGTCTGCGTGGGAATGCAGCTCAGTAGATTGCTTGCCTAACACACACATGGTCCTGTGTTCAAAATTTAGCAGTGCCTAAACGGGGGGCTGTGGTGTATGCCTGTGACTGATTTTTTTTAATGCTTTAATATATATATATATATATATATATATATATATATATATATATATATATATATATATATATATATATATATATA
>CM053767.1:22022549-22034216 GCA_028658305.1 Pachyuromys duprasi | reverse complement strand
ACCAGTAGCCCAGAAACTGAGCATCATATAACACGACTGCAATTTCAGGCAATGAATGGTAGAGATGGGAAAAGCAGGATGTGGGGTGACTGCAATCTCAGCCAAGGAGAGGTAGGGAGTCTGGAACTCATAGGCATTCTTGGCTACGTAGTGAGTTTGCGACCAGTGTAGAAAACGCGAGACTCTGTCACAGTCAGCCAATAAAGAAACAAGCACCTAAACAAGGGACAGTGTATGAAGACTATAATGAGTCAAATATGTTGAGTAGAAATCACCTTTGTCCTGACAGGGCATCAGTCATGAGCTGTGCAGATCCTCTAGAGCTGCTGTGGGTTTTCTAGGCTCTTTGGCTCCCACTGCTTTCTTCACTGGCCTTTGTTCCCTTTTTACTTCTCTAGCATCACACGCCCTACTCACATAATAATAATTGAAAGGAGCTGGGGAAACCCAGATAATTGGCTTGTTTGATCTGTAAACTGGGTTTTACACATGACCCACAAAGCCACAGTCAGCAGACCTAATAAAGAGGCACCAGCAACTGCTCTCCTGCTTTTGGGGGAGAACACTCATCTGGTACCATGCTTTCTGCCAAATCCAGGCTGTACCTTGATCCAGACAGGTAAGACAGTGGGGAAACTGGCTGTCGGAAACAACATAAACTCCGGTCAGGTTATTTCAGCCCCATGCACACTAATGAATTCGATGTTCCTAATAAAGCGTTCTTATCTTTCTCACCCAGGGCTAAGCAATTTGAGTAATAGAATAATGGCTGGGAGTAATGGCTTGCACCTGTCATCACAGCACTCAGGAAATAGTCAGGAGGACCAGAAGCTCAAGGTCATTCTCTGCTATATCACAAGTTTGTGGCCTGCCTGAGAAACAGGCAGAGAGAGAGGGAAGCTACTCCTAGTGCTGAAGTGGGAAAAAGCAGGGAAGACCAATTACTAGATACTGATTTATTTAAAGGAGTGCTCGCACCGCCTATCTGCCAAGCTTGATGTTATTTGCTACCTGGAACAGAATGACTGGGAGGAATAGCATTTCCCTTAACAGCCTGCTGGCTGCTGTGTATGCTTCTCTAAAAGCTTGCTTGCTCATCCACCCACTTTGTGGTTTTTGAATATAAAGTGAGAATATAAAACTGGACCAGGAATTGGAGCCTTTCAGGGTCTTGCCTGGTCCACCAGTAATGGCTGGCTCCTCCCTTCCACTCTCTTTGCTCCCAGAAAGAGTCTGGCAGCAGTGGCTGTCTGCCTGAAACATGGGACCTAGTGGGATTGCTAAACTACAGAGGATGATTCTAGGTGCTCTGAGCAGAAGCAGACCTATATGCTGAGGGCATGTTTCCAAGAGCTGAAAGTCAAGTGCCTTTCTCCTGTGACAGTGCTTCTCAGCTGTTGATGACGTGATCTACCCAGCTTTCACTTTCTAAAAACCAGCCTCCACTTACTTCTTCTCTTCCTCCTTTATTTTTTTTTAATTTTTATTAATTACATTTTATTCACTTTGTATTCCCCACCCCCCGTAGCTCCCTCCCTCCTCACCACCCAATCCCTCTCCCTCCCCCTTCTCCACGCATGCCCCTCCCCAAGTCCACTGATAGGGGAAGTCTTCCTTTCCCTCCTCCTGATCCTAGTCTATTAGGTCTCATCAGGAGTGGCTGCATTTTCTTCCTCTGTGGCCTGGTAAGGCTGCTCCCCCCTCAGGGGGAGGTGATTAAAGAACAGGCGAATCAGTTCATGTCAGAGGCAGTCCCTGTTCCCATTACTGTGGAACCCACTTGGACACTGAACTGCCATGGGCTACATCTGTGCAGGGGTTCTAGGTTATCTCCATGCATGGTCCTTGGTTGGAGTATCAGTCTCAGGAAAGACCCCTGTGCCCAAATTTTTTGGTTCTGTTGCTCTCCTTGTGGAGCTCCTGTCCTCTCCATGTTTCACCATTTCTCACTTCTTTCATAAGATTCCCTGCATTCTGCCCAAAGCTTGGCCATAAGTCTGAGCATCTGCTTTGACACCATGCACGGTGGAGCCTTTCAGAGGCCCTGTGTGGCAGGCTCCTATCCTGTTCCCTGTTTTCTCCCTCTTCTGATGTCCACTCTCTTTGCCTTTCTGAATGGGGACTGAGCATTTTAGCCAGTCTTCCTTCATGATTAGCTTCCTTAGGTGTACAGATTTTAGTATATTTATCCTATATTATATGTCTAATATCCACTTATGAGTGAGTATATGCCCTGTGTGTCTTTCTGCTTCTGAGATACCTCACTCAGGATGACCTTTTCCAGTTCCCACCACTTACCTGCAAATTCGTGATTTCCTTGTTTTTTATTGCTGATTAATATTCCATTGTGTAGATGTGCCACAGTTTCTATATCCATTCCTCAGTTGAGGGGCATCTGGGTTGTTTCCAGATTCTGGTTATTACAAATAAAGCTGCTACAAACATGGTTGAGCAAATGTCCTTATTGTGTACTTGAACGGCTTTTGGATATATGCCTAAGAGTGGTATAGCTGGATCTTGAGGAAGCGCCAGATTGATTTCCAGAGTGGTTGTAAAAGTTTGCATTCCCACCAGCTGTGGAGGAGGGTTCCCCTTTCTCCACAACCTCTCCAGCATATGTTATCACTTGAGTTTTTGATTTTAGCCATTCTGATGAGTGTAAGGTGAAATCTCAGGGTCATTTTGATTTGCATTTCCCTGATGACTAATGAAGTTGAGCATTTCTTTAAGTGTTTCTCTGCCATTCCATATTCTTCTATCAAGAATTCTCTGTTTAGCTCTGTATCCCAGTTTTTGACTGGTTTACTTGATTTTTTGCTGTTTAACTTCTTGATTCTTTATATATACTGGACTTTAGCCCTCTGTCCAGTATAGGGTTGGTGAAGATCCTTTCCCAATCTATAGGCAGTTGTTTCCTTTAATTACCTTCGGTGCTAAGACTGAATGGCCATCCTCATTCAATGGCATACTATCAGTATTCACATAAGGTACTCTCTACAGAAGGTACTCTCTCTGTGTCCTTTCTACCCTCTCCTTCCTCTGTAGGCAGCAATAGCAATGTGATCAATATGTTTACTTGAATTTTTATATACCATTTTTTTGTGTTTTGATATGTGTGTGTGTGTGCGTGTGTGTTTTGGGTTTTTTGTTGTTGTTGTTGTTTTGTTTGTTTTTCAACACAGGGTTTCTCTGTGTATCCTTGGTGTTATGTTGTACAGGCAATTCAACTGACCAGGCCTCAGGGGCCTTTTGTGGTCCTGACAACATCCTATATCACCACCCATGTCCTATGTCATCACCTGGGCCAGGTGTTTGAGATATGTCTTCGGCCCCTCCCACCTGCACTCTCACTCTCTGTGCCTTGGTTTCTCTCCCTTTTCTGGGTGCTCCCCTTCACATATCTCTCTCTGTAGGTTAATGTATCTCTGCCCTCATGTACCACTCAGGTCCTAACTCCCTTCCCCTTTTCTTCCCCCAAATAAAACTCTTTTGTATCAGATCTGTTGTATGTGACATTTAAAAATATATCCTAACAGTTGACTGTCCTGTAAACCAGGCTGGCCTCAAACTACAGAGATCAGCCTGCCTCTGCCTCCTGAGTGCTGGGATTACAGGCATGCACCACTAGTACTGGCTTTTGTTTTGTTTTGTTTTTCAAGACAAGGTTTCTCTGTGTATCTCTGGCAATCTTGAAACTTGCTCTGTAGACCAAGGCTGGCCTCAAACTCACAAACATATGCCTTCCTCTGCCTCCCAAGGGGATTAAAGGCATGAGCCACCACTACCTGGTTTTATTTGTTTGTTTGTTTTTGGCTTTTTGAGTCAGGGTTTCTCTGTATAGCCTTGACTGTGCTGGACTCACTCTGTAGACCAGGCTGCCCTTGAACTCACAGTGGTCCACCTGCCTCTGTTTCCCTGAGTGCTGGGATTGTAGGCATGAGCCACCATGCCCAGATCACCTCCTGGTTTTAATATTTTTAAAAACATGTCTCATTCAACACAGGCTCAAGTCCTCAAACTTGATATACAGCTAGAGATGACTTTGAACTCCTGACTGTCAGGCCCAAAAGAAACTAGGGACAAATGGCTGTCGTGCTTATTAGCATACCAAAGCACACACTGGCCTCCAGACTCACTAAATACTTGTGGCTTCTCTCAATTCTTCTTACCCCACCCACTATCCTAAACTTGTCTAACTCATAGACTTTCCTTCCCCCAACTTCTTATTCTTACATAACTATCATTTTGGCCATGTGCCTTCTCTTGGTCCAAGTGCCCTCTCTCTCTTCCCCCCCTCTCTTGGCCCCATTTGGTGGTTTGAATAAGAATGGTTTCCATAGACTTCTAGGCAGCGCTGCTATTAGGTGCCTTGCTTGAGTGGGCGTGGCCTTGTTGGAGGAAGGGTGTCACTAGGGTGGACTTTGAGGCTTCAGATGCTCAAGCCAGGCCCAGCGACTTATTCTCTCTTCCTGCTGCCTGCAGATACAGATGTAGACTCTTGACTCCTCCTACACTCTCAAATTCTGCCTTCATGCTACCATGCTTCCTGCCATGATGACAATGGACTAAACCTCTGTAAGCCAGCCCCAGTTACTACTTTTTCTTTATGAGTTGCTGTGATCTGTGATCTCTTCACAACATTAGAAACCCTAAGACAGCCCCCTCTCTTGATCTTCTCAGTCTCCATTGCTCTCCCTCTTCTTCCTCTCTTGCTCTTTCCTTCTCTCTCTTCTTCTGGCCAGGTCCAGTCTGCTGGTCATGTTTAGTCCACTACATTTACTCCCAGCTCTAGACTTTTCCAGATGCCTCTGGCTGTACTCTCCCTCATACATACAATAAAATCCTTCTCTTCAACCATACCTTGGAGTGGTCATGTCCTCACTTTATACACTGATCTCCCTACCTCTCCCACTTAAGTGCTGAAATTGTAGGTAGCCATCACACACCCCCAAACCTGCAAAGTATAAATCTTTAGGGCCACCTTGATGCCTTACTGGGTAAGGCGAGACCTTGCAGACAACACCCTGAGTTTGGTGCCTAGAATGAACAATGTGGAAGGATAGAACCAACTCCTGAAAGTTGTCCTAAAAGCACATGTGCACCATAGCATACACCCCCCCACACTTCCCCATATACAATCATCACCATCTAAAAATAAAAATTTTTTAAGTTATGTTTTTCCTTCTGGTTGGCACTTGCTCTCTCTGACACACTTATCTGTGTTTCTTAGGGTGGGTGGGTCACCTTGCTTTTTTCTTTTCTTTTCACAATCAAGTTGTACAATGAATTTTTCAACAAAGATAACAAGTTCATATGACCTATAACATTTATCTGAAAATGATACCCTTTTGCTTGTGTAAGAAAAGTCTTGTTTTATCTTGGTTTGGAGGCTACAGAGGTTAATAGAGGGCATAATGGGACCTTGAACAAGAAATGTCCATTTGCTTCTTTCAGTGAATATGAACCGCATTGTTTTAGACAGTAGGTTTTAAAAACTGACGAGAGAGAGTATATCATGCAGATTTATCAGGAAACTCACAACTCGAGCCAAAACCAAATACCAAAGGCAGACATCAACATTAATTCAGCTTCCATAGACCAACATGGACATTACAAGATCTTCATTTTTGTTTTGGACAGCTTTTTCCTTTTAGTGTTTTAATTTAATGTAATTGTAGAGTTCTCACACAGTGAACTAATACATTGAACAATACACCAACAGTCAAGACACTGACATTGAAGCACTCAAGACAGAACATCTCGATACAAAGTTTCTTTAGGCATCTGAAGCCCAGCCTGACAGGGGGAAGTCTGAGCTTCCAGTAGGAGTGCTAAAATTATGTTTTAAGTTTACATTACTGTGTACAGGAGATCTACAAAACAAAATGCCTCTAACCTGTATGTTCCACTTGTCCAAGATAACTTCCTGGAATGCTGGGGGCTCTTGTTCATGTAAGACAGTAAGCCACATGTTTTCACTTCTGTAAACAAGGTTGGTTGCTCCAACTGCATAGGATGTATGTGATCACATGTAGGCAGGAGGTACACAGGCACATAGTATGTCCATATGTAAGCTTGCCCAGGATTGGACAAAGGCAGGAAGTATATAGCATTATGGGTATTGACTAACGTAATTCTCAGTCATTATCTGGAAATCCTAGGTGTGGTCAGTGTCCATAGTTCTCACTAGTTTTAATAAAGCTTGCTTCAAATTTGGCATTTGGATGGATGCATGGCTGGATGGATGAAAGGGCTGATGCGTAGAGACCAGAGAATCATCTGGAAGCTAGCCTGGAGTAGAGAGAACAACTGAAGAACCAAAATTCAATTGCTTTGGCCAAGAAAGAACAAAATGAGGGGATAGTATTTTCCCATCATAAGCTACAGTATTCCATCCGAGAATTCTTTCCAGACCTACAAGACATAGCTTCCCAATGGCTGTCAGCAACAAGTTGCTTTGTTCTTTGTTCTATTTTATTTTTATAAGCAACGGAGAAGCTGAGTGTGATAATGTATACCTATAAGTCCAGCATGTAGAAGGATCAAGAGTTCAAAGCCATCCTTGGATACATAGCAAGCTAACTGTTTAAGGCCAGCACAAACTATGAAGTATCCTATCTCAAAATCAAAAGAGTGGGACCCTATTTTTGTCTGTGCATGTTAGCAAGAGATAGATGCCCATAGAGTTTTAATTTTATACCTCAGATCTCATCTTCATGGCCATCGAGTCATACTCAGGGTCACTCTACACTAAGGATAAAATAATTAGGCCATCAGACTTAACCTGAGCAGCCTAATCCATTTTGGAGTTTTTAAATTTCTTTAGAAACATACTAGGTTTTCAATTCTATTTAATTTCTCTTATTTAAGCAAACACACATACTATATACACAAATAAGGTAGGCCCTTACCTGCAACTGCCTATTGTAATAAAAGGGCCAAGGAAAACAAGCATAAAGTGCAATAAAATATGCAAGATAAACAGTGGATGGTAAATAGAGGGACTGGTATGCCCACAGCTGGTAAGAGACTCCACCCTAGGACTCCTTCACACTTTACTGAGGAACAAGTCCAAATGAGTGCTGTTTTCCTTGGAGAATTCGATAATACATTAGCTTTTTAAAAAATCATAACGAAGCTGGGTACGGTGGCCCATGCCTTTAGTTCTGGCACTTGGGAGGCAGAGGCAGGTGGATCTCTGATTTGGAGGCCAATCTGGTCTACAGAGTAAATTCCAAGAAAGCCAGAGCTACACAGAAAACCCCTGTCTTGGAAATAATAATAATATCCAAATGAAGGGGTTGGAGAGAGGGCTCGGTGGTTAAGAGTGCATGTTGGTCTTGTAGAGGGCTCTAGTTTGTTTCTCAGCATCCACATGAAAGCTAACAACTATTGTAACTCCAGTTCCAGAGTGTCTGACACCTCTTCTGACTTCCTTAGTCGCCAGGCATGAACAATGTACATACATATATATACATGCGCACAAAAGACTCATGGGCAGAGAATAAAAAAAAAATAGATAAATCTAAACTCTTTTTGAAAAATCTAAGTGAAATCTTAAGATTAAAATAGATACATATAGTCAGGTGTGGTGACACACACCTGTTGTCCCAGCACTTAGGAGGCAGAGGCAGACAGATCTCTGTAAGTTCGAGATCAGCCTGGTCTACAAAGCCAGTCCAGGACAACCAAGGCTACACAGAGAAACCCTGTCTTAAAAAACCAAAACCAAAAAGCAACAAAACCCTCCACAAAAACCCCAAAACCAGGTGCATACACTTGCTATAAGAATTTGTGTTTTGATATATGTTAGTTCAGTAAGGCTTGTTTATCTCATTATATAGAAAAATATAATAATGGTTATACGTTCACATTTGTCAGCCCTTCCTACTGAGACACATCCTGGTCATTCCTTCCTGTTACTCTTGGACTTATTTTTAAGACACGGTCAAAATTGAGATCAGACCATGCACTATTCTAAGTTATTACTGTTGTATGAAACAGTTTTTTTAAGGCTATGCACTGTTTTATAAGGCCCCATTAAAAAATAAAAAAATAATTTTAAAAGGCTTTCAAAAAAGGATTCATTTTCATTTTATGGTATGACTTTGCTTGCATGTATCCCAAGTGTTTGGGTCTGCAGAAGCGTGTGTCACTGCAGCTAGCTTTGTCTGCCTTTCGCTAAGGCAGAGCCTCACTCTGTAGTCCAGGCTGTCAGTGTAGTCCTGCCTCTGCCTCCACAATGCTGGAGTCTCACACCTGTGTCCCACGCTTGGTTATGGTGTTTTTACTAGCCTGTGAGAGTCAGCATTCTCTCTCCAACATGTGGGTTCCAGGAGTTGAGCTTTGGTCCCAAAGCTGCAGGAAGCACCTTTACTTATTCTCACTGGCCCCTGTGTGTTTTCTTTAGGAGAGATTGTCTTTCATCTTCAAGAAAAGGATGATATAGTGGAAGTCAGTGGGTCCACTTTTGTCTTTCTGAATCCTCCTTGCTCCCAGTTCCTAAATCTTTCCCTTTATCTGGCTGAGGACTTCAGTATAGAGAGATAAAACTTTTCATATCAGAGGTACTGACTGAGATGGAAAAGGTCACCAGCACAGGCCTGACTGAATGGATTCCTCACTGACCAACAAAGCTCCTCATTGTCTTGGCTTCATTCATGGTTCACAGAGCCAAACTTGTTCCAGCCAGCCAGCAGCTGTCCAGATTCACTTTCTTAGAAATAAGCTTGAGAGGAAAGATGCAGCCAGTGAAATGGCTTAGCAGATAAAGGGTCTGCTGTCAAGCTTCACTGCCCTGAGTTCGATTCTGGGGTCCTGCAGAGTAGAAAAACAGAAGGACCTCTCACAAACTGCCCTCTCCTCCAGATATGTGGACCCACACAGACTCACAAAAGAAATAAAAATGTAGCTTAAAAAATTGTAATTAAAAGTCTGTTGTGGTGGCCAGAATTAACCTCAGCACCTGGGAGACAGAGGATATCTGTGAGTTCCAGGGCAGCCAGGGGTTCATAGTTAGATCCTGTAACAGACAAAACAAAACAAAAATTAATTATTTTTTTAATGGAAAGGAAACAAAAAAAGAAGTGAAGTTAGCAAGTGGTTCCTCATGGAGATAACTCTTTATGGTGTCTGTGAAAAGACAGCACATTCAATATTTACATGAAAGTAAATTTACTTTTGCTTTGAACATAAGCCTACTATATAAGTACCTCCTTTACACTCTATATCCTTATATACATATTTATTTCCTCTCTATGACAACAGGGAAAGCTAACCTGAAGGAAGGCTGGCTCTGACTCAGATCTCCCCGAGCCTCGCTTGGAAAGCTGGAATTCTTTCCTCTAAGGTTGCTGGAGGGGAGAGTGCAAAGTCCACTGCGAAATCTCACTTTAAATCTTACAAGTTGAAGTGTAATCCAAGCAGGAAGGTGCAGGCCTGTATTTCCCTAACTTCTAGAGGTAGAGGTAGAAGGGTCAGGAGTTCAAAGTCATCGTCCTGCTACTTATCAAACTCAAGACCTCCCAGGAATACAAGAGAACCCCTCCCAGCTCAAACCACAAACCTCAATCTCAAAACAAACAATTTAAGGTGGAACGTTATACACTTCTGCCAGCATAGGGTTGCGATTGGGGAGTGCAGAAGATTCCAAAGATCACGTGCCCTTGGAGTATCTGACCTTCCTCAGTCTCCTAGCGTCCCCCTCCCCCATTGCACCCCTAGGTGTAATAACTCCAGAGGCCGCGAGGTGGTGCTAAGGTTGTGGCCTCGCAGAGGAAGGTCATGGGGACCCAGAGCGGACAGTCCTAGAGTATTTACTGTCCAGTTTAACCCCCAGGACACCGACTCGACTACTCAGCAGAAGCCTATAAACTCCCTTTTGCCTCTCTCAAGACTTTCCCGTCACCTCAGAGAGGTGTATCAGACTTTGGTCAGTCCGAAGTTGTGGGTCCTCTAAGGACTGTAGCTTAAGTATCTCTTCCAGGCCCTACTCTGCACCTCTATGGCCACTTCTGGCCAGGCACCCACCTGTTTAACCGAGCTGCCAGGCACACTGGCCCCTTCTCGCCCTTTAATCCCCTGAACAACCTTGTCACCAACTCACTTCAGCCTTTCACACTTGGAGGCAGCTTGTTCCCCCGCGGCCCTCTCACCATCCACCCAGGTGAGATCTCCTCCAAACGTGCTCCAGCTTCCTTCTCCAGGACACCGGTTGCACTCTGTACTGAGCGATTATTTCTAAGCTCTGCAAATGCCGCGTGGATTTAATCACCCAGCCGTGTAGACACAGTAGAGCTAAACAACTGGAATGAGTGTGAGAGAGAATACACGAATGAATGAATGAATGAATGAATGAATGAATGAATGAATGAGAATGAATGAGAATGAATGGACTTGAACTGTTTTACGGGCCACCGCCTGTCATTCCATCAGATTTCGGGGGCCCGGCGTGGCCTCCGAGGACCAGCTCTTGGGTGGAGCTGATAAAGTGCTCGAGGGGCGGAGTCTAGGTGAGCCACCGGGCTTCGGGCGGGCCTGCGCGCCAGGTGAACTTTTGATTCCCACGTTCACGTGGGTCCGTGCAGGTGGCCAGTGGGGGGGGGGGAGGGAAGAAGGGGGTCTCCGAAACTGGGCGCTCCCCTTATGCGGAGGCGGGTGGCGTCTTGGGTCACCGCGGGGCGGGGAGGACACGCCCTCTCGCGGGCGCGGGCGCTGCAGAGGGATCGGTGCCGGGTGCCCGCGCCGCGCAGGGCCGCGGACGAGGCTGCCCCAAGCGGGCAGCGGCGGCGCGGGGCCGGGCCGGGAGGCCGATCCTGCGGATCTGGAGGCCGGAGGGGCCATGGGGGCCGGGGCGGGTGGGCCGGCTGTCCTGGCGCTGCTGTTCGCCCTGTGCGCTCCGCTCCGGCTGCAGGCGGGAGAACTGGGTGAGTGACCGTGGGACCCAGGGCTCGGGGGTTTGGGGGCGGTGTGGGCCTCGGGGGAGCCTGCGGAGGGTCGGGGGCCCTACGCCAGGCCGGGGATGGGTTGAAGTCCGCGAGCGCATTCCGAATCGCGCCCCAGAAAGCCCTTCCTTCCCCCACAAACGAGCGCGGCAGCTTGGCGCCTGTTCCCCGGCTGCCTGAGTGGTGTCCCCGCCCGGCCACTTAGTTCGCAGACTTCCCGACCTTGGCGGCGGGGTCCGAGTGGCCTGGCCCGGGTCCGAGCCTCTGCCTAAAGTAGGGGTGCTTCTGCGACGCTGGCCGGGGGGCGCAGGCTGCACACGGGGACCTCCCCGTCGCCTCACGCGTCTCGGGCTGGCGACCCCAGTTGGAACCTTGTGGCTCAGGTCCCACAAGGGTATCTGAGGGAGCCGAACGCGGCCCAGGCTGCTTTTCTTCGCTAGCTGATCTGTGGCTTCCATCACAGCCAGAGTAAAGCAGGAAACTAGTTTCCCAGCCAGCCCAACGTGGCTCTACTTCATTAATCTGCTTTAATTAGTTCTCCTTGGATAGGAAAGGCCAGCTTTCTTTCTTTCTTTCTTTCTTTCTTTCTTTCTTTCTTTCTTTCTTTCTTTCTTTCTTTCTTTCTTTCTTTCTTTCTTTCTCTCGCTTTCTTTCTTTCTTTCTTTCTTTCTTTCTTTCTTTCTTTCTTTCTTTCTTTCTTTCTTTCTTTCTTTCTTTCTTTCTT
>CM053767.1:22003410-22022449 GCA_028658305.1 Pachyuromys duprasi | reverse complement strand
GCAAAACCCATCGCTGGATTTTTTCACTGAACAGTGCATTCGATCACCGAAGCATTCAGCATGTTTATAGTATTAAAAACACAAAACAAAAGTGTGAATTTATTTTGTTTAGAGTTGCTGTAGCGCAATCTAACGTGTGTTAGATTTGCAATATGTAAGATCTTATGAATCTTTCTTTTATAAACGTGCTATTTTGGGTTTGTTTGTTTGTTTGGCGGTACTGGGAATGCCTGTGCCAGACAAGCCTTCCACCAACCGAACTATATTCCAGCCGCTAAATGTTTTAAATGTTGAAAACACGTTCTCAAGTCGATGCTTGAAAAATAAAACATTTTTTTATTTATTTGGTGTGTGTTTTTTAAAAAGCTTTATTTTTAACTATGTATGCTTGTGTCTGGGGTTGAGAATATGCGTGCAAGGGCAGATGTCCAGAGACCAGAAGTGTCTGATCTGTGTCTGGGTCCTGAAGTTACAGGCAGATGTGAATCCCTGGGTGTGGGCGCTGGGAACCAAGCTTCCGGTCTGATGAAAGAGCAGTATGTGCTCTTAGCCACTGAGACATCGCTGCAGCCCCGTTTTGAAACTTTTTAGTTGACTCATTGTTATTACTATCATTTGCTGTTTGAGATAGGGCTTTATTTTGTACATCAGGCTAGCCTGAAACCCATATGGAGCACAGACTACTCTTGAATTCATGGCAATTCTCTTTATGCCTTCCAAGTGCTGGTATTACTGGCATGAGACACCATATCCAGCTCAATTGGTAGTTTTACTTTGTTTCCGGCTTTTACTTGTTTCTTCTTTAAAATTTTACTTCGCTTAATTATATCTATGAATGTGGATATTTATGCATGTGAGTTAGGGACCCTCTGAGGCCAGAAGCCACAGAGCTGCCCGTGGCTGGTGTTACAGGTGGATGTGATCCCCTGATCTGGGTCCTGGGAACTGAACTTGGCTCCTTTGCGAGAACTAGAGGCTCTCTTAACTGCCGCAGCCCATTAATTTCTTTCTTGCTTGTTGTTGGTTTGAGTCAGGGTCTTTCGTAGACTTGCTGCCTCAAACCCACTAGTTAGCCTGAACTTCCGATCCTCTTTCCTCAGCCTCTGAAGGTGGAATTACAGAGGAAAGGCACTTTTCTCGTTGTACATCTGTGAGTCCGCCTCACAGCTTGTCCTCCACATGAAAACGCTTATCTGGGCTCTGTGAGCAATTTAGAAGTATGTTTGTTTAGATACTTACTGCAGTTTTACGTTTTAGACCTTGTTGCCATTGGCTGATGGAAGAAGATACTGTCTTTCCGGTTATTGTGGAACATCCTACATATTTAGGATTTTAAAATAAATGAGCACCATTAAGGTGTGGGGCTGTGTACCTTTAGCTGTGGCACTTTGGAGACAGAGGCAGGAGGATTGCCTCCAATTCAAGGCTAGTCTGGATTGCATAGTAAATCTCTGGCCAGTCAAGGCTGCATTGCAAGGCTGTCAACCTAAAAACTAACCAAACCAACCAAACAAATAAGCAAACAAACAAACAAATGTGTGTATTCACACACATAAGGTAAAACTTAAGTTTGCGATATTTACTGAAAGAGATCTAGGAACTACAGTGTTGAGTTTTGGTTTTTTTTAACATTTATTTTTTTTATTGTCTGTGTACTTAATGTACATGTGTGTGCAGATAAGAGAACCATTTGCAGGAGTCTTTTTACCACGTCGGTTCCAGGGATCAAACTGAATTCCTCAGGTTTGGTAGCAAGCACCTTTACCTCTCATCAGCCCTCAGTTTTGTTTTTGTTTTTGAGGCAAGGTCTCATTCTGCATCCCAGAATGACCTGGAGTTAGTATGTAGCCAGTCTGGCCTCACACTTGCTTTGTAACCAAGAATGATCTTGAGTCCTGATTCTCCTACCCTCATCTCTTAAGTGCTAGGATTGCAGCCTGCCTCATCTCATATGGCTTCTGTGGATGTTAAAGCAGTCCTCACATCTGTGATCTTCCAGAGTATGTGGTACAACAGTTTTCAAGTGTTATAAATGTGAACAAACATATTGACTTTAGTTCTAGCAGATTTGCTACAGACTCTTAAGTTATAGGGTTGCTGTGAAGAGACACAGTGACCACAGCAGCTCTTGTTACAAAGGAAAACATTTAATTGCGTTGGCTTATGGTTTCAGAGGTTTAGTCCATTATCATGATGGCTGTATGCAGACAATATTTAGCATTGGAGAAGGAGATGCAAGTTCTCCATCTTGATCCACTGGCAGAAGAAGGAGACTGGCTTGAGCTTCTGAGACCTCAAAGCCCACTCCACAGTGACGCATCTCCTCCCAGGCCACACCTCCTACTAGCGCCACGCCCTATGAACCTATGGGGCCATTTAAATTCAAACCACCAGAGTTGGGTAGTGTTGAATGACATCGGTGCTCTCAATACTTAAGCTTAGTTTACTAGCTATCTTGGTTAAATTAAGAACATACCACATTGCCTTGAATCTTTGTTGTTCCTGGAGTGTAGGGTTTTCTGTTCTAATTTCCTGGACCTGCCTAACTACCAGTGTCCATGGAAGCTTTGCAGCTACAGCCCCGGTAACCTTATTTATTTATTTATTTATTTATTTATTTATTTATTTATTTACTTATTTACTTATTTATTTATTTATTAACGCAGGGTCTGGCTGTGACAGCCCCGGTAATCTTATTTATTTATTTATTTATTTATTTATTTATTTATTTATTTATTTATTTATTTATTAACGCAGGGACTGGCTGTGTGGCCCAGGCTTGGCTTTATAGCTCAGGCTGTCCTCAGACTTGTGATCCTACTGCCTGAGATGCCCATGTGCTAGCAGTACAGGCATGGGCCACCACACCGTGTTTCCACCTAAATTATTTCTGATGCCAGTCAATGATATTATTTGAATTTTTTTGTGTTAGGCTCTGGTGGCCTCATGAGGCTGCAGTGATTCTTCTGTATGGCTACTGCTTGCCTTTGCAGTGCAAATAATTCAGTTTCTTAAAATCTGACCTTCCCCATTGTACTCACCCAGCACTGTTCCCCTTCCTCTGCCTATTCATTGGGACTCACTCTCCTGAGGTTCTGTATTTTCAAAAACTTTCACGTGATTTTTTTTTTTAATTTTCGAATAATATGATACATAAATTGCCCATTGTGATGATTCTGTTTGTATCAGTCTATGTAGATGGATGTAGTTCAGCCTTGTTACTTGATAAAGTTCTATAGAATAAAATAAACTTAATTCTTTTTAATATATTCTTATTTCTTGACAATTTCATACATGTATGTAATGTACTTTGATCATTATCACCCCCATTGCCCTCTCTTATTATCTCTGACCCCTTCTTTCCCCAACAAGTCCAGCCTCTTACTATCATGTTTGATGTTTGTTTGTTTTAATCCACTGAGTTAATTAAGAGTTGCCTGCCTGAGTGCAAGCATGGGGTTTCTTGGAACATGGGTAATTTACCAGCACCTACAGCCCTGAAGAAAAAGAACTTTTTTTTTATTTATTACAATTTATTTACTTTATATCCTAGCTGTAACCTCTTCCCTTGTCCCCTCCCAATTCTGCCCTCCCTCCCTCTTCTCCCCTTCCATCTGACCCTAGCCTATCAGGTCTCATCAGTACTGGCTGCATTGTCTTCCTCTGTGGCCTGATAAGGCTGCTCCCCCCACCTTCTCAGGGGGAGGTGATCACAGAGCCAGCCACTGAGTTCATGTCAGAGACAGTCCCTGTTCTCTTTACTGGAAACCCACTTGGAGACTGACCTGCCATGGGCTACATCTGTGTAGGGGTTCTAGTTTATCTCTGTGGTTGGCGTATCAGTCTCAGAAAAGACTCCTGGCCCCAGATTTTTTTGGTTCTGTTGCTCTCCTTGTGGAGTTCCTGTCCCCTCCAAGTCTTTCTATCTCCCCTTCTTTCATAAGATTCCCTGCATTGTGCCCAAAGTCTCTGTATCTGCATCGATACCCTGCTGTGTAAAATCTTTCAGAGGCCCTTTGTGGTAGGCTCTTGTCCTGTTCCCTGTTTTCTACCTCTTTTCCACTGACCGTTCCGTTTGCCTTTCTGAATGAGGACTGAGCATCTTACCCAGTGTCCTTCTTGCTTAGCTTCTTTAGTTGTACAGATTTTAGTACGTTTATCCTATATTATATGTCTAATACCCACTTATAAGTGAGTATATACCATGTGTGTCTTTCTGTTTCTGGGATTCCTTTTTCCCAGCAACCCACCTGCCTAGTTCCACAGCTAGGGGTGGAGCTTCTCTGGTATCCATCACAAACTGCCTCACTCTAGTGCGGGTCTCCTGCAGGTTATGTCCAAAAGACAGTATTTCATAAAACTCTTTCCCATTCTTTGGCTCTTACATTCTCTCCGAAGGACCCTTGAGTGTTGTGACAGAATCTGAAAATCCTGATTCTCCTTTCATCAAAACATGTATATGGGGAGTGCAGATTTCCTCCTGGTGATTTAAATATAGGAGGAAATGAAAACAAGCCCTTTTTACTTTGAGGATCAACTCCTAGATGCTTACAAATAGCTTTAAAACCCATGACCAACTTCCTGGTTTATTGCTGTTTGAAAGTCTATCCTTCATTAGTAATTTATATTTGGGTAGACATGTAACCTATTGGTATTTTATGTTTTAGGGAAGTGGCTTTTTAAAAAAGTCAGCACAAATTTATTCTGGCACCGTCTGCACCACTGTACCCTCATGCACACCTTTCCGGATCTTATCTGTCCCTGGGAGAGTCAGAGGCTCAGCCAGTTCTGCAGGCTAAGGTCCTGTCCCGTCCCGTCCCTGCCATCCTTGCCTTAAGCATTTGACAGACACTCAGTGACTATTTCTGAGTTGAACTGAACAATCTCCAGGGTTTAGGAGATACTTTCAAACCATTTCCTAATTAGTAGAAAGAGTGCTAGAGAGCTTAATGAAGTTCTTTATGGAGGTTACAGCTGCTGCTTCCATTCATTAATTGTGTTTACCGAGCCCGGCTCCCTTGGCATGCTTACTTCTGTATGTATGGATGCCTTTGACGTGCAAGCACAACAGTCTGCCCAGAGTGCTCGCTCAGCTTCCCGTGGAGTTATTGGTTTGCCATATTCAGAAACGTTGTAGCTCGTATCTGGCAACAAAAAGATACCATGTTCAAGAAGTCAGCCAGGAAATAAAAGGATGTCCTTACGGCAGGATTTGGACTCTTAATAATATGACACATGCTTTACTAACTTTTCATGATTTGAACCCTTTAACTTTGTGATATAAAACAGAGTTGAAGATCATGAAAAACGCACTCTTTGAAAGTTAGACCTCTGTCATTTATGAGGAATTATGGGGTGTTTCTTCCTTTTCTTTGTTGTTGTTGCTACTGTCGTCTGTCTTGTAACCCAAGCTGGTCTTGAACTCTCTTGTTAGGTAACAGTGACCTTAAACTCCTGATTGCCCTGTCTCTGTCTTGCAGTAGATGGTATTAGAGGTTTGCACCACCATGGCCTGGTTTTGTTGCTGTTGCTATTTTTTCTTATATATTTTGTTTGTTTGCTTTTTATGTATTGTTTTGTTTTGAGACAAGGGCTCACTTTGTATGCTCTAGCTTGCCTGTTCTCCCCAGGCAGAGCAGGTGCTTATATATTTTTAAGATGCATAGGAACATGAATTAATTGTAGACATTTTAATCATGTTAAGGTAGGAAGAACAGCAACAAAAACTTTAGAGAAGTGCAATAGATGTTTGGACTGCTCTTTCTGTTTGTCTACATCCTAAAGCTTTAATTCAGTGAGTGTGAGCCCACTCTGTCCTTGTTAGAGGAGTTGGCTGCTTTCTCTATCTCAGAGGTAGTGCCTGTAGTCTGCTAGACATAGCGCTCAGGACAGTCAGGGCTCGGCTTGGGGCTCATTTGGTGCTTTGTTCTTGTTACTAACTTGACAGATAATCAAGCTTTCTCATTCTTCCTGGCCTGCCAGCTCAAATCCATCCCCTGCTGTGTTTCCCTGTACTCAAGGCTGTCTAGCTTCACTCTTTGACTTTCTTTCTGCTTCTCTGCCAGACCCCTTCTACCTCAGAGCCTTTACATGCACTGTTTGCTCTCTGTGCCTG
This sequence comes from Pachyuromys duprasi, assembly GCA_028658305.1. Lineage (NCBI taxonomy): Eukaryota > Metazoa > Chordata > Mammalia > Rodentia > Muridae > Pachyuromys > Pachyuromys duprasi. The sequence goes on along the minus strand of CM053767.1, from coordinate 22,016,334 downwards.
CAGCTGCCTTGTCTTTCCACTTGGCTCATGCCAGCCTGTTCAGATGTTGCCACCAGAGTGCACTTTCTCAAGTGTGAAGCCCTGTCTTATTCCCAAAGCTCCATAGTTCCCCTTTCCTCTTTTCTGTTTTCTTCAGAGCACTTGCCCTCTTCACGTAGAGTGTACCGCTTACATTTCTATTAATGTGTTTTCTTTCCTCCTACTGGACTGGAAGGTCTAGGAGGAGGTTGTATGGTAAGCAGCCCCTGTTGAGTGCTCACTAGGGCTGTGCGCTCAGTAGGGTTGCATGCTTACTGCAGTTGGGGAGAGAAGGCAGTGGAAACACATGCCGCCTCTTGCTAGGGCCTAAATCTGATTGGTTGAGAACCAAAACCAGGACACAAACACATACACAAAAATGCGATGGTCTGCCCAACTGTTGTTAGTATGTAAATAGACTGAGGATAAGGATTTCATAGAACTCAGGTTGGTGAGAAGGCTCAGCCAGTAAATTTGCTCGCCACCAAACTTGATCCTTGGGACCCACATGGTGGAAGGAGAGAACTGACTCCTATGGGTTGTTCTTTGGCTTCCACCTGTATAAGGCATGCGTGACCTGCCCTCTCCTGTATATACATACAAAATAAATGTAAGAGTAGAACTTGCTCCAGTGTGTGAGAAGGCTGGCAGATTAAAAAATTAATAATAATACGATTATGAAGTAATTTCTACAGTGGAAGATTCTTGGTGTCATCTTCCAGGTATTAATTCCCTGCTTTGTATATATTAGAAAGTACATAGTTGCTTGTCTTGTGTGGCAGGGTATACTTATTTGATGGGGGAAGCTACACTGTGGCTTTCTAACTCAGTGTAGAAATGAGGTTGAGCCTGTAAGCCTGGTACACCGAATCCAGAGCCAGGGGTGGAGAACTGGCTGGAGAATTGCTCAAATCTGTGAGTCCAAGCCTGATTATTTTACCACTCGTACCTGGTACAGAGCCTGGCAGATAATGGTTCCAGATAACTATTGCCTGAGTCAGTGCCTGGCTGGAGCAGTTATGATACCTCAGCTGTGGTTTGGATGGAAGAGGGGAAGGGTAAAAGTCACAAAGTTATTTTCAGCAGCATTTGTACGTAGAAAGCACTGTGTCATGCCAGCCCTCCATCATTTCAGCAGAAAACGAGAGAGAACCTCACAGGGGAAGGTTTTATTTTTGGCTCATGGTTTTAAAGATTTATTTATTATTTATACAGTATTCTGCCTGCATGCCAACCTACATATCAGAAGAGGGCCCTAGATCTCCTTGCAGATAGTTATGAGCCATCATGTGGTTGCTGGGAATTGAACTTAGGACCTTTGGAAAAAGAGCCAGTGCTCTTAACCTCTGAGCCATCTCTCCAGCCCCGGCTCAAGGTTTTAAATGTTTCAGCCTAAGGTTAACCCACTGGGTTGTTTTCTGGGCTTATAGCGAGGCAGAGCTTGGGAGTTTGTGATGAGATCTGCTTACCTCAGGAGGTAGACAAACAAGGAACCAGGGACATGAGATCCACTTCGAAGGTGAGCCCCACAGACCTGTTTCCTCCACACCTCACCTCCTGAAGTTTTCGTCACTTCTGTTTCCTTTTCAGTCGAGGAATTCTTTCATGGATTAATCTGTTGGCAAGCCTAGAGCCCTCATCTTCTAAGCATTTCCCAAAAGCACACCTCCAGTCCTGCTGTGCTGGGGACCGAGTCTTCAATACCCGGGGGAGCAAGGCTTCAGCAGCCAGCTTTGATAGACATTGCAGGTCCATGCCACTAAAACCGGGACCGTGTTCATGAAAATAGCGACATTCATCTCTGGACATTCTGAGGTTTCAGAGACCTCTTTGGCAGCAGCAGGAGAGCAGCTGTGAGTTAGTCGCTTGCTGGCCTGAGCATAAGGCAGGCGCAGCTAGTGGCTCCCCTGAGAGCCACAGCTGTGAGCACACTTAGGGCAGCAGAAGGCCTGTTTTACCGCAAGTCATCTGAGGGTAGTAACTAGGTATTCGTGACATTAGCCCTTAGTTAAGCTATGTTGTCTAGTGTTGGTTTCTGTTAAATAGTAGAAACAAAATGAAAAAAAATAAGTGTAAGGTATACAGAACAATAAAAATTATAGTCTTTTTTTTTTTCTTCAGATGGAACCCCATGTATCTTGAGCTGGCCTTGAAATGGTCAGGTAGTCATGGGTAACCTTAAGTCTTGGGCCTGTTGCTTCCATCCCAGTTCGGGCATTACTGGCATGTGTCTCTGGGCTGGCCCTTTTTGTTATTTTGAAACAGTTTCTGCTATGCAGCCCTTGTTGGCCTTGAACTTTCAATGGTCCTTCAGCCTCCTGAGTTCTGAGATTTTGGGTATACACCACGACAGCCTCCTTCCTGCCTTTGGATTTAATGCTGTTGTTGCTCCTTTTTCTTTCTGTCTGTCTGTCTTTCTTATGCATTTATTTATGTATGTGGATATTTTCTCTGCATGCACATCAGAAGAGGTCATCTGACCCCATGAAACTACAGTTCTAGATGACTGTGAGCCAAGGTGTGAATACTGGGTATTGAACTCAGGATTTCTGAAAGAACAGCCGGTGCTCTTAACCGCTGTGCCGTCTCTCCAGCTGTTGTTTTTTTCATCTAATTCAATGACAATGATTTTGAGATCTTTTAGAGGAACTGAGGTTTAGAGAGATGGAGTCCTTCCTCCTGTGCATATGCACTTTGTGAGTGTGAAGTAGGATGCATTGCTTATGGATCCCAAGTGCCTTCACGTGGTTCCTACTCACACAAGGAAAGCATTGTATGCTTGAGCCCAGGAGAGAACTGCTTAAAGACGTTTTGGAGGAACACGATGCCAGAGGGTAATTTATGCAACCAAGCTTTAAATTAACAGTCTTTGTTTTTCTCTTAGAGGTAATCACATTTGACTTGAAAATCCTAATTAATAGCTAACCATTTGTTCCTGTGACACTGTGATGAATTCCAATTATAGACTGCACAAAGGCCATGCAGTTTCCAGGACTGTAGTGTGCTAGGCATGGAGTAAGGCTTCTTTTGCCTCCTCAAGCCTTGTGCTTCGTACCTTGTCTGTCCCTCTGAGATTTGCTCTTCAACACTGGTTGCTTTCTCTATACATGTTGTATATGTCTGTGTTTAGACAGACATTCGCAACCTTTGTCTCTGTGTATTTTTCACATTTGGCTCAGTTGATTCCTAAGCTGACACCCATGGGTAGCAGAGTGGTGCTGTGACTAGATCCTGGAGCTCCTGCTTTGCTGACTTACACATCATGTATCCTGAGTAAAAATGAGTATTAGCAAGTTGACAATACTGATTCCAACTTTAGGAGTAGATATTGAGGATAAAGCTACCCCAGAATGGTAATTTAGGCACTTTTCACTTTTAAAGATTCATTCCTGTTAGTATCAGGTGCCCTTTTGGTCTCTTCCTCCTCAGACTGCATCTTGTCAGGGGCCAGCAGGACAGTTACTATAAAGAGCTCTTAGAGATATAAAATTTCAAATGCTGAGTTTCAGCAAGCTCTTCAGGTGACTGGCAGAGCTGAAGCTTGGGGAACAGCTCTTTAACCCACAAGCCTGTCATTTTAGAGTATCTTTTAAGAACCGCAGGATTGGAAGCAAAGTGAAGGACCTCTGTTGGAGGTAGACGATTTCCTGAATAATCTTGTAAAGAGTACTTAAGTAATTAAAAAAGGATAACAACTTCTCACGTAATTTTTATAAGAAACCTTGATTAAACAAGACTGTTTTATCCACAGTTGTTTGTTTTGCTTTGGATTTGGTTCTGATTTACTTTGCAGCTCCTGCCTCACAGTGTATCCCAGGCTGCTGTAGAACTTACTAGGTTGGCCTCAGAGTCAATGGCAACCCTCTTCCCTACTCCTCCCAGTGCTTAAATGATGGGTGTGGGCTACCAAGTGGCTCCTCATGTTAATTTTGAGACAATAAGACTGCAACTCCAAATGACAAAAGGTGACACAGACTTCAGTACCAGTAATGTACACCTGGAGAGCATCATAATTGCCTCCAGTTCCTCACAGTTATTTTAGGTAGCTTAGGCAAAGCTGGCTGCAGGGTACAGTGATTCTGTTCTGTGGCCTCTGGCATGAGACTAGGTTCCTATCCTGTCAGCCACATGGGCTTAGCTATACTGGTCACAACTGTAAGTACTGCACACACCAGAAATGGGTAATGGAGGGATGTGTGGTAAAGAGGGACTCAGGGCTTCAGCTGCATTCTCTTGGAAGTATTCTTTAGACTATGGAGGTGTACTTGGCTACTTGAGATATAACTCTTTTTGTGTGTGTCTATGTGTATGAAGTGAGCCATCGTTGTTTATCAAACAGGATTATGACAAAGATTAAAATAGCATATACTTTAGAGTTCTTAAAATAATCTATTACCTTGTAGAATAAACACTTAGTAAACTCTGATTTCTGGCAAAGGCTCCTACATAATTCTTTTTTTGACCTGGTTGGTCCCCAACCCCCTTTTCTCTTTTTGTTCTTATTTATTATTTTTTTTTTAAAATTTATTTCTTGTTATGTATTCAATGTTCTGTCTACCTGTATACCTGTACCCCAGAAGAGGGCATTAGATCTCATTATAGGTGGTTGTCAGCTACCACGTGAGGTTGCTGGGAATTGAACTCAGGACCTCTAAAAGACCAGTCAGTGCTCTTAACCTCTGAGCCATCTCTCCAGTCCCATTCTTATTTATTTTGTTGCTGTTTTAAAACTTCATTTATTGTTGTTGGGAAGGGTATGTGTGAAGGAGGCCAGATGACAACATTGTGGAGTTGGTTCTCTCCTTCCACCTTTATGTAGATTCCAGAGATCAAACTTGGGTTATCAGCAAAATACCTGTACCTACTGAGCCACCCCAATGACTCGACATTGTTTTCTTTGAGACAGTCTCCTGTAGTCCAGGTTGACCTTGAACTTACTGTGTAGCTGAGGGTGGCCTTGAATTCCTGATCCTCCTGTGTCTACCCTCAAATGCTAGATGGAGTTGTGTGTTCTCAACTCTACTATACCCGGCTGTCTTACAGTTTTTGAAAACTGTAAATACAAAATGAAAATCACATGTGTGAAAGATAAATGTGGGCACTCTCAACCTCTGTAATCCAGGTTAGTTCTGTACTTTGTAATATTTGGATATCTAGATTCAATAGGAGAAAGTCACTTGAATATTTAATACAAAATCAACATTAGAAAACATGCATATAATTGAACAGTGAGTCAGGAAAAAGTCTGACAACTGAGGTAAACAGCTGGGGCCACATGTTGGAAGGACAGAACCAATTCCCACAAAACTTCCTTGAACTCTACCTAGAGGTACAATAAATAATTACAATTTTTAAAAAGGAAGCATATTCTAGAGACAGGAAACATACCTACCTCCATTTGCTTCCTTTTTTAGAGATAGGGTCTCACGTATGTAGAAGTACCCTGGAAATCCTGATATTCCTGACTCAGGAGCTGAGATTAGAGGTGTAAGCCTCCACCCACCACAGCCATTTCTACGGCGCTGGGGGTTCAACGCGGGGCTTCCTGCCTGCTTCGCTGTGCCCGCTGAGCCATGCCACCAGCTGGCTTGCTTGTATGCTGCTTGCTTTCCTTCCTCCTCCTTTACCCTCCACCTTCTAACTCGCTTTTCAGGCTTTGGAGGCACTATCTTACTGAGATGTCAGGCTGGCCTTGAACTGTCAGTGGTCCTCCTTTAGCCTCCTAAGCGCAGTGACAGGCCCATTTCACCACATTTGGCCAAGATTTCTTAATTAGTCTTTACTCTAAGGAACAGCAGCTTGAACATTACATCAGTGACCTCTATTATTAGCAGTTAGCTGCTAGCTTTCTTTGACTTTTTAATTCTGAGTCTCTGTGTAGTATAGACAAAAGACTTGTCTTTCGGGGCTGGAGAGATGACTCTGTGATCTTGAGGAGGACCCAAGTTCTGTTCCCAGCTCCCTCATCGCCGGTGGCTCACAACTGTCTGTCACTGCAGTTTCCAGTGATCTGATGCCCTCTTCTGACTTCCACAGGCACCAGGCACACACATGTGGTGTGCATACAGGGAAACGTCCATATACATAAAATAAAAAATAAGTATCTTTGAAAAGTCATCTTAGAGGATTTTTTTCCCCCTATACAAATGTTTTCTCCTTTTCCTTATAATCTTATCCATGAAATTAAGAAACTTCTTGCACTTTTTTTTTAAAACTTTGGTTAATGCTTCCAAAGGCTTGTAACTTAGTAACATCAGTGGGAAAAGTCTTGCTTTTGAATGTCAAATCACATAGTTCCAATTTCCGTATCATTTTTAGAACACTGAAGGACAAAAGTTCACTTGTCCACACTGGCCCTTTGGCCCCAGAAGTCCCGCTATGGGATCTCTGTACATCTTGCTGTGAGAGCCTCATTCGGGCAGTCACGCGTGTATTCCACAGAATTCTGGTCCCGGGAGATGCCCAATAAAGAAAGAGTTCCCTGGGAAGTACTACAGGCTGCTGCCCCCATTGGTGCCTCACAGAGCACTGTTAGGGCCTTTGCATATGTGTGGTGAAGCAGAAGGTGGGATTCTGCAAGCTAGTTTATCTCAGTGCTGGAATTACATGTATGTGCCACCATGCACACCTAGCTCGAATCCTTTTGTTGTTGTTTTGTTTTTTGAGATAGGGTTACTCTGTAGCTTTGGCTGTCCTGGCACTCACTCTGTAGACCAGGCTGGCCTCGAATTCACAAAGATCCTTCTGCTTCTGACTCCCTGAGTGCTGGGATTACAGGCGTGCGCCACCGCCCCTGGCCTCCAGCTTTAATTCTTAATACATTTATTTTTGTCTAGTTTGTCTTGAGATACAGTCTGGCCTTGCCATGTAGCCCAGTCTAGCCTTGGTCTCTTTGGAGATGATGGTGTGACCTCAATATAAATGTTCCAAACATTAGAACCAAAGATGCTGGTACTTTAGGGCTTTGCTGACTGGTATTAAGCAGGCATTAGATAAATACTGGAGAGCATATTCTATATCTGACTTTCTCAGCAGTTTAAAGCCTAAGCACCCACAGCCTCATTTATCTTTACCACACCCTCTTACAGTTGGTAATTTAAAGATGAAGAAAAGTGATACACAGAGAAGGGGGATGTCTCAGTTGAGGACATAGAACCAGTGAGTGATGCATTAGGAGCAAAGTCATCACCTAATTCAATGTATATAACATTTTTTAAAATGTAATTTATTTATTTTTATATTAATCACAGGTTAGGTACTTTGTATCCCAGACGTAGCCCCCTCCTTCATTCCCTCCCACTCTCCCCATCCCTCCCTCATCTCCTCCCTGCCCCCTCCAAGCCCACCGACGGGAGAGGGCCTCCTCCCCTTCCATCCGACCCCAGTTCATCTTGTCTCCTATATATAACATTTTTAAATAGCATTTTTTAAAAATGGTAATTTAATAAAGCATATTAAATTATTGGGCAGTCACCTAAGGCTCTATGGTCAGGGTCAGGCAGTATTGTAATCCTTGAGCTCTGTCACCTTGCAAGGATGTGGAAGTAATTAAAGATGTTAGGAAGTGCTAGTTATACTGGGAGAAGATGAGAAAGAGGTAACAATGATCAGAATATATTATATGAGAAAAAAGTCTTTTTGTGTGTGTGGAGGAGGCTTCGGGAAGGTTGGACAGGGTTATCTGTATATCCCTACCTGTTCTGGGACTCGCTTTGTAGATCAGGCTGGACTCAGAATGGTGTACCTCTGCCTCCTGAGTGCTGGGATTAATTAAAGGCATGCATCACCATGCCCAGCTTGCATTTTCAATTAAAAAAAATATGGCATGGTAGTTGCACCTGTTGGCATTGTGCAACTGTGTGAAGTAATGCGATATCTTTTCTCTGCTCTTCCCCTGGGTACAGCCACTTTCCCTCCCTGGCACCCATTAATAAATGCTACTGATTTCCTGGGTATACTGTGATTTTTTTTCTGGGTATTTTGTGATTTTTTTTTTCTTGAAAATATGATTTTTGTTTTTACTAACTGCAAATTTAATGCAAATAATTGCCCATACACTTTTATTTTTGTTTGAAAGGGCTTCTCTGTGTATCTCTGGCTGTCCTGGAACTCTGTAAACCAGGCTAGCCTTGAACTCAGAGATCCACCAGCCTCTGCCTCCCAATTGCTGTGATTAAAGGCATGTACCACCACCACCTGGCTAATTGTCCCTGTATTTTAAGTTAAACTACCTAAAATGAGATTGAGGCACACACATTTGTTTGTCTTCTAAAACTGTAAGCTTTCTGAGGTGTTGGGTTTCTTTTTTTAATCACCTTTATAAACAAAGACAAATGTTGCTTTTAAAACATAATTATAGGCATCCGTAAAGCCTCACCAACATGGCTGCCTAAGCATGAGCTGAACAATGACAACAATAAACATGCTAAGGTTGATGAGGCAAGCTCGGGGAGGCCTCACCCCTATACAAAGAACTTCAGGCAACTAAGAGTCCTGAGAGATAGAGAAACAGTCTTCCCCAAGGAAGAACAGACCAATTGGTTAGCTAACAGCAAATGATCAGCCCTGAAAACACTTACAAATGGCATCAGATGGACTAAGCAGGTTGTGTTTATTATCTAGGGATATATATGTATATACATTCATGTGTGTAACAACAACAGATGAAAAGATGTGCATGGATCTGAAAGAGCGAGGCGGTATACGGGAGGGTTTGGAAGGAGACAGACGATGTAGTTATATTATAATCTCAAAAAACCAAAAGAAATCAAAAACAATTTTTTGGGCCAGTGAGATGGCCCAGTGGGTAAATGGTGCTTGAGGCCACGCCTAGGAACCTGAGCTCAGTCCCTGGAACCTGTAAAAATGGTAGATGGAGAGAAGCAGCTTCACAAAGTTTGTCCTCTGATCTACACACACACACACCCACACACACCATGCCATGCTCTGTCCCCACAAGTCCAAACATTCACACGTGTAAACACAATAAAATTTTTTTTTAATTTTAAAGAAAGAATTATAGTCAGGAGTAGGCTATGGATATGATATTTGGTATTTTTTTTTCTTTTAGGTAAACTTCTTTGTGTATTAAGAAGGGAACCAAATGGGAGAAGACCTTTCTCCTCTGCTTCCCACAACACTCGGCTTTCACTTAAGTTGTAGAGACTGGAGAGTGATCAAGAGCTAGAGGTGCCCCTGGTTTTATTTGTAGCACATTAAAGAATAATAGTGACTTGGGTTTCGAGGGTCCCTTCCTTCGAAGCTCTTTAAATAACAAATATGTACCAAGGATGGCAGTCAGAAGTCCTTGATGGGCCTGCAAATGCCTCGCTTGCTTTTGGATGGTATACGTCCAGTGAAACTTTTCATTGATACAACTTGGTTTTGATCATTTCTATGGGGAGATAGATTGTTTTTCTTTTTTTCATTTTGGGTGGAGTGCAGGCCCACTCAAGCTCACTCACTATGTAACCAAGGGTATCTGGTGTGCTGGGACTACAAGCACATGCCATAGCTGCTGGGTTTTGTTTGTTTAATGCGGTGCTGGGGAGAGAACTTGGGGCTTCATGCCTACTAGGCAAACCCACTACCAGCTGAGTTCCATTCCCAGCCTTCCCAGCCCCTCCTCAACCCCTTCTTTCTAATATGTAAAGAAAATAAATTGCTTTTGGTGTACAGCTCTGTGGGTATAAAGCTCTGGGCGTGTGGCAGAAGGTTGGGGAGTCAGAAACTGTGCACTCTAGAGAGAAGGAAACCACTCTCATCCTGTATAGGGACACTGTGTTCACTAGTAACCCACTCTTAAGCTCACGGCCCTAATCCATTCATTCTCACCTTTCACAGCCCCGCCTCTCAGCAGTGGTGCACTAGGATTTAAGTTTCTAACATGTAAATAGAGTCTCAACAGCCACAGCACCTGGAAGATTAGCAGAGGGAATTTGTGAGACCAAGATTTGGGCTTTCCTGGGAAGGGTTGGTAAGTTAGGCCATGCTGTGACTGACCCCAGGGGAATTTTGCAGCTGGGATCGCCATATGGCGTTTTCCCCAGTTGGAGCCCAGGGGCCAGGTTTTTACACTCCTGCATGAACTCTTTGGCTCTGGGCTCACCCTGGAAAGGAGGATAGGACCTTGGCAAGGTAGGGGTTGCAAAGGACCTGGATCTAAGGACTGTCAGAGGGCAGCAGCCACAGAGAGGACACATGTGGAATCCCTTGTGTTCCCTTTTATTCAAACGTTTTTAAGCTCCTGAGACAAACCTATTGTGACCTCACCAGACCATTAGCATCAGTTTTATCTGTGGTAAGAATAAGACTGGAGAGGCTTGTCAAACAGTTTGGAAGAACTCAGCCACGTGTTTTCTAGCTGGTAGCTGTGATGCCTTGTAGTATTACTGCATTACTAACAGTAAACGAAAAACTGAGTAAATGCTGTTTATGGTCAGAACTTCTGTTTTACTTTTTTTATTTTTTATTTTTTTTAAATTCCCGTATGGCCACTTACGCCTCTCTTTCTTTGTTATTCCATTTCTTTTTCTTTTCCTTTTTGGTTCTTCAAGACAGAGTTTCTCTGTGCATCGCTGGCTGCCCTGGAACTCTCTTTGTAGATCAGGCTGGCCTTGAACTCACAGAGATCCACCTGCCTGTGCTTCCTGAGTGCTGGGATTAAAGGTGTGCACCAGCATGCATGGCTGTTCTTTCATTTTAAAAAAACAAAAACAAAAACTGTTTTTAAGTTCATTGTTACTTACTGTTTAGTATTCTACCAGCACTTTGGAAGACAAAGGCAGGCGGATCTCTGTGAGTTCGAGGCCATAGTCTACAAAATAAGTCCAGGACAAACAAGGCTACCCAGAGAAACCCTGTCTCGATTGAAAAGAAAAGTTTATTGTTATTGCCAGAGAGGGGTGAGTCCTGACATTCGCAGGTGTGCGGATATCAGAGGGCAACTCTGCGTAGTCTTGCCCTTCCTTCCCTCTTTACCCCAGGCTTTTTTCTCAAGTGATTCTCAGTCTTCGTAATGCTGTGACCCTTTGATATAGTTCCTCACGTTGTGGAACTGTATTACATGATTTTTGTTGCTACTTCATAACCATAATTTTGATACTGTTATGAATCCTAATATAAATGTCTGTGTTTTCCAATGGTTTTAGGCAACTTCTGTGAAAGGGGCCGGCCAACCCTCTTGACCCACAGGTTGAGAAACACTGTGCTGGCCTATCTCTGCAGCCTTGATTCTCTGTATCTCCTGGCGGTGCGCAAAATATGGTTGCGCACAGTTGAACAATGGCAACGTTTACAAGAGTATGGCTCATGGTATAATTAGTGATACCTTGGGAATCTGGTCGCCTCACCACCAGACAAAGAACGTGGTGATGATTGCAAGCTTGCCTTTGTGGTTGAAAAGATTGCAGTCATCAAGAGCTCATTTGATCTTAGACGTGGGAAGCAGTTTTCTCACACCCACACATGGGTGATTGTGTGTGTGCAGAGGCCTGTTGTAACTTGAATGTCAGAGCAACATCTGGAGCCATAATGAACTCATGTCTCGAGAAGTATTTTTAGTCTCACGGTGTGTCAGAGCACCCTTTCCCAAATTACTGCTTGGAACTCATTAGTAAAGCAGGTTAAGGAGGCAAAACCAGTGTGCTTTTACTGAGTTGCCGAGTGGAATCAAATGGGAAGCATGGCAGTGGGTAACATCTAATGGAAGAGTTGGATAGATAAAATTTGTTTTCTGGTTTGTGCGCTTGCATGCTTACCTGGGCTGTGATAAATCCATATGGGTCATAATCAAATAAGCTTTTTGTTTTCAGTCTAGGAACTACTAAATAATCTGTCTGGAAGTATTTGTGCAATATTCACTATACATTACACAAATAACTCTTCTACAAGTACAAAATAATGAAAAGCTTTGCATGTTTATAGGTGTAGTGTATGTTCTTGTATGTACACATGAATGCTTGTGCACATATGTGCAAGGCCATGTAGAAGCCAGAGGTCTGTGTCATGTCTTTCTCATTGTCCACCTTTTGTAGAGATATGTATTTGTTTATTTATTGACAATTTCATACATATATTTTAATTATATTCACCCTCATGACCCTCTCTTATCTCCCTCCTACTCTCTGGAATCTCCTTTCTCTCACTGTGTGTGTGTGTGTCTGTCCATGTCCTACTAAGTTTAATTGGGATATCTTGCATAAGCATATGGGGGGGGTATTTACTGTGCCATAGGCTTTTTACCAGTGGCTATAGCACTGAAGAACAATGATTTTCCCTCCCCTAGCAGCCATCACTTGCCTGCGGCTCCTTATCTAAGAGATGGCCTCATAAGCCCCTCCCCTATCTATACTGGAAAGTTGACTGAACTCCATCTTGTGCAGATCCTGTATAGGTAACTACAGCTACTGTGAGTTCATGACTGTAACAGCCATGTCCTGTCCAGAAAACAGGCTTTTGCAGAATTCCTGTCCATCCTCCAACTCTTACATTCTTCCCTCCCTTCTTTCACTATGTTCCCTGAGCCTTGGGGCTAGTGATATGGATGTTCCATTTTTGATCAGGCACACAACAGTCACTTACTCTCAGCATATTAGACACTGCCCACTACAGTGGGCAGTTTCACTTTTTTATTTTTCATTTTTTTAAATTCCCGTATGGCCACTTAAGCCTCTCTTTCTTTGTTATTCTGGGCCTGTGGCAGAAGGTTGGGGAGTCAGAAACTGCACCCTAGAGAAAAAGAAACCACTCATTCTGTATGACTCCCTCCCCCCCCCCCCCCCCCCCCCCCCGCCAAGGCTGAGAGTGGCACGTATCTATGGGTATAAGCATTTCGAAAGCAGTTTGACAAGCTATCGATATTTACATTACAATTCACAACAGTAGCAACATGGCAGCTATGAAGTA
>CM053767.1:21980495-22003310 GCA_028658305.1 Pachyuromys duprasi | reverse complement strand
AATGCTGAGAACCCCCGATGCGCCGTTGAGCTCTAGGCCTGCACTGCACTCTGGGATTGCCGGTGAAAGCTGCCAGAGCCAGCTCTTAGCTGAGGACCTGAAGTCAGGGCCTTGTGACTGCATACCAGCTGCGTTCTCCACTGAGTTGTCTCCCCAGCCACTAAGTTTTCTTCTTAAGCCTGCCTCCTCCTCTTTTTTAGTTTTGTAGGTCTGAGACCATGGGTATCTCTCAGTTTCCTTTCTGTTTGAGGCATGTAACTTATCAAAGGGTAAAAGAGCTGTTTAGGGAAGTTACTGTTTTCCTTTCCTACTGGGAGGAACGAGAATAGACTAAATAAAAGGCTCGTTCCTGTCCACAAAGATCAGCTTAATTAGAAAATAACTCCTATCTATCTTCCTGAGTAACCAGTGTTGAGGGGGAAAAGGCATGTCCACCGGTCTCAGCCACTGGTAGGGTAGATGCTAAATCCACATATATGGCTTTGTACTCACACTTTTATGCTCCGACATTACTTGTTTAGGCCAGGATGCAGCCCAGTGGGCAGAGTGCTTCCCTAGCAAGCACAAGTCCTGGGTTTCATCCCAGGACCAGCATAAACCAGGCATAGGGGTGCATATCTATAATCCAAGCACTAGGAGGTAGGTAGAGGCAGGAAGATAAGTTCAAGACCATTCTCAGCTATACAATGAGTTTAAGATTAGTCTAAGATGTTTGAAGCTCTGTCTCAAAAAAAAAAATACTTGTTATTATCTCTACGGTAACTATGAACTCCTCAAAGCAAGAGCTACATCATTCCTAGCTGTGGCATGAATTTTATTGGTTCAAGGGGCGATTTTGCTGTCTATGTTATATGGTTCTTGCTGAAAATAGACTTCACTCTTACAAAGAATATTTGTCGAAGTTGGTCTTTTTATATTGCTTCTTGGGTTTAGTTTGTTCACATGCTAAGGAGATAAGGGTCAAGCGAGGTGGCTCAGTAGGTAAAGGCTCCTAAGTGATGGGACTTTGGTTCTTGGAACCCACTGTGGAAGGAGCGAACGCCCAAAAGTTGTCCCCTGATCTCAGCACCACCACAAGTGCCATGGCATGTGTGTACAGCTAACCCATCAATAATATGAAAAAATTTGTACAAATTATTTAAGGATATAAGTACATAATTTAAGAAGATAAGTGTATAATAAATACGATGAAAAATCACTTGGAAAGTTACACATTCATGTCATGTATATGCAAATATACATACACATACATTTTTTAAGACAACATCTCCCTCAAACATACTATGTAGCCAAGGATGACCTAGAACTCCTTCCTGGTCCTTCTGTCTCCACTTCTGGAGCACTGATGGTTCTTGTGAGGTCAGAGGATGACTTGAGGGAATTGATTCTCTTCTCCCAACCACCGAACTGAGGTCCTCAGTCTTGGCGGCAGACACCTTTACACAATAAGCTGTCTAGCCAGCCCTTAACTCTTCTTTCTTTAATGACTATTGTTTCTAAGTGTTCACAGAGAAAGTACTTCCGTGTACAGATCACTTTGAAAGTGCTAATGGAATAGCTTGGTAAGTACAGGTGCCTGCCACCAAGGTGGAGACACCCAACCCAAGCTTAATTCCTGGGACCTACATGGTGGAGGGAGAGAACTGACTCCCGAAAATTATCCTGTGATCACCAGGTGTGCTGCGGCACAGGAGTACCCTCACACATCTCCACCAGTAAATAAATGTAATCATTTCTACTTATTTTTATCTTTGAGATAGGCTCTTACTCTATAAGCCCTGGATGGATGGAACTCCTGTGTAGACCAGGCTTGCCCCAAACTCACATAGCACCAGCTGCCTCTGCTTCTCAGTGCTGGGATTAAAAGTATATGTCACTACATAAAGCCATTTTTTTTTCATAAAGTATAATTTTTATTTTATTTTTTCCAGAAACTAGCTCTTTTCGTGGGTACTACTGGCAGTTGTGGGCTAGCATCAGCAGGTCTATGTTGTAAGGTTATGGGACATATTAATTAAAGACGATTTGACGTACAACAGATCTTATGAAGAGGTTTATTAGGTGGATATGAAGAGAGGAAGAGAAGGGGAAAAGGGCATGATGGGGAGAAAGAGAGAGAAGGGGAAAGGGGGGGCACCCCGATAGAGAAAGGGGAGAGGGCCAAGAGAGAAAGGACTAAGAGAGGGACCATGTGTCGGGTTGTTCCTTTAAGGGGCAAGGTAACCATGCCCTCCAGACACATGATGACATCATAAGTTGCTAGGCAACCCAGAAACATGTTTGGTTCCAAAATCCTAACATATGTCTTCTGGGGTGTTTGGTCCTTGTAGACCATCTTGTAGTGAATGGCACAAGCTCTCGAAGTAATGAAGCCTGATATAAGCTTGAGAGGCACATAAGCAACAAAGACACTGGGTTAGGGCAGTGCCTTCTATGTCCCAACCGTGCACTTTGTAATGGCCTTGTCCTTGTACACTTAGCCAATGGGTTCAGCTGCAGGAGGTCCTTACTGTGCTGAGTTCTGTCTGTCTGTCTGTCTGTCTGTTTTGGGTCATCTTGAGTCCTGTCTGTCTGTATGCCTGTTTTGGGTCATCTTGTGGCTGTGATCAGAAAGAAAAAAAAATTTTAAGGTTATTTTTTTGATAATTTTATACATAGAGTATGTCTTGGTCATATTTGCTCTCACCTCCCACCCACACACACACTTAGCTCATCTCCAACATCTTTCTTTTCCACCTTCTTTTTTTTTTTTTTTTAAGCCCAGGTTGGCTCGAACATGGTATATGGCTGTGGCTGGCCTTGAATTCCCAGTCCCATTCAGTTTTATTTTTGTAAATTGTTTTAAGGGAATGGTTGGTTATTTTCCCAGTGCAGCTGCTGCTCTGAGCAGTAGCTAGAGTTTAGGCCTATAGCAAAGGGACTACCGTGAGCTAAAATACTGAGTAGGGGAGAGGCAGTTTCTGTCTTGGGAAAGGGGAAGATACTAATTTGGTTATCCTGTGCTTTGGCAATTAAATTCCAGTTCAAAGGAAGGAAAAGATAAACGTTTTGTTTCAGATGCTTTTGAAGAGCAGACAGAGTCCCTGGGGCAATCCTTCCTCCTCCTCCATCACTCCCCTTTGAAGTTAGGCAGGTGGCACTTTACTCTGGCTGTCACCGTGCACTCAAGCCTTACTTTGGCTCTCTCCGCCTGGGAGATCATCTCCATCCAACACGTCTGTGAAATTTAATCATAAAACACTGATTTTCTTTCTTTCCTTAAACATCGACTTTATTACGTTTTCTGTTATAAACTGTGATGGTGGTTGAGCGCAGAGCCTCAAGACAAGTATCATACCACAGAGCTACACCACAGTCATTTTGATCACTGTGAGGTTCTTTCAATGCTGTGCATCCTTCCCAGCGAGTCACAACAGCCTTTTCACATATGCCGCCTCTCCCATTTGTGTTAAGTATTTTGAGGCAACTCTCAGACCGGATGTCATTTCAGCCCTACATGAATCAGTAGGTGTCTGTAAAAGTGGTACTTTTTCTTCCTTTTATTTACTCTTTATTATTATTATTTTATTTCTGACAGGGTTTCGTGTAGTCTGTGATGAGTTTGGATTTACTCTGTATGAGAATGACCTTGAGTTTCTGATCCTCTTCTCTCTACCTCCTAAGTGCTGGAATGATGGGTGTGTGCCCCGACCCGTGATTTTAGGGTGCTGAGGATGGAATCGAGGGCTCATTCATGCTAGGCAGGCACTCTGCCAACTGTGCCACATCCATAGCCTCTTATGTAACTTCATTACCATGTTAATTAGTTAATAATTAATAGTTAATCATTAGTTAATAATTTTTGGTACTACTATCACAGTGTGGATTCAAGTGTAAGTACTGTGAGACTCAGAAGAGGTTACCTGATCCCTGAGCTTGGATTATAGGTGGTTGTAAACCAACAACCTGAACTCAACCTGAAATGAACTCAGGTCCTCTGAAAGAGCATGCAGCCATCTTAGTCACTGAACCGCCTCTGCAACACCAACAATGATCTTAAGGGTTTTATCAGGTTGGAGTTTTAAAGTGGGATCCACTGAAGTTGAACCTTTTGTTGTTGTTGTTCTTTGCGACAGTCTCACTCTGTAACTCAAGCTGTCTTCCATCCTCCTCCATCCCTGCCCCCCAGCTGTGTTACTTACCTTGTGCCTGGCTAAATGGATAGATTTTTAAAACACCTCTGTCTTCTTGTCTTTGACTCTCAGTAAGAGGACCTGGCTACGAGGGCCAGGATGAAGCTCCTGGGACTCTTGACTTCCTTTCCTGTGTTGTATGTGATGCCGTTTTCTCTCTCTGGCAGTTTTCCATTTTCCCCTTTGGCATATTTCTGCAGTCATCTAAAGTCATCAGAACTGTAGAAGGACAATGGATGAATTTGCTGACAATACTAATAAGCAGATAACAGCATTTGCCACAGAAAATCCTACAGTCAGCCTACTTCCAGATGCAAGAGAAAGAGCTAGGCTTCCTGTGACCCTTACTGAGCTTTTGAGTGAATCCACACTTCCTTTGCGATGCAGATTTTCGTCTTGAGAGTGGGAAGGGAAATCTCAAGGAAGCCCAGGTCCCATACATAGCAGTGATGGGACATCTAGGACTGTTCTTCAGCATCATTGGGTGACAAAGTTTCCCTTGGGCTTGAGAGCATAAACCACTGAAAAGAAACCTAAGGTTTTGAGTAAAATGATAACCTGGGGTTTTTCTTTGCCATCACTCTTTAAAAGTGAAAAAAATTGAATATAATTGATTGATATAATTTATTTTTTTAATTACTTAATTTTAAATAGGACCCTATATAGCCCTGGTTGGCCTGGAATTAATTGTATAGACCAGATTGGCCTTGATCTTGCATCATCTTCCTACCTCTGCCTCTGTAGTGCTGGGATTATGGGTGTGAGCCCTACCGAGCCTACTCCTCATTTCATATTTAGTTGTGTTTGGTTTTGTTTGTGACAGGGTATTGCTGCATAGCTGAGGCTGGCCTTGGACTCCCAATCTCCTGCCTCTACCTCTAGGATTCTAAGCTGCTTGGACAACCATGTACTCCCAATTGTGATTTCTTAAATTCTTGTTCTTTAGAAACTTCTTGTTATGTGTGTATGAATTCTCTGTCTCTGTCTCTCTCTCTCTTTGTGTGTGTGTGTGTGTGAGGCAACTTTGGGGAGTCAATGCTTTTACCTAGAGCCTTCTTACCAGCCCTGTGTTCTTTTTAAACACATTTCTATCTCTTATTAGAAAAGAATTGCACAAAATGGAAAGCGAGAGCATTCAAATGGTCAGCCAGGCTGCTTCTTAGTAGCTGAGAGGTTTAGTTGTATGTATGGTGGGTCATTGTATATGGTTGTTTGCTCTTACATTTGTTTAGTGAGTTATTTATAAAATTCACAGAAATGTATTTTCTTGCCTTTTTCTTCATGCTTCTTCAGCATTGTATTTAGGCTTCTTGATATGACACATATCACCTAGAATTACAGTTACCAAATGAGGGACTAAAGTTTTGTGATGCCTGCCTTGCTGGTTTTGTATGGTTCCTCAGTAGTTAAGACCATGACTAACATGTCCAGAACACTCCATGCATTAAAACCTTAATGATTTCTGATAGCCTGAGTTTATGAGAACTCTCTGGATCCATGACTGTTACACTAATTGAGACATAAATATGGAATGGTTGTTTGGCCAAGAGACTTGCACCTAAACAAAATCCTGTCCATATTAGGATAAATTCTCTCAGGAGCATCTTGTGTGTGTTATTTCACTCAGCAACACTACTTTGAAGTAAGTTACAAATTATTGTTCATTGGCTTTAGAGTAGCTTGACAAAGGTTGACAAAAGGCCAGGATGCTTGGAACAACTTTAGGTGATTGACAAGCACTAAAACAAATGATGTGTTTCCTAAGCTCTTCATTCTAATGCAGAGAGTGAGACCTACAGAATGCAGTGGACAAACTGGAGACCAAAGATAATACAATTTGAAACAAGATTCAGTGTGTGATTTCTTGCTTAGCCCTTCCTTCTCACAGGAAAACAAAACAAAGCAAACACAAAATGATACACTCAACTTGGAGGGTGTAGAAGACTCTTGATCTTGGTAGGAGTCAATTACACTTACTTCTTGCATTCTTTCTTCTTTACCAGGTGATGGCTGTGGTCACATAGTGACCTCTCAGGACAGTGGCACAATGACATCTAAGAATTATCCAGGGACTTACCCCAATCACACCGTGTGTGAAAAGATCATCACAGTCCCGAAAGGGAAAAGACTTATTCTGAGATTGGGAGATTTGAACATTGAGTCTAAGACCTGCGAATCAGACTACCTTCTCTTCACCAGCCCAACAGATCAGTATGGTAAGCAAGGAGTTGTGGATGCATGGAGAGAAAAGCAAGCAGTGTGCTGATTAGCAGCACAGCCTAGCAAAATGGGAAGAGAAACTTGCTTTGTATAAGCTCTCAGGGCAACTTGCATGCAGAGTAATGTAGATGTGCTTGTCTTGGAAGCTGAAATATGTCCACCCCATGTATCTCAGAGTCTGGCTTGAATGTCTTTCTCAGTGGAAACCGAATTGGAAATGTGACATTTGGCTAAAACATACACATTCATTTATTTGGCTGGTACTTATTGTGTAGTGACTGATTCAGACAGTTGGAAACCAAAAACAAAAATCTTGAACAAATCTTGTCATCTACATTTGTAAATTCCTGGCCTTTTTTTTTTTTTCTTTTTGAGACCGGGTCTCCTGTAGTCAATGCTGGTCTTGAATTTACTGTAGCCAAGGATAATCCATCAATTTTTATGTTTATGGTGCATTGGGATTATAGGCATGAATCACCATGCCTAGGTTATTTGGTGGCAGAGATAAATCCCAGATCATTATGTGTGCTGGGTAAGTACTTTACCAACAACATCTCCAGCCCCAGGTTTTAAAAAAATTTTTAAAGAAGTGAGTTCTTTATTGAGAAATAGGTACTGAATTGTGATTTGGTAGAGCGATAAGAGATAATTACTATTCTTTAAAGTTTTTATTTTTAGAATTGTGTTTGTCTTTTATAAACAGGATTTGTGTTCATAAAAAATGAGCATATTCAGTTTATGTTGGGCACAAGTAGCCCTTACACATATTTTCTATAAAGCCCACATGCATCCTTGGGTAACCCTTATTAATTTCGTAGTCTACAGATAAATAAGGTTTGGTAACATGATTATGACTACACAATTAAATCATTAATGGCTGGAGGAAGAATTTGTTTCTTTATTTTTGTGGCTTCAAGATACAAATATCTATTGCCTTTCCTATTACCATTTAAACAAAACCATTAAATGGGGCATAAGGATTAGGCAGCACAGGGCTGTAATCCAGTATGCAGGAGAATCAGGAGTTCAAGGTTACCTTTCAATACATAATCCAGTTAAAGGCTGCTTTGTGCTGAATGAACCCTTTCTTCTGAACTGGACCAGCCCATTGTTATATTATACAGCAACAATTTTGCCTAAAACACAAGGAATAAGTAGTAATTTAGTTATTGATGTTAAGACAATATTTTAGTGATGTTCAGAGGTCGTCTTTTGTGGCTGCTTTTAAGGTTTCTTTTGATACAAACCACTAGCCAACATATGTTTTAACTTACTTAAAATAGACCCCTGGGTCAGGTTGAACTTCTGGGAATAGAGAAAGAGAAAGCAGAAGTACTTTGTCCTCTTATAGCCTGAGCATAAGAACTGCAGCCGCCAAATCTGTGTGCTCTTGCTCCCATTCAAGGCATCTACAGTGGTGTGGCCACAGGGTTCCAAGGACCCACAACTGTACAAGGGAATACATACTGGCATGCATCGGGAAGGAATCACATGTTCTGGAATGGCTCTTGCGATTTGAAAGATGTCAACTCTAACAGTTTCATGTGTGACTAACACAACTGCATTCTTTGAGCTCAAACAGTTCAGTACTTTTCATTAACCAATTCATTGTTAAAATCCACTGGTAAGGGACCTTAAGACTCAGAGCTGTTGTTATTTTGCATGCAGGGTTAATGTTTTGAAAGAGTAACATTTTCTGGCATGAATATGGGCAATCTAGGCCAAGAGTCCACATTTTGCGATGTGTTCACTTTGGCTCTTGTGAATATGCTCAAGCTGTACCAGGTTTCATGAGTGGGCAGTTAATTTTTGAGGGTTCATTGCTTGAAACATACGCTTTGGGCATTCTTTAGGGGATTGGGGAGGTGGCTAGGTGGGTAACGCAATTGCTGTGCAAGCACAAAGGCCTGACTTTGGATCCTCAGAGCCCATGTAAAAAGCAGGCATTGGAGGCAAGTATCTTTAACCACAGCATGTTAGAGACAGGTGGGTTCCCCGGAGCTTGATGGCAACCAGGTATAACTCAGTGAGCTTCAGGTGTCTCAAAGGAAGGTGGAAACATGATAAATGGAAGACATCTCACCATTGCCTACACTCAGGAATGTACAGTACACACACACACACACACATCCATGTTTTTTGCAACAAGACATACTGTTAATAAGTGTGAAGAATACACCACTCCATCTCACAGGAATTGAGCAGATACTGCAAATTGCTGGTGTTAAAAGGCCTGTGCAACATGATGGGGTAGTGATTGTGTTATGACTAGGGCTGATCTCTACTTCAGTCATTAATTAGAAGATGCTTGTCTTAGTTCAGGTGTCTGTTGCTGTGATAAAACACCATGACCAAAAGCAATTTGGGGAGGAAAAGGCTTATTTCAGCTTATAACTCTCAGCTCATATTTCCTCACTCAGGGAAGTCAGGGCAGGAATCCAAAGCAGGATCCCGGAGGCAGGAGTTGAAGGAGAGAGGCTATGAAGGAATGCTTCATCTCCGTGGCTTGCTCAGCCTATTTTACACAGCCCAGGACACATGCGCAGGGTTGGTACCAGACACAATGTGCTGGAGCCTCCCACATCAATCAGTAATCAAGGAAAGTCCCCACGGGCCAGTCATATGAAGGCATTTTCTCAACTGTGGTTCTCTTTTCTCAGATAATTGTAGCTTCTGTCAAGTTGACAAAAATTAACCGGGACAACCAGCCCCCTTTCATCTTGACATGCAAATACAATACTATGTAATTACAACCTTTCCTTTCCCATTTTCCCCAAGATGTCATGTTAATATAAGTATAACATTATTATGATAATACAAAACATTCCAATGTTTAAAAGTTCCACAGTCTTTAAATTTTTATATGCTTTAGAAGTTGAATCTTTTTAGAAATAGCAAAGTATCATGCTGGAGATGTGGTTAAGAGCACTGATTGTTCCTCCAGAAGACCTGGGTTCAATCTCCAGAACCTACATGGTGTTTCACAACCATCTGTAACTCCAGTAATAAGTGGTCTGACCCCCTTTAGCCTCCTCAGGCCCTAGGTGTAAACATGGTACACAGATATATATGCAGGCAAAACACTAGTACACACAAAATAATTTAAAAATAAATATCAGAAGTCTCAACTGTGGACTCGGATAAAATGAACAAACAAAAACAGGTTAAATACTTCCTTATTCTAAGAACCAGATCACAGTCACAAATCAAAGCAAAATCAAGTGAAAAAGGGGCAGTGTTTGATGCCTATCCTATGGGCTCCAAAGGCCCTGGGCCACTTCTCTAGCTTCACCCCCCACAGTGCCCACACCTTGTCTCGTAGGCTTGAGCTGATGTCATTCTGAGGTTGCTCTTCTCTGTGCTCTGCTATTCTTAGCCATCTATTCCATGCAACTGGCTTCTCAAGTTCTGGGTCTTTCTCTTGCAATTGGGCTGTACCTTCACTAATAGTATCTCCTAGACTCTCTTCCGCAACTCTGAACCTGCCACGTGATACCAAGCCTCACCATCTCTTCATGACTCCTACACGCCTTCAAAACCAGAACCTCCTGAGGAGTTCTTAACACATGATAAGTGCAGCTGCCCGCATAAGATATGGTCATGGTCCCCTCTGGACCCCAGCTTCTGTGTGCTGGCCCGGAGGAAACACTACCCTAAGATTTTACCTTAGTGATGCTGATCTCTTTTTAATCACTGCTGGTTCTTCAGCACCAGCTGACAGTATCGATTATCCCAGCAAAGCAAAGCTTCACTTTAATGGTTGTGGTCTCTTGTAGTCACAACTGCTTCTTCCACTCCTGCTGACCAGGACCACAGATTATTATTTTATATCAAATGACCCTGATAAGAGTCTTCAAGGTACTTTCAAACCTCCTTCAGAAACTTCACAAGCCAGGCCCCTATCACCTGCATTTCTCTCAATTATTCTTGTCTTCCAAGCTCATTAAGCTATGAAGATGCCAAGGCTTTTTCTGGTATTTTCCCATAGTCCTTCCCAGAGCATGGCCGGGTCTGTCGCAGCAATACCCCACAATCCTTGCATCAAGGTCTGTCTTAGGGTTTCTATTGATGTGATCTAAAAAACATGACGAACAGCCTGGTGTGGTGGTGCATGCCCATAATCCCAGCACTCTGTGAGGCAGAGGCAGGTAGATCGTTGTGAGTTGGAGGCCAGCCTGGTCTACAAAGCAAGTCGAGGACAGCCAAGGCTAACAGAGAAACTCTGTCTTGAAAAACCAAAAACTAAACACCAACCAATCAAACAACAACAACAAACCCAAAAATAAAAATATGACCAAAAGCAACTTAAGAAAGAAAGGGTTTATTTCAGCTTAGAAGTCTCAGATATCACACCATCATTTAAGGAAGTCAGGGCAGAAACTCAAAGCAGGAATGGGCTTGTCCAAGCCTGCTTTCTTATATACAACAGGACTGTCTGCCCATGGGTGGCACTAATTCACAATAAGCTGGGCCCTTCCACAGCAACTGTTAATTAAGGAAATGCCCCCACAGACTTTTCTTTCTTTTTTTTAAATTTATTTATTATTTATACAACATTCTGCCTGCACACCAGATCTCACTATAGATGGTTATGAGCCACCATGTGCTTGCTGGGAATTGAACTCAGGACCTTTGGAAGAACAGCAAGTGTTCTTAACCTCTGAGCCATCTCTTCAGCCCTCCCCACAGACTTTTCTACAAGTCAGCTGCTTTTTGTTTGTTTGGTTTAGTTTTTTGGTTTTTTGAGACAGGATTCCTTTGGGTATCCTTGGTTGTCCTGAAATTCACTCTGTAGACCATGCTGGCCTCAAACTCATGAGATTCCCCCTGCCTCTTCCCCCCAAGTGCTGGGATTAAAGGCATGTACGACCACTGCACCACTGGCCTCTATAGTCAGTTTTATGGTGACATGTTCTAAATTGTGATTCTTTCTTCTTGGATAAATGTGGTTTGTGTCAAGCCGACAAAGCACCCAACCAGGACAGTGTTTTCTTTTGTGTGTGTGGCTGTGTTAAGAACCTGAGCCTGTGCAAAATGCCTTTGAAGTAGTAAAAAAAAAATTACATTATGATTACTATACAAGAACAAACCAGGCTTGTTGTTATACACATTTAATACTTGTCTTGGCTCAATTCAGGTAGCTGAGCTAGTTCTGGGTATGGATATATTTACTTTGAAACATATAGGTGGAGTGAGCATCCCAAAGTAAAATCCATATCCTAAGTTCTACAGCGCAGGAACTTCTTGCTCCCTGGCATGACATAGAAGGCTAGGGTATAACGGGATAGGGAGATGATGACTCAGCAAACCGTGCCAGCAGAGCCCAATGACTGAACTGCAGAGACAAGGCAGAGCTCTGTGAGTTAAAGCCAGCCTGCCCTTCACAGCCAGTTCCAGACCAGCCACAGTTATACAGTTAGATGCTGTCTGAAGAGGGAGGAAGGAAGGAAAGAATGATGGATAATGTCCCCTTTCTCATCTAGAATCCAGCTCCTTGATCTCCTATAATCAAGGATAGTTACTCGGTCTGTATTTGTCTTTTGTGCAGTTCATCTAGTGCTACCCAGTTATTTTGTACAGTGTCTGTGAGTTTAGGTTGCTTTGATGTCTCTTGTGATTAAATTCAGATACTGCATTTTTAACTGGCATAACATTATCACCAGCTGTCTGTCTTGAGGCAGAGTCTTACCATAACTCAAGCTAGTCTGGAACTTACTGTGTAACCCCAGCTGATTTTGAACTCAGCAATCCTCCTGCCTCAGGCTCCCCAGTGTTTTGTTTACATTCAAGAGACATCATGATCGACTTGGGAAGTGGAGGCAGGAGGATCAGAGTTCAAGGCCATCCTCAACTACAAAAGAAGTTTGAGGCCAGCCAGAATGACAAAGAACCATGTCTCCAAAAGCAAGTGAACAGAAAACATAATGTCAAGAGATTAGTTATGAGACCTCTTTATAGCACTGTTCAGCATCAGAATCTGTGAGCACATGTGCTTCTGAGATGTGAATGATGTCAGCATTGCCTTTCTTTGCTTCTTCTTTCAATGTCTTCTCCAATGGGATTTTTTTTTCTACTCAAAACTATACTAAGTCTGGGTTATTTCAAGCATTTTTTTTTCAATACCCACTGTGTTGTTGTTACTCAAATAGAGCAGTGTAGTATGAGATGATGGCAAGTCTCAAATGGAAGGTGATACCTTTTGAGAAGACAGCTTTAGAAAAACAGCTCATCTTTTGTTTATCTGTGCTTATAAAACAGTAGAGACTCAATTCAGGTAGCAGAGCCAGTACTTTCAAACATAACAGCTGGAGTTAGCATCCAGATCTAAAATCCATATCCTAAATTCTACAGTTCTGGAACTTCTTGTTCCCAGACACGACACCGAAGAAGGATGGGGTAGGATGGCTCAGCAGGTATCTGTGCCATCAGAGCCTAGGGACCAAAGTTCAGGTCCCCAGAACCCATGAAATGCTAATGCCTTGTTTGCAGGAGGCATGGTTGAGAGATTGCCAAGAGCAGATTGGCTAACTAGAATAGTTGAATCTGTAAGGTCTGGGTTCAGGTGAGAGACTGAATCAGTATATGTGAGAAGTAAGAGAGAGAGAGAAAGGAGAGAAGAGAGAGGTTAGGGGTCCAAATGCACTTGTACACATGCACACCCATACACAAATAAGTAAGGAAGAGATTCTAAAAAGTTTTGGATTTCTGAGCACTTTAGGTTCTGGGTTTGACATTAGGAATGCTAAGCTGATAAAGTATGTACAAATACCGGGATGAAGAAGCCTTCCCAGCGTCTCAGACACTTGGTCCCGAGCATTTAAGGTAAGGGATAATCAGCCTGTACTTCTTCTTGGAAAGCTTCTCGAGCCCCTCCATCTCCTTGCTACCGCCACTGTTTTGTAGACCACCTAACATCTTGTTAAATATTGTTATAACATTTTCTTAATTTAACAATTGTGTTCTGCGTAGGTCATGGTTACGCATGCCTTTAATCCCAGCACTTGGGAGGCAGACACAGGAGAATCTCTTGAGTTCAAGACCAAGCCTGGTCTACAGAGCGAATTCTAAGACAGCCAGGGAGGTCTACATAGAGAAACCCTGTCTCAAAAACTAAAAATCAATAGATCATTGTGTTTTACCACCTGCAGAAACTTGGTAGTGTAGAATTCAGGCTTTTAAACTCTCCATTCTTCTTTGTATTTAGCTCAATCTCTAAACTCTACTCCCATCACCCTAACTACTTATGTTGCCGACCGAAATGCATCATGTGAAATTTCTGAGGCAGCATAAAAAGGCAAGGCAAAAAGAGATCAAAGTTCAGCCTTCAACAGACAAGACTTCCTAGCAAGACTAACTAGCACTCACAAGGAGAGGGTGGCATGGGGGAAGCTTCAGGAAATGGAGAGGTCTCCTGGAGTAAAAAGCTGGCTGCCTGGAAAGATGGAAGGATGTGGAGGGGACCAGAACCTCACAAGAAGACCAGCAGAGACAACTAACCCAGTCCTGTGGGAGCTTACAGAGATTAAGACATCAATGAAGGAGCATGCATGGTCTGGACCTAGGCCACCTGAACATATGTGGCTGATGGGCTGCTTGATCTACATATAGGGCACCTGGTGAATGGAGGGGAAGGGGGTGTTTAAACCTAACATGGACTCTATTGCCTGCTTTAGCATCACTTCCCCCTGGCAGGGCTGCCTGGCCTGGCCTCAGGGAAAAAGGATATGCTCAGTTCTGATGTAACTTGATGTGCTGGGGAGGGTTGACATGGGGGAACTCCCCTTTTCGGGGGGGTGGCCAGGGAGAAGGGAAGGAGGAAGGCAGGAAAGGGGGAACGGGGAGGGGTGTACCTTTGGGATGTAAAGTAAATAAACTGAAAATAAATAAATTGATAAGTAAATAATTAAATTAAAGCTGGGTGCCACCCTTTGTAGGGACAGGAAGAAGGACTTGGGAATGAGTAAATTGTCCAGTGTAGGAGGCTAGCTACTTGTCTCCTGCAGTCCCTTCTTCCTGAAAGTGTTTGCCCAAGGCAAGACCATTCTTTCTGTGATAAGGAAGATCATCTTCAAACTAATAAAAATTCTGTTTTACAACCCAGGCACTCTGCACTCTGTCACTTCGTATGACTTTGTGCCCTTTGTTGATATTTCCTCTTCATCTAGTTTTCCTATTCCTTCTAACACACACTTCTCCCTGTCCATCAAGTTCCTAGTGCAGGACCACCAGTTCTAGAAAGTTCTTTGACGTAGTTCTTCACCCTGTGCTACGCTCACGTTTCAGATTTAGACAGTTGTTTCAGCACTACTTGAAATGTTGTGGAATGAATGTCCTTGAGTGGAAAGTACCCTTTCTCAGTCCTTTCTTATCCTTGAGGGTTTAGCATAAAACGCCCTCCCCCCATTCCAGATGCTCAAACAATATTTGCACATAGCTTAATTTTCAACAAATATATAAAGCTGGCTTCTTACAAAAGAGAAATCTGAATATCACCACATTCACGCCAAAGGAGGAATCGCATTTGGATGTTATCGTCTGCAGATAATCCTCATTCAAAGAGAAGCTTGCTTTTCCATGCACTTAGTGTGTGGAAATCCATGGAACAGGACTGGAGGTGCCTGTGACCCTGCACCTGGCTGCGAGTGTACTTGTGTGTTCCTGATTCTCTCCTCTGAATAACTCTACGACATGGATTCTGTTGCTAACCTCCTTCGTGCAGAAGGAAGCTGACACTCAAGGCCGAGGAACTTGCTTAAGCTCACTTAGCACTTAGGATTCAAGTGGGCATTTGACTCTAGAAGTATGTGCTTAATCAAGCACCACAGTGTTCCAGTTCCGTTTGACAAAGACCATCTGAGGGCTTGGCTTGTGTGTTGCTCTGCCGGCTTGTAACTCTTGTGTGTCTCTTGCTGGAGGAAATGGGCACTTCATCGGGGCTCTCCACGGGGAATATCCTGGGACCAAACTGAGGTTGGGAGAAATCAGTCACGGATTTTCCTGGTAGGATTGCTATGAGAAGTCAGGGTGGCCTGTGGTGGAAGGAAACAGTAGTCAGTTAGAGGATTCCTGTTTTGCTCTTTGCTTTGAGCCATAGGGAAATCAGGAAGTTCAAAGACCAGTCTACATTTCCTGTACCTCCACCCCCAACATATATTTTTAACTGTTGTGACTTACAAGTACCGTGACACTGTTAATGTTTCGACCATACTAAAAACAAGATAAATGGAAAAGCAGGAAATAATTTTTTTGACTGATAAAAGTTCTAAGTTTTAAGAATCACAGGTATTTAGCCTCTTGTCATTGTGATTCTTATTGATTTTTTTCCAAAGAGAAAACACAAACTCAGGAGCCCCTTGTTTTACAAATAGTTCTTCTCTCAAACACTAGGAGTAAATGATAAAATTCTTAAGCTTTTGAAAGTTAAATACACAGAACCTTGAAAGGAATTTCTAGCATATAAAAGGCTGGATTTGCCTAACCATTCCCTCTGGTATTCATTAACATAACCATAGTCTCCAGTGGGGAAGAGCTACTTCCCTGGCAACACTGATTCAGTTGTGAAGGATGGCTTGGTGGGGTGCTCTGCTGATTCCAGGAGGCACTTCTTCATTCTTGTGTCCCTGAACCCCAAGGAAAGCTGCACCTTTGTCTAGGAATCTGCCTGGTTCGTTTGTCATGTGTTAACTGATGTTTGTCTGAGAACCAGAGACCAAATCTCTCCAGGGATACCACTTAAACATTGTTACGTGACTATGGTTTTAATGGCACAATCCAGGGGTATCCCTTTTTTATGCTAATTCTTCTTTTCAAAGAAAGTGGCCCTGAAAAATCTATAATTTTTGTACAATGACCTTGCTGCAATTATCAAGCCTGGGCGAACCCTGCCATTTGACTGCATTGAAAACCAAAAAGAGAAATGGACGGAAATCTAACTGCAGCCTCAGCGTTTCTGGTGATTGCTTTATCAGCATGCCCTTAAGCACAAAGCTGAACCTTGCTGGGTACCACTTTCCTGGCAGCTGATAGTGGCTAGGCCTGCCAATGGTGTTCCCAGGGAAGGCCACTGAGCCCTACCAGGCATGTTCTTATCTGTCCTGAAAATTATATGTGTAGCTCAGAAGGGTCAAATGAGGGGTTTGATGCAACTTTTTTGTTGTTCCTTTTAATTTATGACAAACCTCAAACTTGAAGGTGGTAGGTTTTCATTCGGTGCCTGTGTGTTTCTTTTTCCACACACACTGGGAAAGGAGGAGGTTGCATCCTTCTGTGCGGGGACCCTTTTCACCCATAAGATAGCAACTTAGTTATTCAGCTCCAAGATCAAAACCACATACCCACTGGAAATGACCTGGAACTGCTCCTAACTCCACTCTCTTGCCTTGCAATGCAAGGATGGGGCAGTCCGTGGAGAACAGCTGTGTGCTGCTGTGCAGATGGTCAGCTTGCTAAAGCATGGAGGGTTCCAGGCTTGGCCTGGAGCAGGCAGTTGATAGCACCGCTCTGTTTCATTCGTGAAAGGAAACAAAGGGAGTCCTTTCAGCAGCTGCTTAACCCCAGACAGGGGATGGTGCATGGAGGAACTGGTTCCTGTGCTCAAAAGAGACCACTCATTGCTCCTGCTTTCCTGCTCTGTGAGGACTTGGTTTCATGTCTGGTGACAAATGCTACAGTGCTGTACCATTTAGTGTCACTAATGGCTCTGCCCTTGATTCAGGGCTGCCAGTTAGCCACAAGAAGTAAAAATGCTTTCTTCCCTGATTTTTCTGCCTATTTAATTAATGTCCTGTCCTGGTCACATTGAGATTTGTGATGAAGCATAAAATGGAACCTGCCCGGCAGATAAAAATAGAGGTTACAGGGCTGGGAATGTGGTTTGGTTGGTAGGGTCCTTGCTTAGCATCCCTGGGCTGGGTCATTGCGGGTTGGGGGGGGCAGGGGGAGAGGAATAGGTGTAGGTCAGACTGCTTACATGAGACTTACATTCAGAAAGAGAAAGGAGGAAAGAAAGGAAGAAAGGTAGTAACAGGGGAGGGCTTAGATGGCAGGTTTCAGTGCAATGACACACAGCACTGCTGGTTGAGAACCAGGCATCCGTAGAAAGTGTGTGCCCTAATTTTAGAAGGGTGGGGCTCAGCCTGACTTTGAATGGAAACAGGTTCCCCAGTCAAAGAACACTGCCTGCAATAGAGTATAACCAATATGGTCAAAATTATGTGGTGTAAGATGATTAAAAAAAAAGAGAGAGAGCTATTGAGCTCTCCTGAGTTGACAGTGAACTTTATTTTTTCAAATGTTTAAGTATAGGAAAATACCCACTCCTTTTAAGATCAAGTATAAAGTACTAAGTGAGGTGCAGGCAAACAAATGTCACTTAACAGCAGGGCCATGCTGGGATGTGAAAAACAGGACCTCCCTCCCCCCCCACACACTATAATAATGAATTCAATAAATGAGCAAAAGTAAAACATTTGATCCACAGAAAGGGATGCCAGTACAGAGAAAAGTCAGAATGTCTGGGTGTTGATTTGGCATGAGATAGTGGGTTTTTTAAAGTTCCTGACCCACTGGCTGGAGAGATGGCGGGAGGGTTTTTTTGAGTGGGGCCCACATGGAAGGAGGAGGCATGAGGAGGAGAGAAGAATAGAGAGGACCATGATGGCTGGAGCTTTATAAAGGGCACACCACTCCTGGCGACACTGGAATTGTGTCACATTTGGCTGGAAGCGCTTCTGAAATGTTGGCAGTTCATACTAGCCAAAATGGTCAGGCACTTAATATGACTGCCATTTTGTTTAGTTTTCTTCAGTAGGGTCTCATGGAGCCCAGTCTTGCTTAGCTGAGGATGGCCTCCATCAGTGTCCTGGGATTGCAGGAGCGCCACCATGCCTAACTTCTACACAGCTTCTTTAGGGTTGTTTGTTTGTTTGTTTGTGTTTTTCAAGACAGGGTTTCTCTGTGTGGTCCTAGCTGTCCTGGAACTCATTTTGTAGACCTGGGCGTTCTTAAATTTACAGAGATCTCCCTGTCTCTGCTTCTCAAGTGCTGAGATTAATAGGTGTTTCCATCCTTCCTTTTCTTTCTTTCCTCCTTCCTTCCTTTTCTTTCTTTTTTAATGTTCATTGGTGTTCTGCCTACACATATATCTGTGTGAGGGTGTCACAAGCCCTGAAACTGGAGTTACAGACAGGTGAGCTGCCATGTGGGTCCTGGGAGTTGAACCTGGGTCCTTTGGAAAAGTAACCAGTGCCCTTAACCACTGAGCTAAGCCATCTCTCCAGCCTTAGGTGTTCTGTTTTTAAGAGAGGAATGGCTAACTTATTTTAGGTGAGGTTTTTTTAGTCCATCATAGGAGAGAGGCTAGGATGAACCAGGAGAATTAGGATTTCAAGGTCATCCTTGGCAGCATAGTGAGTTCAGGGTCATTTTACACTACATGAGATACTGTTTTTGTTTGTTTTGTTTTTAAAGAAACACATACAGAGTAGATGTAGTATGTACATGAATGTGTAACAGTCACCTACTATCAAGTGTCATGCATGTCCATAACCATATGTATTATGTGTCTGTTTATACAATGACCAGGATAGGAAGTTCATTTTATTTTACTTTTGTTTGCTTATTTGTTTTGAGACAGGGTCTTGCCCAAGCTGCTTGGAATTCACTATGTAACTCAGGTTGGCCTCAAGCTCAGGGCAGTTTTTCTGCCTTAGGACTCCCCCACTCCCCCAGTGTTGGGATCACAGGCATGAGC
Source organism: Pachyuromys duprasi (assembly GCA_028658305.1). NCBI lineage: Eukaryota > Metazoa > Chordata > Mammalia > Rodentia > Muridae > Pachyuromys > Pachyuromys duprasi. Next base: position 21,984,167 of record CM053767.1, on the reverse strand, counting down.
CACCCTGACCAGCTCAACAGGGTTGTTTATACTTATCAGTATCACTTCAAGTGTGAATGCTTTGACATCGTAATCTTGATATTTTGAGACCACAGTAAGAAACATGGCCTGTCACTGACTAGAGTTCTGGCACATGATTCTAGCACTTGAATCGATGTGGACTGGAGAAAAGTTTTCATACTAAAGGATACTGTCCTACCAAGCACCCCACTACTCAATTCTTCTTATAACCCTGCTATTTCAGCTGCGTTCCCTCTTTTTTTGTCTTCTGTTCTTGGTCTACTCTTTCCCTTCACCTCTTGTCCCCTCCCTACCCTTTTTCATGGCCAAGACCAGTCTGCTCTAGATTCCTCTAGCTGTTCTCTCCCTCATATTTACAATAAAACAAACAAACAAACAAACACCCTTCCATTAACTTACCTTACAGCGGTCAGGTGGTCAGCTTATACAGCAGTTTGTTTGTAGAAAGCAAGTGGCAGCTGTCAAGCCTCAGAACAGGTGGTAATTTGGGTGGCTTGGCCAACAGGCTGCACTGCAGTCAGGCCTCTGGTCCCATCTCCATCCCAAAATAATCCTCACCTCACGCTGTAGTGACTAAGGAAAGCTATGACAGAGCAGGGCTATGAGCTGTCCAAAGAGGAGAGCAAACTTCTGCTGGCCTGCAACAACGTGGTTGGAGCCGCAGGTCTTTCTGGCATAGATCAGAAGACCAACACCTCCGACAAGAAGTTGCAACTTATCTAGAACTATCGGGAGAAAATGGAGTCGAAGCAAGTTGAGCAAGCCATGGAGAATAAGCCAGCAAGGAGCATTCTTCCATGATCTCTGCTACAGTTTCTGCCCTGAGATTCTGCTTGAAAATGGACTCTTTTAACTCTTGGGCTAAAATAAATCCTTTCCTTCCCAAGTTGCTTTTGGTCGTTGTTTTACCCTGGCAACAAAACCTTAACAAGGACAATTATGTAAGAATAGATTAAATTACCTGTCTTTAATATTCATATACAATATTAAAATTTATAAAAATCCCAATTACCTATAACATTGGTGCATACTAGGTCTATTAGTTGCTTTTCTCTTACTCTGATAAAAAGCCCTGACAAAAGCAACTTAAGGGAGAAAGGCTTGTTTTGGCTCACTGTTGGAGGATACAGTGTATCATGACAGGAAAACCCTGGCAGCAGGAGCTTGAGGTAGCTGGTTAAGTTGAAGTTAGGAAGCACAGCATGATGGGTCTCATGCTCAGGAAGCCTTCTGTGCAGGCCAGGACCCAAGGCCAGGGAGTATGCAATTTCCACCTCAACCTAATCAAGATAATCTCTCAGGGGTATGTCCTGAGGCTCGTCCCTAAGTGAGTCTAGATCCTGCCAAGTTTCTTTTTTTTTTTTAAATTTATTTATTTTTATATCAATCACAGGTTAGGTACTTTGCATCCCAGGCGTAGCCTTCTCCCTCATTCCCTTCCACCCTCCCACCCCCTCCCTCATCTCCCTCCTCCCCACCCCCTCCAAGTCCACCAACAGGGGAGGACCTCCTCCCCTTCCATCTAACCCCAGGGCTGCCTGCCAAGTTTCTAATCATTATTAACCATCACATCAGGCAGCTGCCTTGCACATTCTAGGCAAGCATTTTATACTGAGTTACATACATCTCCCACTCTTGGGTTTCTGAGACATGTTCCTGTCTTGTAACCCAAGCTACATTTGAATTCTAAATTCTCCTGCCTCCTTTTCCCAAGTGCTGGAATTGCAGGCATGAATAAGCTCTGTTATAAAATTGTTTCCTTTGTCACAGTTGACTTCTTTTCAATGGTATTTTGAAGTGAATGTGTTTTTTAGGATGTTTCATATGTCTTCTTATTTGGGTTTGGCTTTTACAAGTTGATGTAAATAGAAGAACATTTCAATGCAAGCAATAGTTAAAGGATAGAATACACTTTTCTGGAAATGAAGAGGCAAACTGTGTCCTTTGTGGGCACAGTCTAAAGAGAAGACATGCATATTTTATTTAAGAAGTACTCAGCTCTTAGCATATGAGATATTTTAAGTAACTTGCAAATACTATCTTGGAGAAGTATTAATATGTGATGAGGGCTTCTAAAGAGGGAAGTGTGACCTGGTAAGATGACTCAGTTGGCAGAGTGCCTCCTACAAGCATGAGGACCTATGTTTTGATTTCTAGTACCCAAAGAAAAGCCAGCTCATTAGCCACATAGCCCAGCCAAATCCACACAGCCCAGGGTCAGTGAGGGATTGTGTACAAAATTAAGATCGAGGGTCTTGAGAGGTGGTTTAGCAGTTAGGAGTACTTGTTGCTCTTGCAGAGGACCACGTTCAGTTCCTAGCTCCTACAGGGCAGCTTACAAACACCGTTAACTCCAGTTCCATAAGATCCAACACCACCTTCTGGTCCCTGTGGGCACCAGGCATGCACACACATAGTGCGCATACGTAAATGTGTGCAAACACTTAAAACATCTTTAATAAAGTCGAGCAATAGAGGAAGACACCCAAGGTTGACTTCAGGTTTCTCTGCCCATGCAGAGGCACACATGTGCCCACACTTGCACATGTACACTTCACACACACAAATACCCACTAATTTAATGGATGAGTAGAGGCAAGAAGTCATTGTATTGGTACTTGGATTTCACCGTAACTTAATAATAGGGAACAGCAGGGAAGTAGGGCAGCAGAATGAGGCCCCAGCCCTCTCTTATTCTTTCAGATCTTCAGAATATGATACTTGAGTGGGACAAGAGAGCAGTCACATCCTTCCTACCAGGTCAGGATGTTGATCTACTGATTCGATCATCTTGGTCCTATGAGGTTTTTGGATAATGTGAGCCGGTTTAATGTCTGTTGACTTGGAGTGGTCGTTTCTTCCCATACCTCTTCCTTCTTAAGCCTGATTGTTGTAGCTGCTGCTGTTGGCTGCTTCTAGACTGCTCTAAAAGAAGCTGGTGAAGAATCTCTCTTTAAAGCTTGCTGGTGGACCTGGGCATGGTGGTATATATGCCTTTGGTCCCAACTCAGGATACAGGGAGGAATGGATCTCTGTGAGTTCTAGGCCATCCTGGTCCATGTAGTGAGTTTCAGATCAGCCAAGACTATAAAATAAGACTGTGTCACAAAAAAAGAAAAGCAAGTAAAGGCAAAGCTTGCTCATGGACCAACAAGATGGCTCTGTGGGTAAGCTGCTTGCCACCAATCCTAAGGACCTGAGTTTGGTCCCAAGTACTCACATGAGAAGAGAACCAAGTCCAAATACCCTCTGACCTCCACTTGCACGCTCTGAAATGCCATGCTCATTGGACTTTACTTACGTAGTTGTAGGAAAGGGTTTTAGTTTCTGATTTTTTGTTGTTGTTTAGTTTCTCTTTTACACTCTAATTTTACCCTTTGAAAGTTTATCAACATTGCTATTGCTTTTCAAGCAGTTTTCATCTAGAAACGGTTTTATAGTCTTTTCTTTCTTTCTCTTTCTTTCTCTTCCTTCCTTCCTTCTTTTCTTTGCCTTTCCTTTCCTTTCCTTTCCTTTCCTTTCCTTTCCTTTCCTTTCCTTTCCTTTCCTTTCCTTTCCTTTCCTTTCCTTTCCTTTCCTTTCCTTTGCCTTTCCTTTCCCTTTCCCTTTCCCTTTCCTTTCCTTTCCTTTCCTTTCCTTTCCTTTCCTTTC
>CM053767.1:21967729-21980395 GCA_028658305.1 Pachyuromys duprasi | reverse complement strand
CCTGCTTCAGACTCTTGAGTCCTGGTATTACGGTCATAAGCTGCCACATTAAGCTAGAAATGTTATTACCCAGTAAAATGGATTTAACAGATTTGCTTCATTTTATTTGTTTGGTTTTTGTGATAGCCTGGTTTGGAAGTCTATGTAGACCAGGCTGGCCTCAAACTTACAAGTATAACCTATATCTGCCTCAGGAGTTCTGGGCAAATTTAGTGTCTGCCTTTAGAAATTACTTTAGAAGCTGAGTCAGGAGGATGTCCAATTCTAGCCTAGGCTACATTTTGAGACCCTGTCTCAAAGGGGGAGAAATCATTGCTTTTTTACAGTCTTCTTTACAGTTTGTTAAAACAGAAGTTAATACAAGAGGGAAATATGAATACTGCATATTAGCAAAACTTAAATGTTTTAATTACATTTATTAGTATAGGTACATGTGTGCCACAGAACCCTATGGAAATTAGATCTCAGCTTACAGGAGTTGGCCTTTTCTTTCCACCACATGGGTCCTGGGCCTCAGGTTTGGTGACAAGCAAAACCATGCAGAACCAAGCCATCTTACCAGTTCTTTTTTTTTTTTTTTTTTAAATTATGTATGGGGGAGTGTACTTTAATCTGGGATCTTCCTTGAATTCGTTTCTTTGAGGAAATTTAGGAGGTCTCTATATTCTCTATGATAATTTTAATTTTCTTAATGTCCTTGGTCTCTGTTATGTTAGTCTTTTTCCAGGATCAAAACCTGTCTGTTGGGTTGCTCATGAGCAACCTCCAACCTATTGCTTGTGTACTGTAGGCTGCTCCACAACAAGCTTAGCTGTCTAATCAGGTTTGCAGATCTGCCTGTTTAAACAAAATTCCAGATGGATAAGAATTACACTTTAGACATGTATTATAGGGTGTATCATGTCTCTCCATGAAATTTCTCTGTTCCATGTCAGTTTTCAATGTGCTGTACATGTGTTTTGTTTCCAGGTCCGTTTTGTGGGAGCTGGGCTGTTCCCAAAGAACTCTGGCTGAACTCAAATGAAGTGACTGTCCACTTCCAGAGTGGATCTCACATTTCCGGCCGGGGCTTTCTGCTGTCCTATGCCAGCAGTGACCATCCAGGTACAACAAAAAAGCCATCAGGCCTATCTGCCTGAAGGCTCATTTTGCTCCTTATCTCTTTCTCTGGATGTATTTGTGATCTCAGATGCAACAGTAACATATGAGGAGAAGCTGGCCATGGAGGTGCAGGCCGTCAATCCCAGCATTCCTGAGCAGAGACAGGCTGATTTCTGTGGTTTCAAGGTCACTTTGGTGTATGTTTGAGTTTCAGGCCAGCCTAGGCTATGTAGGAAAACCATGACTTGGCGGGAGACGGAAGGGACTGAGGACAGAGGGGAACTGCTTGTTTTTCAGTAGTTGATCCTGTACTGAGGCATCTTAGAGCAATGCCTGTGGAATGGAGTAAATCTTGTTTCCTGTGAGCCTAGAGTGACACATCTTTGGGGAAATCTTCCTGACCTTGCTACCGTCTGGCTTCTCAGAAGCCCTTCCCCAGCCTCCTTCCTTGCTCAGGAAGCAAACTTTTTAACTAGTGACCGTCACACATTAGCACACCAGCATGGAACCACAGTAGGGTCACATGACAGCCGGACCGTGGGTGGGAGAGAAGGAAGAGACCGTGAGTGTTGATGAGAGGGAAACTTCCAGCTCCTTCCTTAGCCTCATCTGGGGTAGAGTCATCACCACGTAGCCCACTCCATCGCTATCCAGAGTCATAAGGTATCCGGCGTTCCTGCTGTCAGTCTCCTTTGGCACAAATATGCCAGGAAGGGGACGTGCCACTCATTTCCTTCATATCTGATTAGACATGGCTGGGTATCATGGCCAGTGTTCACCATATTTTGCCCTTAAGATTCTAGAATATGCCCTCTGTGATAAGTTTATTCTTAATGTATTTGGCGTCTGTTTTGTTAGTCTTTTTCCAAGAGCAAAACCTGTCTGTTGGGTTGTTCATAAATGAGCCATCTCCAATCTATTGCTTGTCTACAGTAGGCTGCTCCACTCCAAGCTTCAGTCTCCATCAAACAAAATTCATGAGAAAGAGCTATTGCCAAGAGTATAGGATATTTGGAGAACTATTTTGCCAGTGTGTCTAAATATGATTTCCATTAAGATCTTTCTTTTTACATACTTGCTCCTGATTGTTGATCAAGATTAATACCATGTCAGTGTTCTGGGCAAACTGTTCCTATGTCTCCGATTGCCACTGCCTGAATTAATGTGTCCTGGGAGCTGGGTATGTCATTCTGTTAGTGGAGTGTTTGCCTGTCTAGAATGCATGGAGCCTAGGTTCTGTTTCCAGCACCACATAAATCTAGTCATGGGGCCACACACCTGTAATCCCGGCACTCAGAAAGGAGAAGCAAGAAAACCACATCATTTCAAGGTTGTCCTTGGCCACATAGTGACTTGTATGGTTAAGCCTGGGCCAGCCTAGGCTTCCTCAGACCCTTTTGAGAGAGAAAGAGAGAAGAACAACAAGGCAAAGGACAAGGAAAAGATGCAAATGTTCCTGGGAATATTTACTATGAACTATGGTGGGATTTTTAATGGTTTTCTTCCTATCGAGGATATTATGCACAGTGATACCTGTATATGTGTAATGATTATAGTTAGAAGTAGATTCTGTTACTGCTCTCTAGACAGTAGCACTGAAAAATCACCATTGGTAATAGTAAAGAAAAAAGAAACTGATTATAAACACTGGTGACTGTAATCTCAGATTTTATTTAGTTTTAGACAAGAAAACACAAATAACATCATAATGCTTTCAAGGTTTTCTTTTTTTTTATATATCAAAAGACATATTTAGAAACAGGGCCTGGTTTCTACTCACCTAATAATTGTACTTCTCTTTATTTGTAATAGATTTAATAACCTGTTTGGAACGAGGCAGTCATTATTCAGAGGAAAAATACAGGTAAATATGTTCCTAAATTATTTATTTATAACAATAAGGATTATTTGAGATGTTCCCAAAAGGCAGAGTATGCAAACCTTTTTCACTGTATGTAATTGAGGTTTTATAGGCCAAACGTCTCTGTTGGACTGACTCATGTAATCTCTGTTGTTGTTGAAGCAACAAAGCAAAGGTAGGTGATGAAAACAAATAAGTCAGCATTATAATAAAGGTTTGTTAACAAGAACAAGGCCAGGCCAGAGAGACGGCTCAGCAGCTTGGAGTACATACTGCTCTTGCAGGAGGCCTGCGTTAGGTTCCCAGCACCCACCTCAGGAAGCTCAAGGACGCTCACAACTACCCACAACTCCAGCTCCAGGAGAACTAATGCTCTCTTTTGATCTCTTTGGGCAGCTGTCCTCACATTCTCATGCCCATACCCATAGAAAATACACACAGATACCCATGATTTAGGATAAAATCTTTAGAAAAAAAGCATCAGGGTGTCAATGTGGCTCAGATTGAGTGTGGTGGTAACTGGAAGCAAGGTGTTCAGTAGTGAACCTGGGCTGAAAGAAACACACACGCACGCACACACACACACACACGGAGAAAAAGCAGTTTGTATTTGGAACTTGGTCCATAGTTTGCTAATCCCTAAGTTCTACTGTATTATACTAAGGAGCCACGGCTGAGTGTGGAGTATGCTTTTTCCCTGGCTGCTATATAAATATAGAGAGCGTATGTATGTATGTATGTATGTATGTATGTATATTGGCTTATTGGTTTTTCAAGACAGGTTTTCTGTGTAGCCTTGGCTGTCCTGGACTCACTTTGTAGAACAGGCTGGCCTTGAACTCACAGAGATCTGCCTTCTGCCCTGGTGGCATGCCTGTAATCCCATCACTCGGGGAGGCAGTGGCAGGTGGATCTCTGTGAGTTCAATGCCAGCCTGGTCTACAAACTGAGTCCAGGAGAGCTAAGGCTACACAGAAAAATCCCTGTCTCGAAAAACAAACAAACAAAAAAGGGACTGTGCAGGCTTATTTTCTGGAGGTGAACTTGTGGTTCTCCACAAGCATACAGAGCCTTGCAGTCCACATGGTTGAGAAGAGGAGAGGGTCCTATTACAGGCGTGCACCACCACACATGCTTATACATTTTTGTTAATATAACTATTTCATGGAGGTCTTCTCTTTTACCCTAAAGAAAAGCCTACAGAGAATAAGGATATGAAGTGTTAGTTCAGCTTTACTTTAACCCACAAATCTGCTTAGTTTCTGATATACATTTCCTCCTCAGCCATCATTGAGGTGATGTGGTCTAGAAGGAATGCTCAATCATAGGGTTGCTCTTTTGGCAACTCTTTGTTGTGTGGGGCAGTCCCAGGCCTTGTTGAATTACTCGAGTCTCTGGATTTTCCTGTTCACATGCCACCTGTGACAACCACACTTCATGTCTTCTGTAAAAGTCAATGCCAGCAGCAATAACAGTACTCTAACTCTAGAGTGCTGTCTTAATGGCCCATGCAGCCCTCTCTACCACACACGTAGGTAGCTCTGGTGATGTTTCAACATTCCCACAAGGTTGCTTTTGTTATATCCCAAAAATGGAGGCTCAGAAATACTATACTAAGTCACTACACTAAGTGTGCTCAGGGAGTTAGGCTTAAGAGCCTGTGTTCTAAACCATGTCAGACATTTGAATATTCTCAGTGTGAGTTTTTGATGTGCAGAATCAATTCCAGTATTAGCTAGTATTAACTCTACCAGAGAACGTGCAAAATCAAAACGAATAAAACTAAATGTTGCTTTGTGAGTTCAACCCGTGAACTCAGAGGCTAACAGCCTGTAAAGTTTTACCACCCACACGCATTCAGTATTCTGGTGATAGGGCCCTGGACATCATAGAGAAGGAGAATGTATTCAGGCATACTCTGTGGCATTATGGTGTCAGATTGGTTCCGTTGCAGGCCAGCCATTCTGCAGTGCCTAAGATTGGCCACTGCTACAGGCCCACACCCCTCAGCCATAATTCTGGAATATAGAAAGCTTTGGAAGCTCTTTGTTACTCATTTGATTGTCAGCTCATCTGACAGCAACATTAGACTACATTAGCATAAGGCTATTTAGTCTTTCTGCATTTAACTTAACTGTAGCTATTCACGCATTCTGTGTGAGCTGTTACATCTTTTGATTAACACGTGTGGGCTCCACAGGGAGTCTTATATTATGTGCATCACTGGCACCATTTCAGTTTTCTGCAATCCTAAACGTTCTGAATTCATGGCTTATCTGGCACTAAGCAGTTTCTTAAGGCCCTGCGGAGCTACGGGAGGTCGTTTGTAGTTCTCAGTTCCTTGATTACTACTGCCACACAAGCCCTTACGAAAGAACTATGAAACATTTATTTGGGTGGTTTAATTAGTTGTCATTACATCATAATTTCCTGAGCAGCAAGAGGAAAGTGAAAGGAAAGGGAACAAACAAAAACAGCTGCTATTTTAGAATCTGCCACTTTTTAAATGGAGTAAACTGGTATCAACCCTACACAAAGACTATAGGCTTCAGAGGAATGCTGAGCACACCAACTGATGATCATCCAGTACCAAGTGGTCAACCCTGAAAACATACAAACAAGTAACATCAGTGAGACCAAGCAGGTTGGATTCATGAATTCAGGACTTTATGGATATACATATATGTAACAATGACTAATGACAAATGAAGCCATGAGTTTGAAAAAGACCAAGGAGGAGGGACATGTAGAAGGCTTGGAGGGAAGAAAGGGAAGAGGAAATGGTACGGTTATATTATAATCTCAATAAAAAAAGAGAAAGAGACAGACTGATGGACAGATGGTCAAGTAGTATATATAGAAATGGGCAGACAGCATTCACCTTCAAAGCCATCAGGGGTTTTACTCTGTGGTGTGTGTGTGTGGTATATGTGTATGTGGTGTGTGTGTATAGTATATATATGTGTGTGTGGTATATGTGCTATGGTGTGTGTAGTGTGTTTCAAAAATGTAAGTGTTGTTAATGTGTTTATGTTTTAAGAAACTAGAGATGAAAAAGATTATATGCAGTGTTCTGGATCAGGTAGATAAGGAGACTCTGAACAAGTCACCCAGCCCTGGCACTAGACCTTTCAGCCACGGTATCTTCTGTGATAGGTTTCTGGAAAGCTCCTTGAAAGATGAGCCCCGTTTTATTATTTGTTTGTTGTGATTGTGTTTACAAACATGTAGGTCAAACCTGTCTTTGAACACATGCTCCTGTCCTCTCAGGCTTCAGATTAGTTGGGATTACAGGCTTGTATGATGAGACCTGACTGAACCCTAGTTTTAAAATATTCCTTTTTAATTGTAAAGGTAGTTTATTATTATACAGAGTAGTAGTATCATTACAGTAGCCCTGGTAACTGTGCACTTGAACTATGGCAAGTCTGAGGTGAAGGCCACCGCAGGTGTAAAACATAGCCCTGGTACTAGAAAAAAACAAAGTTAAATTATCTCCTTGATTCCTGTTGTTTTTCATTATATGTGGAAATAACAGAATTCAGGTAAATTGTGTTAAATGTATACTATTAATTAGTTTTCCCTGTTTCTTTTTTGTTTGTTTGTTTTGAGACAGGCTTTCTTTGTGTAACAGCCTTGGCTCTCCTGGAACTCATTCTATAGACCAGGCTGGCTTCGAACTCATACAGGTCCACCTGCCTCTGACTCCCAAGGACTGGGACTAAAGGTGTGCTCTACAACCACCCAGCCCTCTTTTTACTTTTTCTAATTATAGCTACTAGAATATTTAAATATACACGTCTGGCTTCCATTGTATTCCTGTAGGAGAGTATAATTTAGGTAATGAGCTATTGTAGCATATGAACACTCAGGAATGTCGCTTTTTGTCTTCTTCTTATCCATCCAAACATAAAATGTTATATATTTTAAACATTTCTTTTAATAAGAATAGGGTTGTACTATATAGGTAAATTTCCCTTTTACCTTAAAAATATTTCTTAGTCATCTTAGAATTGACGCTCATTAGGGCAGCTGCTTTAAGACTTTAATACTAGTGATGAACATTACAGAAAAAAAATGACTTGTGTAAAACTTGTCTTCAGGTTAACATTTTAGATCAGTTTGTGTTTTTGTAAACCAACTTTCTTGTTTGTCTTTAAAGCAAAATATTGATGCCAACATCATGAAAGACGAAAAAAACTATCTAAATTGAAGTATAATTTAGTGCTTTTCTTTGGTTTCAATGTAACTCGATAACATATAAATTCTTTTTTTCTAGCAAATTCTGCCCAGCTGGTTGTAGAGACATAGCAGGAGACATTTCTGGGAATATGAAAGATGGCTACAGAGATGTAAGTGATTAGGAGTAAGTGTTGCTTGCTTTATCTGAACTAATTGCCAAATTAAAGGAAACAGGATACAGAATGCTACACAGACACAGACGCAGACTTTGCCTTTTCATGAGACAGTGAAATGCAATAATTTTGAAACCAAAGTTGTCTATGCATCTGTTCTTATTTCTAGCATTTCCAGTTAAGAGTAATTGAAGTGAAATGAAAATAAAAAAAATTTTAGCACCTAGGAAGTATTATTCCATTGTATGGGTCAGTGTTGTGTTTCTGTAATGAATGACTAAGATGAATCTCCTGTAAGAATGTAAAGGTTCACTTAGGTCTCACATTTTGTCAGTTTCAGCTGGGTCTGAGGTGAAGCAGTGTATCATAGGGAAGTGTGTGGTAGAGCAAGCTGCTCACCCAAGCATCTCTGGGAAACAGAGACAGGGAAAGGAGCATTCCATGGATCCTTCCAGTGACACATTCTTGGTGTTCTAATTTCTTCCCATAAGGCCACACCTCCTAACTCTTTTACCACATGCTAATAACCACAGGCTGGGCATTAGCTTTTATGAACACCTGTCCAATATCCACAAAAGGCCATAGGTTTGTATATTTACACATTCCTTCATTCATCTCTCTTTCTCTGTCCTTGAACTCAGGGTCTATACTTTTTCTTTTATATTTGTGTGTGTATTGTTAATACATATGTAGGTACACATGTCATGGCACACATGGAGGTCAGAGAACAACTCTGTAGAGTCAGTTTTATCCAGGCATGTGTCATCAAGTGACAAGTGCTTTTGACCCTGAGTCATTTTGCTAGCCCTAGTTCTATACTCCACTTGGCTTCTGCACTGAAGCCAGTGACATGGCTGACTACATCACAGAATAAAGCCATCTGTCCTGCTCTCATTTACTACTTCTGTCTACCACTCCACTTTTGTGTTGAAGAGGACTCTCTAGATTTGATGTATATTGTTCCCACAAAAAGATAAATCCTAGATTATTTTTTTTATCTCTCTGTCCTATTTCCTAATAAGTAATTCACTACTTATTTCTATTACAGGTTTCCATCCTGGCAATCTGTACTGTCTGTCTCTCTGTTGCTGTCTCTCTCTCCTCAGCTTATATTACTACTTACAATCGTTGAATTTCTACTTGATTTTGAAAATTGGTTTGATTTATTTAAGATGTGAAAAATCTGTGTAGTGCTGGGAAACATGTTACTGATGTATCTTTGTGTGTGGAGAAGCACCTCTTACCCACTCTGCAGAGATTGAAAAGTCACTGCTGGCAAGAGAGAAAACATGACTCTAGTGTTTTTGCAGATTGTTTTTTTACTTTCTGTGTTGTTTTTTTTCTCTTAGTACATCCTGATTTGGAAATAGATCATAGTGTAATTTTGCGTTTTGTTTCCTCTTTCCTGTATTGCTTTTGTTTATAAATTGGACACAGGATATTCATCTAGCCTATTGGACTCTTTTATTTTTTTTTCTTTCCTGCATGTGGGGTGGCTAATTTTTGACTCTCTTAATGGTCTCAATGGGAAGGTTTTATTGTTTTCCTGGAGTGGTTTGTGTGCGTGTGTGGTGGGGTAACAATGGAGATGGGGGTTAGTCCTTCTGTGTGTGACACCTAAGTACTTATCTGTAGGTGCTAGCTAGCATTCAGGTTCCCTGTTACTCACCAACTGCTGGGCACCATTTGCTTTTGCTTTTGTTTTGTTTTTCAAGACAGGGTTTCTCTGTTGTATCCCTGGCTGTCCTAGAACTTGCTCCATAGACCAGGGTAGACTCTAACTCAGAGATCCACTGCCTCCTGGGTGCCGGGACTAAAAGTACGTGCCACATTCCTGGTTGCCACTTGCTTTTGGAAGCACATCTCTTTAGAGAAGTGTAATTAGTACCTTCCATGTATCTGTCAGATACTTTAGAGCTGTGTAGCAATGTGGCACCCACCAAGACTGCAAAAACATGTGTTGTCTGTAGTTGTTATTTCTTATTTATGTATTTATTTATTTAGAGACAGGGTCTCACCATGTGACCCTGCCAGGTCTGGAGCTCTCTATAGACTATCCTGGCCTTAAACTTCTGTCTCCCAATTACTGGGATCAGAGACATTCAACAACATACCCAGCTTTTTTTTTTCAATACATTGTGTGTGTATGAGTGTGTGTTTGTGTCCCTGTGTGTGAACTATACATGCAGATGAATGCTATGTGGAGGTAGGAGGACAATTTCAGGAATTCATTGTTTTTTTTCCATGATGGAATCCAGGGGTCATACTCAAGTGGTTAGGCATGGCACAGAAGCCTTTTATCTACTGAAGCATCTTGCTGTCCCATCTCTCCCATTTTCTGTGGATTAGGAGTCTGAGCAGGGTTTGACTGAGTTCTCATTTCAGGATCTCATAAGGATGCAGCTGAAGTATTAGCTGGAGCTACAGCCCCTCTGTGGCTCCTCTAGTGACAGGTCAGCTTCTAAGCTCACAGTGCTGAGTGCTTGTTATAATAATTATTGTGCCACTACACAATATATTTGGTATAAAGGAGATTTATTGTGGGATAGGAGGAGGGTAAGGTGCCCATGACAGAGGGACAGAGAGAGTGAATGAAACCGAGAGAGAACATAAGCTCTGGTGAGGGCCTTTTCATCTACCACATACCTGGCGGTGGCAGCAGGTGATCACTGACCTCAGAGACTGCTAAACCTCCTGCCCCAAAGGCAGGCTAGTGGGACTGCCTGTCCAGTTAACACTGGCCACATTCAGCTACGTGAGGGTCATTGGGACAAAGCTCTTGCATTCTTGGATCTTGCTTAGTCCTGCTCACGTTCTTGCTATGTGTCCTCCTAATATGGCTGCACACTTCCTTGAAGTCAGCAAGGAAGAATCACTAGCATAGAAACAAAACAACAAAAACAAAACAAAAATTATACCAAAAAGCATTAGTCTCCTACTAATAAGGAATACAGTAGAGAGGGGTGACATCCCACCTCTTTGCCACATTCTATGACTTATTAATGGAAAAACATCACAGCTTCCTTTCTACAAGGGGCTTACCAGGAGGCAGACTATGGGGGTTATTTTAGAGTCTACTCCATGGGAGCTTCCTCTTAGGAAATACATTTAGTGTAGCAAGAAATTTTTTTTAGAAGGTTATTTACAAATTAAAGCATCCTGTACATCAAGAAAACAGAATCTGGAAAACTAATTAACTTGAGGAACCATTGAAGTAGCAAGCATTCTGCCTTGAGAAAGATGTGTCCGTGGCTTTGTTTGTGACAAGGTTTAATGTAGCCCAGGCTGGCCTTGAACTTTATGTATTCATGGCTGAGCTTGAGCTCCTGCTCTTTCTATCTCCATCTTGCAAGTACTGGGATTACACAGTTTATTGAGAGTATGTGATCTTGAAGAAATAACTACAGAAAACGCATTGATTCATTCTATGTGGCCCCCTAAAGCAGCGAGCGACAGGATCAATGGATAAGCACAGAAATGCCAATTTCAGCTGAAAAAGGAATAATTGAGTAGCATAAAATGCAGTAGAGTGTCTGCAAAAATATGTAAATATTACAAGCATTTGTTGGTGATAGTATGTGTGAGAGTGAGGGTGCCAGTGAGATGGAGACAGAAGGGATCTTCAGAGGCCCTAGGTGGAGAACTTTAAAGAGCCTTTTTGATCCTTAAGATTCCGGGTCTGTCTTGTCTAAGACAGGTGTCTGCACTACAGGGTAGGTTTTGGGCTTCTCCTTAAGATCTGACCAGAGGGCACCTTTCCTTTGGCACTTTTCTAGCATGCCAATAGTGGGGAACCTATGCTTTTCAATCCTCTGACCCCTCTTTGGAAGTTGAACCTTTGTCAGTCAGTGTTCTATTGCTGAGAAGAGATACTTAGGACCAACGCATCTCTTAGTAAAGAAAGCATTTAGCTGGGAGCTTGCTTAGAGCTTCAGAGGTTTAGTTATCATCGAGGTGGGGAGCTTGGTGCTGGAGCAGAAGCAGGGAGAGAGGAGGAGGGAAGGAGGAAGGGAGGCAGGTTGGGAGATTGGGTTTGTCAGGGGCTTTTGAAACCTCAAAGCCCACCCCCAGTGACACACTTCCTCCAACAAGGCCACACCTCCTCATCCTTTTATCCTTTCAAAGAGTGCCACTCCTGGGTGACTAAACATTCAAATGAGCCAATTGGGGCCATTCTTATTCAAACAGCCACTGAACTTAAGTAGGCACCTGTGGCAGCCCTTGGTCACCTTTACCTTCTGAGCTATCTTGCTTACCTTAACTAATTCATCTCTCAAATTCATTGCTCCCAAAAAATGTTTAAGAATCTGACTAAGCATGAGCCAGGCAAGGTTAACAACAATACATATGCCAAAATGGACAGGGGAGAGCTCATGAAACCTCACCCTTACTCAAAGACAAACAGGCAACTAACGGAATGCTGAAGCAGGACAAATAGTCCTCTCCAGGGAAGAGGTTCTTCAATATCAAATGATGAGCTCTGAAAACAAACATGAGTAACATTATGCTGAGTGAGCAGGATACACACACACATACACACACCATCTTTCTTTTTCTCATCTAGGAACAGTATTCTATGTCCCCTGTTCCCAAAGAGGACAGTGTTATCTGCATCTCTCTTGGGCTTTTCTTTTGTTACATGGTCTGTTTATGACAATGACATCACTGAGTTCTTTTGCCAAATCTCGGGTAAGAAATACGAAGTCTCTTTTAAAAAAAATCACAAAATTCCTTGGGGTTGCCGCAACTCCAAGATAGTTGGTTATAAATTCCATATATCTCATTGCTTCTCCAAGTGCTGTAACACAGAGGTGAGGAAATGTTTCCATTGAGAATCAGGTAATCAGTGCTGCCATGAAATTAAGAACCACTTAACTAGGTTCCCTATTAAGGGGAACAAGGGCTGTCTCTGACTGAACTCAGTGGCTGGCTCTTTGATCACTTCCCCATGATGGGTGGGGCAGCCTTATCAGGCCACAGAGGAAGACAATGCAGCCAGTCCTTATAAGAACTGATAGGCTAGGGTCAGAGGGAAGGGGAAGAAGACCTCCCCTATCAGTAGACTGGGGAGGGGTGGGGCATGGGAAGAGAAGATAGAGGGATGGTGGGATTGGGAGAATATGAGGGGTGGGGGCTACAGAGGGGATACTAAGTGAATAAACTGTAGTAAATTAAAACATAAGTATATATAAAAAAAGAACCACTTTGCTGGTCCAACTGGATATCTGTATGCAGAAAAATGAAAATAGATCCATATTTATCACCTTGCACAAAGCTAAAGTCCAAGTGGATCAAAGACCTCAACATAAAACCAGACACACTAAACCATCTAGAAGAAAAAGTGGGAAA
>CM053767.1:21872327-21967229 GCA_028658305.1 Pachyuromys duprasi | reverse complement strand
AATGAGGGAGGGGGCTACACCTGGGATGCAAAGTACCTAACCTGTGATTGATATAAAAATAAATAAATTAAAAAAAAAAAAGAACCACTTAACTCCAGCAATTGAGACACAGTGTCACCACCCTCCATCCTCCTGGTTTTAGTATTAGCTATGGGGAAGATGAGAGCACACAGTTCATTTTATTTAGAATTGTCCTCTTGGCTCCAATGCCTTCTTCTGTCTATTGCCTTCCCACCCACATCTGTTCCTGGGAACCTTTGGACCTGCTCACCCCACAGTTCTTGTCATTCTTTAACTTCTCATCAGAACCAATGCCACCCCACCCTCCAAACCTGTCTTAATCAGAACCAGTCAGTTGCTCTTGCTTTGCTGAATTTGTCTAAAACAGCCTATAGATGGCTAAAGGCTCCCATGAGCAACTGGCCAGCAGTCACAAGGTTCTGGGCTCACTGAAAGGATTCCAAAAATGAGATAAATGAATACTGGGATTTTTTTTTTCCTCATTTCACATGGAACTTTCTGATGCATAGAGCAGCTGTCAGCCATCTTGGTTTTGATGCCATACCGAATCACAAAATTAATATGAAGCTGCAGTACAGCAGGCTCACTTTCTTGAATAGTATATATGTTGCCTTCCACCTTGTTTGAGACTGTGCTTTCAAACCATCTCTGAGAGACTAGGTCCATTATTTTTTTGTGTTTAACAACCTACCCTGAAGTCAGTGGCTTGAAATAGCCAACATTTTATTTGCTCATGAGCATGGTGAGCAATTTTGACAGATGTGTAGAGGAATTTTATTCTAGCAACATGGCTACTGTGGCAAGAGATCATATCCAAAGACCTTCTAGGTCTATATGATCTGGCTAAATGCAGACATAACATACTCTGGATTACAATATGATCTGTCTGGAATACAGACACTCCCTTAGTACACACCTTTAATCCCAAACAATGAAGGGAAGGTTAGTTTGTAGAAGGAAGCACCCATGTTTGCAAGTGACCTCTAATTGAGAGACAGACAAAATGATGAATCAGAGAAAAAGTTGACAGAATGAGTCAGAGATAGGAGACGCTCAACTTTCACGAGAACAGGACAGAAAAGAGAACCTACTTAAGAGTAGTGAGGGAGAGAGAAGAGAGGTTTGGTTTGTTTTGTTTTTAACCAAGAGTTTTTAGTGAGGTTTTTTTGTTGTTTTTGTTTTTGTTTTTTTTTTACTAGAACTGTTTTACAGAGACAGGTTGCAGAGAGAACAAGCTAGACACAGGCGAAGACAGAATAAGCCAGAGAATGAGAAGGAGCCAGAAGATTAAAACTTATTGCCAAAATTAGTTTGAGGCCACGCAGAGCAATTCAGGAAGCCAAGAGAAGCCAGTATGAGTCAGTCCGATGGGAGAGGAGTTTGGACCAGAATTAGCTGAGTTGACCCATCCTGAGATTGTTCAGAAAGAGCTAGAAAGGCTTGGGAATGCCTCTCATCTCATCCCCTCATCTGAGGAAATCAAAACAGTATTTACACAGATGGGTTCTTTCAGCTCCACTAGTCTCAATTGCTCTTGAGACCCTGAAGAGTCCTTGTGACTTTACTAGCACATGTGGTGGTTGGCCGGACCTTGTTAATTGCAGTAGAACAAGACAGACTCCTTTGCTCAGCTCAGATTTTGTGGCCGTGGAGAGGCATTATTCATAGGGCTGGGTACTAAGCAACCAAAAATGGAAAACTCAGTGGGTGTACCTCTAATCCCAGCACTCCAGAGGCAGGGGCAGAGGCAGGCAGATCTGTGAGTCTGAGGCCAGCCTGGTCTACATACTGAGTTTCAGGATAGCCAGGGCTAGTGAAACCCTGTCTTGGAAAAAAACAAAACAAAAACTCCAAACAGTAGAAAAGGCCAGCTTTGTCTTAAATTGTCTTAAACGTGTAATTCAGTGAATGCTAAATGACCCTGTCACTCTATTTCAGACCTCTTTGTTGTGCAAAGCTGCCATCCACGCAGGGATCATTGCAGATGAGCTAGGTGGCCATATCAACCTGCTCCAGAGCAAAGGGATAAGTCACTATGAAGGAATCCTGGCCAATGGCGTGTTATCCCGGCAGTAAGTACTTCATTTCCTATGAGAGGAGAAAGCCCTGAGGCCATAATTAATCAGCCCACAGTTTTGAAAGGACAGCAGGAATGTCAAGTGGTTGTCAGCTGTGAAAATATGTGTAATAGGGCTTTCAGGATAGCTCGGCAATTAAGAGAACTTGTTGCTCTACCAGAGGACCCAAGTTCAAATCCCAACACCTACATTGGTAGCTTTCAACCATCTATGATGCCAGTTCTAGGGCATCTTCTTCAGGCCCCGGGAATGCAAGTGGTACATGTACACTGATATACTTAAAAAGTAAAATAAGCAAATCGTTAAAAATGTGCAAGAGTTTCAACAACATTTATGGTCTGTATGTGGAAAATGAATGTAGCAATAAAAGAGCTTCCTGGTTGCTGGTGTGTAAATCAAAATGTCAGACATCTGAGCCTGGGTGCAGAAGAGTGCTTTCACTCCCAGCTGCATCCATGAGAAAGAAGTAATGCTTATTCCTTCTGGGTTTTTATACTTTCAGTAAATTACTGAGATTATCTCCAATTTTACCTTATACTGAAGAAGACCGGGAACTGAGATATTTATAGAACCTCTGAGTGCTCCCCATCCTCAAAGATTCCTAGAGACCATTTCTTGAGGAGTTAAAAAAAGGGGGGGGGGAGGGGACAGGACAGCGAGCGAGAAACAGAGACCAAACAATGGCTTTTATTATGTGTTGGCATCTTGGTGTGATAATGTCTCAGTTTGCTTCATGGTGTGGGAGTATGTGAATTGATTTAAACATTTCAAAGTAAGCTTTGTACACATTCTGATATCCTTATAGTTTAGGAGACACGCAGAGCTGCTAATATCCTAATAATGTAACCTCCAAGGTGCAGGTGCCCACACACCTGAGGGGCAGTGATGAGGGGTGCAGAAGGAGGCTCCCTGCAGATGGAGAGCCAATGAGGAAGATGTGTTCCTGGAAAGGCTCCACATTTCTACCACCCACCCATCGATTTTACTGCCCCAACTCCCCTGTTCACTGCCTGTTCCTGTAAATGTTTCCTTGTACTACAATTGTGTTTTGGACAAGTTTCCACAAAGTTTTAGTCCCAAGAAAAAGTCTCAGGATAGAAGGTCCACACACTCCTATGTATAGGAATGAATCAGGAAATGAATGTGGAAGATATGAGGGTATCTTCCACACTCAGCTCTCTGCATGGCAGTCTCTATCCTTACTATTTTACCCTGGTTCTTCCCCTCCCATCCCCCCCTTTTTTTTGAGACAGGATTTCTCTGTGTAGTCTTGGCTGTCCTGGTCTGGCTTTGGAAACTAGGCTGGCCTCGAACTCACAACGATCTGCCTGCCTCTGCCTCCCAGAGTGCTGGAATTACAGGTGGGTGCCACCACACCCAGCTCCCTGGTCCCCTTTTTAATTATTGTTTTTTGCTGACCCTGAACGCTTGATCCTTCCGATTCTATTGCTACAGTTCTGGGATTACAGGTGTACACCCATTTTATTCAATGCTGAAGATCAAGCTCAGAGCTCTGTCATGCTAGGCAAATATTGACCTCCCAGCCATTCCCCCAGCATCCCAGACCTCTCTTGCACACAGAAAGCCCAAGACTATATGTCACTGTTTTATCCTTGTGCTGGATAGTTTTATGTCAGCTTGACACAAGCTAGTCATCCCAGAGGAGGAAAGCTCAGTTACGAAAGTGCCTCCATAAGATGGCACTGTAGGCAAGCTTTTGGGGTTTTCTGAATTAGTGATTCAAGTGGGAGGGCCTGGCCCAATGTGGGTGTTGCTATTCCTGGTCAGGTAGCCCTGGGTTCTGTTAGAAAGCAGGCTGAGCAAGCCGTGGAGAGCAAGTCAGTAAACAGCACCCCTCCATGGTCTCTGCATCAGCTCCTGCCTTCAGGTTCCTGTCTGATTGCCTTCAAGTGATGAACAGTTATATAGAAGGGTAAGCCAAATAAACCCTTTCCTCCCCAACTTGCTTTTTGGTCATGGTGTTTCATCACAGTCTTGACTAAGACAATCCTCATAAGTATGGGCTATCTTGCTTGGTAGGAATCCCATCACAAGGATGTATGGTGTCCCAGCACATGAGAGTCTGAAGCAAGAGGACTGTAAATTCCAGTCCAGCCTGGTCTTTATATACCCAGACCCTGTGTCAGAAAACCTGGGGGAAGGAGAAGGTCACATTATCAATAGAAGATAAGTTCCCAAGTTAGCATAGGTTTGAGTCTGATGTCATTTTGAGAAGGTCCATAAATAGAGTTTAGCAAAGGTGTGGGTCAATACTGGTGTTGCTTTTCCAGGAAAATGCATTCTAACTTTTTGAAAAAAAAAAAACAAAAAACAAAAAACAAAAAACACTTCAGAAGTTACAAGTAAAAACTGACTCAAAAATTCTTTTCCAGATTGGGGTCTTGGCCCAGGCTCCTGGGATCAGGGTTTAGAAGTTGCAGCTGGGGTTAGGAGAGCTTCATGAAAGAGGCTAATCATGAGTATGGTCAAAGGAAAGAGCAGAGCTTAGCGGGACAGAGTCAAAGGCTGAGCAAAAATGCCAGAGAAGAGTAGAGATGGCTGCTGGCTTGTCAAGTTCAAAGCCAAACAGGCTGGCTGGCAGATGGCTGAGGAGAAAGAACAAAACAGTTTTCCATTTGGGGTGGATGTGGTTGCTGGTGGAAGCATTCTGATCTAAGACAGATAGTGCAGGTCCTACTGGCTGTGATCCACAAAAGCTGGTGCGCTGAGGAGAGGGTGTGTGCTGCACACAGTGCTGGGGGCTTGTATTCACTCTCCCACCTGCCATGAAGTCCCATTTGCCTTCATTTTCCAGGTAGGATTTTCACAACGAAAAGAGATCACTGGGCATTCTTTTCTCACAGATACATTTTTTTGTTGATTGTTTTGTTTCAAGAAAGGGTCTCAGCCCAGGCTAGCCTGCAGCTTTACTGTTAGCCAGGCTGGTCTTGAACTCCTGTTTCCTCTTCCCAAGCTTTAGGGTCACAGACATGCATCACCATGCACAGCAGTAGGAACTGATGTCATCACTGAAATAAACGAAATTATACCACATATACACTTTTTCTTTTCTTCCTGTTTGTTTGTTTTTGTTTTTGTTGTTGTTGTTTTTGGCTGGCTGCTGGCTTGGAGACTTGGAACTTGTTATGTAGACCAAGCTGGTCTCACACTCGGAGAGGTCTGCCTGCCTTTTTCTCCTGGGTGATGAGATTAAAGGTTGGTCCACCACACCCAGCTAATACACATATGTATACAGAGAGTGCATATACTTGATTTTTGTCTTGCTTTTATATGTGTTTAAGTGTTTTGCTTGCATCTCTGTATGTGTACTGTGTGCATGCCTCATGCCCAAAGAGATCAGAAGTCAGCTGATCACCTAGAACTAGAGTTGCAGAAGGTTGTGAGCCACCATGTAGTTGCTGGGAATCAATCCTGGCACCTCTGCAAGAGCAAAAGTGCTCTTAACCTCCGAGCCATCATTTCATCTCTGCAGTCCATACATGTGTGTGTATACATATATGTACCTCAAACTTTGGAATATTAAATTTATATCCCACTTATGATAAAACTGATTGTTTATACATCCTACTGTAAACCTTTATACGACAACTTGATCTTGACCTTTGGGGATTATTTTTCCCTTCCGATACAGGGTTTCTCTGTGTAGCCTTGACTGTCCTGCACTTTGCTTTGTAGACCAGGCTGGCCTCGAACTCACTGAGATCCAACTGCCTCTGCCTCCCTGACTGCTGGGATTACAGGCATGTGCCACTGCACCCGGCCCTTTTGAGGATTTTCTACATGTCTTTTTCAGTGTTTTTGTTGTTGTTTGGTTGTTGTTGTTGTTTTCTATTGAAGCTAGATATATTTCAGGAGGATATGAGGCTCTCACCTAGAGTTGGCTTCAAATACTTTGCCTTTTGTTGTATATGGCTAAATGCTTCATTTAAAAGAAAGGTGTACCTTGTACAATTTGGATTTTGTTTTACTTTTGAAGAAAACCTAAAATGGTTGAGTTAAATGTAGGTTTCAAGACTGGCTAGATCCCAGGGGAGGACTTTGCAGCCAGCCCTGAGGAGACAGGATGAGCTGGGGTTGGATGGAAGGGGAGGAGGTCCTCCCCTGTTGGTGGACCTGGAGGGGGGGGGAGGAGGGAGATGAGGGAGGGAGTGGGAGGGTAGGAGGGAATGAGGGAGGGGGCTACACCTGGGATTCAAAGTACCTAACCTGTGATTGAGATAAAAATAAATAAATTTTAAAAAATAAATAAATAAAAATAAAAAAATAAAATAAAAAATGTAGGTTTCATTCTCTCAATTACCCAGGTAGCAATTAGACTTAATGAATAAATATCATTTTCACATAACTTGAAGTTAGATTTACATGCCAAAGATTTACATAAATGTAAATGATTAGCAGCTTGTTGGAAGTTGGTGTTATAGATCACATAGTTGTTTGAACTTATTTTCTTGGTTTTGTTTTGGTGGGAGTAGGAAGTCCAGAATTATACTAAGTGCTATACTTCCTGGTTCTTGTGATTCTCCTCGGTCATTGCTCTGAGCCGGCAGTCAACTGTATGGTATGGTAAGCCAGCCAGTCTCCTCTGCTTGTTTAGATCCCAAGTCTGCAGGGAGCAGCTGTTTTTATCTGTGATGCTTTGCCCTTGGGGAGCCACCGCACTTTCGGTCATTGAACTTCTGTTCCCACACATGATTGTTTGGTGTTCAGGAAGAAAACACTGAAGGAAGCACTGCAGCTGAGGAAGAAGGGTCCCTAAAGTAAACATCCAGCCTGCTGGGACTCATCCCGGGGTCAGGACACTTCCTCTACTTGAGGAGACCAGATTGGAATCAGGAAGAGGGACTGGCCTCATCCTGAGGAGGAGGCTCTGACCATCAGAAGGGAAAGCCTTTCCTTTGTGTTTACCTCAGACTGTTCCAGACTGTCTCTGGAGCCCTGGGGGAGGCTTCTTATTCCTGTAATTTGATGGAATTTGTTCAATCCACTGTGGGTGCCTCAGAGCCCTGCCTCCCCTGGGTAGGAGTTTTTAAGGGGAAGGCTGGTCTACCCTTAGTGTGACCTTGTCCCATTTAGTTAGTTTGATAGAGTGAAATGGACATCAGAAGCCAGCTGATAATAGAGGAAAGCCTGGCAGAGAGCTGTTAGCAGAACCTTCCCTGGTGTCCTCACTTTTCTAATTAAAATGTTTTATTACTTCTAAAAATGTGTGTGTGTCTGTGTGTGTCAATATGTGTATACCACAGCATTCATGTAGGGGTCAAAGGACAACTTGCTGGAGTGGGTTTCATAGACCACTCTGCAGGCCCATTATCAACCGAGCATCTTGTGACACCCATATCTTCATGTTCAGAATTATCCTTTCCACACTTATTCTCTCTGATTGACAAAAAAAGTAAATATTTTGGTGTCTCATGGCAGTGAGAGCAAGCAAGCGTAGGTATTCGTGGTTGATGTGATCTTTGGGGGTCACGTTTCCAGTGTAGTGCTGAATATTGGGACATTCAGAGAAATAAAATTAAATATCAGACAAAAGGGAAGCTCTTGGTAAATTCTCTCTCTCTCTCTCTTAAAGACATGGTTTCTCTGTGTAGCTGTGGCTGTCCTGGACTCTTTGTAGACCAGGCTGGCCTCAAACTCACAGAGATCTGCCTGCCTCTGCCTCCTTGAGTGCCGCAACTAAAGATGTGTACCACCACAATCGGCTCTGCATCATTTACTTTGTTTTGGTTTGCTTTTGGTTGTTTAGTTTTTTGTTTTTTTTTTCCTGCTTTTTTGAGGCAGGGCTTTTCCGTGTAACCTTGGCTCTCCTGAACTCGCTTTGTAGACCAAGCTGGCCTCGAACTCACAGAGATCCGCCTGCCTCTGCCTGCCAAGTGCTGGGATTAAAGGTGCACCACCACACCTGCTGCTTCACTTCTTGCCTCCAGGTTTCTGTCCTTCTTGCCTTGACTTCCCTTGGTGATAGAGTATGCTCTAAGAGTTATAAGCCTTCTTCCTGCAGATGCTTTGGACCATGACATTCGTCACAGTAATAGAAAGCACACTAGGCTAGATGGCTTTAGGTTCAGGAGCTATGGGGAGTTTGGAGTGAGGATGGTGGAGAGTAAATATAGTCAAAGTAACCTTGTGTACATGTGTTAGAATGCCATAGCTAAATGCATTTTGTACAATGAATACATCTATTAGAAGAGGTCATGTCTCAGAGTCTGGCCTTTGTCACCTGCTTTTGAATTTAAGATGGTTTTTTAGTTAGCTGATTGGTAAAACACTGATGAAAGTGGTAACAGAGAGCCAGCAGCAGAATGAGGATCCTTGCTGCATGGGGGCGGCGGGGGCCTCTGTGAATCCTCCAGGGCAGTGCCAAGCTGGGCTCCAGTGTCTAACAAAGCAACTCACTCACATGCCTCCTGTTGCTCTTCTTTATTTCAGTGGTTCTCTGTCAGAAAAGCGCTTTCTGTTTACCTCTACAGGTAAGGATCATGACTTTCATAAGAAGTTGATTGCTATCTCTGTGAGTTTGAGGCCGGCCTGGTCTACAAAGGGAGTCCTGGACAGCCAGGGCTACACAGGGAAACCCTGTCTGCGGGGATAGGAGGGGTGGAGGAAGATGTTGATTGTTTAAAAGTCTTCAGTGGGAATTTAGTCCTGAAAAACCTAAGACTATGTAGTTATGTAGTTCAAGACTTTTCTGGTGTATTATTTTTGTTTTATTTTCTTTATTTCCTGGAGTGGTACTGGGTCTGATCTTTGCTAGGCAAGTGTCCTATCTTGAGGTAGAGCCAAAAGCGTCAGGAGTTCAAGATCATCCTCAGGTTTATAGCTAGCGTAGGCTACGAGACCCTCTCTCAAAAAACAAAGAATAGTAATATATGTGTGTGTTTGTGTGTATACACATGTATCACAATAATAAGCAGTAACATACTATACATTTTCCCTTTAACAGTGAATTCTGAGTGTGCTCGAAATTACAATGTATGAATGTGCCATTAATTAACCATACCCTGCCACAACATTTAAATTGTCAGATTTTCCTGAAATTTCACTCTTATGAATGACATGGCTAAAACTGACCTATATTTTACATACTAATTTTACCTCTTGTTTATGAACTACTCATTTCTACTTTGGAGGCTGTTAGTATTTTGCAGCAGGATCTCACTTAGGTAACCTTAGGCGGCCTGGAACTCTCAAAGATCCACCTGCCTTTGCCATAATCACCATGTCCAGCTGACATTTTTATTTGTAATTTTTCCTTGTTTTCTTCCCGAGGATCACAAAGGTGCAGAGTGATATCTTCTATTTGTTTACAGTTCCTCTATCCAGGGGCCCATTCTGGGACAGGAATTCCTCTTCATTTGAGGCAGAAAGAGTAGTAGAGAAACGTAGCAGAGTAAAATGCTGCTAGACCATCAGGCTGCAGTTCCTCTTCAGAGAAAGTACCTTGGCTCTGACAATGAGGACCCCATGGCTCTCCAGGCTTGGTAACAGTTACCTGTCATACCTCCCTACCAGCTGTAGACACTGAGTATAAGAGCCTTGTCGGGACTGCCATATGCTTCCTCCTCCTCTGACCTGTCTAATTCTGAACCCAGCAAGAATCTCAGACTGAAAGCTAATCCTGAGGAGCACTGAAAGCCACGCTTTCTGGGTGGAGGAACAATTTTATTTTTCCATACTTGGCTCGGCATTTACCTCATCCCTTATTTATTTTATTTCGGAGTCTTTGGGACAAGGTCTCACTGTGTGTCTCCTTGACTGGCCTGAAACTCACAGAGATCCTCTCACCTCTGCTTCCCTAGTAGTGGGGTTAAAGTTGAACACCACTGCACCCAGCTCTGAGCATCTTGTTTATGGGTCATCTGTGATCTAACGGTGAATTTATCCTCTAGGAATGGATATTACAACTGTGGCTATTCCATCTGTGATCTTCATTACCCTCCTTCTGGCTGGAATAGGGGTCTTTGCAGTCTGTAGAAAGTATGTGAATTTACACTTTTTCATTTTTTTTTCTCTAATCATTCATAACAGTTTATTAGTTAACTTTTCTCATCACAGACAAAGGTAACTTACAGAAGGGTTTGTTTGGGCTCACAGTTTGAGGATACATAGACCATTGTGTCCGGGGAGGAGAACCGTCCTGGTGGGGGAAGATGACAGGGTGTCAAGTGGCTGTTCACATCACACTGTAAGCAGGAGTCAAGGAGAGAGGGAGGCTGCTGTTTGGCTCTTCTCCGTTTTATTTAATCTGAAACTCCAGCCCATGGAAAGGTACCATCCCTGACTAGGGTGGATATTGCTCTCTGACTAAGTGTTTTTAGGCACCCCCTTATAGACAAACCCAGAGGAGTTTCTCCATGGTGAGTCCATAGTCGTAACACATTCATAAACCCAAAGAGTCTGCTCCTCTGATGCATTCTTTAGAAATGAAATGCAAGTTTATATATTTAAAACAAGTTGGGTCCAGATGTTGGCATAGATGTTACCCAGCACTACGTTCTAAGCAGGTCTCATCACACAGAGACCTCTGATAAAGGCTCCCCACATGAGCACTGCTGGAGCAACATCTGGGAGCTGACATACTCCTTTTGAAGTAGACCCAGGACCTGGGTTCTGTTCCCACCCCTGTCACCCCAGAACTATCTGCTATGCCTCATTTCTCACGCGTAGAATAAAGACGTTCACCATGATAGGTACCGAATCTTTTCCAAAACCCTACACATTTATATTATTATTAAGAGCTAAACCAAAGTAGAAAATATTAAGTTCTCTTTTTACATTTTAAACAGCTTTCGAACATATAAATACCCACATTAGTATAAACAGAATGCCGAACCATTGTACATCTTCAATGTAACTGATAATGTTAATTGTTTTTAAAACACCCATAATTTGTACTTTATAGAAAATAGCTTAAGGGTTTTATTGGATTCCCAAGCCACTGAGAAAATCAAATAATAATAATACACTGCTTACTAATATATAAAATAAAACTAGTATACATTCTTTTAGTGAAAATATTGTGACCTTAATTATATGATATATTTATATATAATCCTACATATACACCTGCCTTTGTAAGTATATGAGAGATTCTAGTTCATTAAGTCTCAGAACAGCCTATGAGGTAAGGACTTCTGATCTCTATATTAGATGAGGAGAGAAGGCAGACAAATTGGATTATGAATATTTAGTTGGATTTTTTTTTTTGTCTTGATAGGAGGAAGAAAAAAAGAAATCCATATGTATCGGCCGAGGCTCAGAAAACAGGTTGGTTAAAATCTTCATCTACAGTTTATTCTATGTTTAGGGAAAAGGGCAAGGTTTGTTACTGCAGCACATTTGTAGCTACAAGGTCCTGGGTTTATTATTCAGTCATCCCCTTTATCTGTGGATTATCATATGTTCCAAGATACAAGGGCTGGATCAAAAACGTGGATAGAACTAAATCATTTATGTAAAGTCCTCACATGCATAGATCTGATAATGTGTAATTTATATATTAGGCACAGTGAGAACTTAACAAACAGCTAAATAATAATGAACTAGCACGGTTATAATGAACAGAAATGAAAGGCCAATATTTTGCTTTGGGCCCACCATAAAGTGACTAAAGAGGAGTGTTTTAGTGTCTTTTCCTGTTGTTATGATAAAAAAAAATCTGAAAAAAGCAACTTCAGGAAAGAGGGATTGTTTATACTCCTGGTTCAAGGTACACTATTTCAGAGTTTTTATGCCACTGTGAGTCCCTTCCCATTTAAATGTCTTTTTTTCTTTTTATTTGTGTATATGTACTGAAAATTAGATTGCTACACTGTCTGTCATCAAGGAGAAGTGACAGCTGCCCTGTCAGTTAAGTGAATGTGTGCTTGGCTGGGGTTCAAAAGAAGTAAATACATTCAGGGCTGGTGAGATGGCCTGAGTTTGATCTCCTGATCCCACATCAAGGTAGAAAAAGAGACCTGACTTCAGAAAGCTGTCCTCTAAACATACCCTGGCATGGGCAGACACACTCATGCACATACACTTTACAATAGTCACCACCACAACAAAAATAAATGCACAAAGCATTAACAGGTGTCTTTTGTGCACAACCAAGGGTTAAACAAGAACTCGCTGTACTATTGAGCCAAATCCTTAGCCCCTTTTGTCCCTCACTTTTATTTAGATGGGTCTCACTAAGTTTCCTAGGCTAGTCTTAAACTCACTCTATAGCTCAGACAGGCCTTGATCTTTTGTTTCCCCTTTCTGTCTGAGCCTGCTGAAGAGCTAAGGGTATAGGACCGCATAAATAGACCTGACATCTTCCAGTATCTCTTAGACCACAGCTAACTCATTGCTGGGTCTCTTTTTGTTTCTCCCTTTGGTTGTTCTCTGCGTTTCTTGAGACAGTGCCTCCACATGTAGCTCAGGATTACCTTGAACTCACTATAAAGCACAGGGTGGCCTCCCATTCCTGACAATCCTCCTGCCTTGGCATCCTTAGTGCTGGGGTTAAAGGTGA
Source organism: Pachyuromys duprasi (assembly GCA_028658305.1). Lineage (NCBI taxonomy): Eukaryota > Metazoa > Chordata > Mammalia > Rodentia > Muridae > Pachyuromys > Pachyuromys duprasi. The sequence goes on along the minus strand of CM053767.1, from coordinate 21,954,608 downwards.
ATACCACTGACCTGTGTCTTCGAAATTCTCCAAAACCTGGTTCTTTCCTCAATTTCCCAGAAAATACAGTAGAGACCTGAAGATGCTCAGGAGAGGTCGAGTCTGAACAACAGCTGTTGTGTCCTCTGGGGGCTGAGTTTATGTGGATTGTAAAAGGAATTTTTATTCTCCTGTTACTGTTGTTATCTCATAGGCTTATTGCTTCCTCCTGCTAACCTGGGCCTCTTCCTGGAAGTTTCTAGCCTCCATACAATCTAAGCCAGACCTAGAATGTTTTCCACCTCTGAGACTTATTGTGAATGAACTCACACTTTCTTCTTCTTTCTGAGCTTTAGGGTGGCTGATTCAACTCAGCTGTTCTGGCTCAGACTCCTCTTCCAACTATCTGATTCAATCTGGCTTCTCTCTCAGCCCCCGAATTTCTCTGCTTAGCTTCATACTAATTCCAGCAATCTGTTCTAATCTTCTCTGGTGCTCACAGGGTCAAGAAGAGGGTGTTGAATTCCCTGAGACTGGAGTTACAGATGGTTATGAGCTGCCATGTGGGTGCTGGGAATTGAAACGGAGTCCTGGAAGAAGCGCCTGTGATCTTAACCACTGAGCCACCTCTCCAGTCCACAGAAACATTTATAACATCAGTGGGAGCCAGTCATGGTGGTGTATACCTTTAATCCTAGCACTCAGGAAGCAGAAGTGGGCAGATCTCTGAGACTTCAAAGCCAGCCTGGTCTACATAATGAGTTTTAGGACACTCAGGGCCATGTAAAGGGACCCTAAGATAGATAGATAGATAGATAGATAGATAGATAGATAGATAGATAGATAGATAGATAGATAGATAGATAGATAGATAGATAGATAGATAGAGCTATCAGTAGGTAATGTATCTATTAAAAGGCCTTCCTCATCATGCTATGCTCAGCATACAACTGAAGAGCTTTGGCTGTGGGTTTGTCAACATCCTGCACAGTACTGGTTTCTGACACAGCAAGGAACACATGGGGTGTGTGAATCACACGCCTGATGCATTGTTTCATATTCTCTTTATCTCAGGCTGTTGGAAGCAGATTAAATATCCATTTGCCAGGCATCAGTCAACTGAATTTACCATCAGCTATGACAAGGAAAAGGAGGTGACACAAAAGTTGGATCTCATCACTAGTGACATGGCAGGTGAGTGTCATACCCTAAGGACAAAGCTCTTAGGAGGTTCTGCTTATGGGAGACACGAAGCAGGACAGCAGGAAGGCTAAGATCCTTTCTTGAAGCAGAAATGTACCTTTCTCCCACTGTACTCTATGAAGAGTTTCAAGCTGACACAAATAGTCCCTTCAGCTAGATCATGCACACCTACCTGCAGGGCACATAATGACATAAACAGTAAGGGGGGCCACAGCACTGGAAGCATTGGACCACAGTCTCTGGAAGCTCTTAATATCTGCTACTCAGTTTTTTTATTAAAGTACTGGGAAAGAGGGTTGAAAAAGACTAATTGAATGATGCATTAATACATTCTACCTTTGAGGAGAGGGAGATAGATTAAGGAGCCTGTCTGGGTGAGAATGGCTCAGTATTTCAAAAAAAAAAAAAAAAGCATCAGTGTGTCTGTCTCTCTTCTAGTTTTATTTCCTGAGTGTTAATCTTCTTCAGCTTGACCCCAGAGTTCCCTCAGGCAGCTAGTGCATACATTCTCAGTGAGACTTCCACAGACCCTACCATCTGACAGGTGGCTAACACAGCTCATACCAGAAACATGGCTTCAAGTCCTGACTCCATTGCCAGGCAACTGTGTGATTTGAGAAAAGTTACTTTGCCTCCTTTTGTAACATGGAATTACAGTTGCCTCATTTCTAAAAAGACTTGAATTATTTTACTGTCTTAGAGGAGTCTTGACACAGAATTAGGGTTCTTTCATTGTCTGGACACTAAGCCCAGACCTACTGCTTAGCTCATACTTCTACTCAAGTACCCCATGTCCCCTAATTCTCTTGCTTCATCAAACTATCTTTATAGTTGTTCCTTCTCCTTTGCAATAGTCAGTGTTCTCCAGAGTAACACAACTTATAGAATGTGTGTATGTGTGTGCTCAGGAAAAGGACTTATTAGAATGGCTTACCAGCTGTGGTCCAGCTAGTCCAGCAATGGCTATCTACCAATAGGAGGTCCAAGAATCCAGTCTATGAGGCTGGATGTCTCAGCTGGTCTTCAGTATTCTCCAGGATCTCAAAGAAGTATGCTCTACAGCCAGTGAAGGAATGAACTTGCTGTCGGGAGCAAACAGGCAAAGAGAGAACACGCTTTTTCCTTCCTTACCTTTTGTATAGACTATCACCAGAGGGTATGGGCCAGCCTAATGGTGCATCTTTTCACCTCAGAAGATCTGGACTAAAGGTGTACCTTAACACTTCAAATTATTTAATTTAATTAAGAGAAAAATTCCTCACAGATGTGCCCTGCTATTTGGGTTTTGTTAATTCTATATGTAGTCAAGTTGACACAAAGAATAATCATCACACCCTCTTTTTTGTTATCTCAACCTCCGAACTTTATAAAGGCCAGTTTGAAAGTCATCCCTAGCTGGGCCTAAAAGCCAACACCTATAGTTCCACTATGGAGTACAAGTCACCCCTAAACTGCCCATGAAGTTGCACACCTGTTATCAACCCCGCACACTAAAGGCTGAGGCAAGAGAATCACAAGTACAAATCTAGCCAGAGCTGTAGATCAAGATCCAGCCTGCAAGTAAATGCCCTTCCTCTATAAAACATTTTCCCCCTAATTGAATGTCTCCAGTCTCTGAGGTCCTGTGACTCTTGGCAGCCTCCTGAAGCAGGTGGTATTAGGGTGGTTTAAGCTTCAACTGCAGTATCTGACTTGCACGCCGTGTTTCCCATGGAACGTGAGACACCTTAGTCACCAAGGGAGAGTTGAGTGGAAGGGAAAGAATGCCTTGCGACTGGCTGCCTCGACTTTTGTCAGCTGCTGCCCTAATGATGCCCGTTTGGTTTTAGATTACCAGCAGCCTCTCATGATTGGCACAGGGACAGTCACGAGAAAGGGCTCTACCTTCCGACCCATGGACACAGACACTGAGGAGGCCAGAGTGAACACTGAGGCCAGCGGCCACTATGACTGTCCTCACCGCCCGGGCCGCCACGAGTACGCACTGCCCTTGACACACTCGGAGCCTGAGTACGCCACACCCATCGTGGAGCGGCACCTGCTGCGCGCTCACACCTTCTCCACGCAGAACGGCTACCGAGTGCCCGGGCCCAGGCCCACTCACAAACACTCCCTTTCCTCTGGAGGCTATCCTCTGGCCGCAGGGACCACCCAGAGTGAAGGCTATCAGAGTCCAGCAAGCCCCAAGCCTGCAGGTGGTGGCTACGACCAGCCAGCGGCCAGCAGCTTCTTAGACAGCAGAGACCCCTCCTCTCAGTCACAGATGGCTGCTGAGGGGAATGAGGCTTATTCAGCACCCAGAAACGGTCTTGCACCCCGCGACCAGATGGCTGTGACTGCCCTTTTGTGAACCCAATGTGAAGAAAACCTGCTGTGGTACTGAGCGTGCGCGGCTGCGAATCACTGGAAGAAGTGTGTGCGAGCACGCGGTGCGGCTCTTCAGGATCAGACAACCTCACTTACTGTTTACAGAACTGTGCAGCTGTCTTTGTTCCGACCCATCCAGCAGAGCTGGTTGGTTTCTGTTGCGCTAGAACACGGAGACTTTTCTCGTTTCTCTAACTGTGATGGTGTGCTGTAAAATGTGCAATTTGTACAGTTATATTTAACACGAGTTAAAGTAACGAGGTTTATGGTGGGTTTTTTGTTGCTGTTTTGTTTTGTTTTTTCCACACAGGGCTTAAGGAGAGAATGCAGGATTTGCAGAGATATGGCAGTGCGTGTTCATGTTTCTCCGTGTGTTTGATTATCTGACACTGTTAGCAGCAGGTCTGTTCAAAACCCTATCTGGTTGTGGTGGCCTGTTTCCTTTTCAATAAACTAAAAGCATTCTTTTAAACATTCTTTCTCCTGAAAGAAATGAAATTACTTGAAATATGAAAAGCACACTGGGGTGGGCGATTGATAGCCACAGGCAGTGTCTTTATGACGCGAGCTCACCACCCCAGCCCCTGCTGCCTGCTTCCTTAGACTTTCCTTGAGAGGAGTCGGGCAGTCCAGTGTCCCGTGGCCTGCATGGGAGCCAGCTACACGCCGAGGGACCACATTCTTTACAGAAAGGGCCTGGCCTTCCTGCACGACGTTAATGAAGTTGACACAGCAGTTGTAGCTCGGGGCACTGTCAGGCATTTCTAAACCTCAGATTAAAAGTAAAGCTGAGCTCAGAAGCCCTCCATCTTACAACTTTCTCCGGAAACAGAGCACATCAGTGACTTCCATTATCCCTGGAAAACATACAGCTGCCGCTTGAAATGTCTTCTAAGCAGAACTTTTCTAGTGCCGAGCTGGTAACTGTATTGGTGATGTAGAAACGAGTTTTCTCCTGAATATGTGCTTAGACTCACATAGAGCAGGCCGGGTTTCAGCTGTACCTCATGCTCAGTGTTTTTCCCTGAGTTTACTCTGTGAATTAACTGGGGGGGGGGGGGATTTAACCTCTTTTTGCCAAAGAGGAAAAAGGATATATCTTGTTTATTGATAGAAAACACGGACCAAAAAAGAAAACAAAAATCCTTAAAAACTGTACTGTAATCCTATTTGTGTGATTGTCATATTCTGTGAATTCTATGTTAAAAATAGGGTGCTGAAAGGTCATGGCAAACTATCTGTTGGTTATAGTGGAGGTTAAACCATTTACTTTATGGAGTTTACATGACTTTGTGTGTATACTAATTGTAATAAACTATGCTAAATCAGAGAGCCTCTGAACTCATGCCCCTGCTTGCTGGGTTAGTGAGAGGCTCACCTTGTAACTCAATTTCCATCTTTTTTTTTTTTTTTTAAGTTCAGGCTTTCATATAGCTCATGATGGCTAACAATTCTCAGCGTAGCCTAAGATGGCCTTGGATTTCTGATCCTCCCACCTTTGCCTCTCAAGTGCTGAGATTCCAGATATGCACCCTCACATCTGGTTTTACTTTTCCTCTATAATAGGCTTTAAGTCACACTGTCAAGTTAAATAGTTACAATTAGAACATCTAATACTTGGTGCCCAGTCACTTTTGGAATGATTGCTTTTCCTAAGGATTTGTAGAAAGTGTGATTGAAATTGTCTCAGGGGCAACTTCTGATGTGGCTGGCTAAAGATTTCCCAGTGAAATAATGATATACTCGTCCGACCTTTAACACAGTACAATTAAACAGGCAGTAGTGATTGACTGCAGGGAAATCGATAGGGCAGATCCATGAGGAGCCACGGCAGTAATATGGCAGACAAAACTGAGAAGCTTGTAGTGAACCCCTGAGCTGTAATGGAGACTACTACACAATTATGTAAACTCATGGCCCTTGTCCCAGGCCCTTCCCATTTCATCACAATTACCAAAGACATTTCCTGTACCTACCTTGAGAAGTAAAATGAAAACTGGTTCAACACAGGAGACAACCTCCTGTGGAGGGAATATTTTCTAGGACCTGATAGAAGCTGCTCTCTCAGGGAAGGTACTTCATAGAACTATGAAAACGTTCAAAATGGGCAAATCTGCATATAAAGCAACCCTCTTCCAGTATCTCCTCAAATGAATTTAAAAACAAACAATTTATTGTATGTGCATGCATGTATGTTTGTGTATTGCATGCATGCAGTGCCCAGAGAGGCCAAAAGAGGGAGCCACAACACTACCCGGAGTTATGTTCCAGACCATTGTACTCTACTTCACCTTTTTGTTTTGTTTTTGTTGTTTTTGTTATTGTTGAGTTTTTTTTGTTGTTGTTTTGTTTTTTTAGTTGGGGGTCTCTCCATGCAGTCCTGGCTGTCCTGGAACTCTATGTAGACCAGGCTGGCTTCAAACTCACAGAAACCTATCTTCCTGCCTCTGCTTCTGGGGTACTGAGACTTTAAAAATTGTCTAGTATTAGATGCTTCGATAGCAGCCGTTCTCAACCTATTGGTCATGAGTCCCTTGGGGGTTGAACAACCCTTTTACAGGGAGTTACCTGAGACCATTGGAAAACCCAGATATGACATTATGATACATAACTAGCAATATTATAGTTAAGAGGTAGCAAAGAAAACAATTTTATGGTTGGGGGTCACCACAACGTAAGGAACTATATTAAAGGGTTGCAGCATTAGGAAGATTGAGAACCACTGCTCTACTGAGAAAGAATGGCAATTAAATGTTACCTCAAAGCCTTGAAAGCCAGGTGTGAATGTCCACAGGGTCTACAGGCCATTTCTTAGGACAGAGGGAAGCCTCTCTCACTGCAACAGAAAAGGCCGTAAAAGTACTTGATGCCTGTTGAGAGGAAGCATCCATATATTAGGGCTCCCTAAACGCCTCCTTCTGTTACAAAGGTAACTTGAACCATCTTATTCCTCTTAAAATTAATGAGAAGCTATATTCCACCTGCCATTTCTAGCCCTTAGTAAAATGGAAGAATGCTGAGTAGTAGTGGCACATACCTTTTAATCCCAGCACTTGGGGGGCAGAGGCTGGTAGATATGAGTTCAAGGCCAGCCTAGTCTACAGAGTGAGTTCCAGGACAGCCAGCGTTATAAAGAAAAACTCTGTCCAAGATGATTGATTGATTGATTGACTGATTGATTGAAAAGCAGAAGAGGTCAATCAACCACAGCCTTAGTTAAACCTTATCAGGCTATGGTAGGCAACTCTGGAATTTTGGAGCATTAGAGTAATCTATTCCCCACAAGCCTTGTAAGAACCCAAGCTACACCAAAGGGCTTCTTTAGGATGTTAATTTTGTCTGGCTTCTACCACTTTGGGTGACATTGGTCACCATTATTACCCCCTTAATTATTTTGCTTGTGTTTGTTGTATATGCTGGTAAAGTTTGTGTTTTCCAGACTGGACTAGTACCCAGTCAAGAGTTCACCCAGGGCTCTCACTCACCCTTCCCAAAGCAGAGCCCATTCCTCTAATCTCAGCATCATTAGATCAAGTGTCCGCGGATGTTATTCTTCCAATAGATAGGGCCAACAAACCCACTCTGCAAACGTGTCCAGCAGAGGGACCTCCACCCTTCCGTACCACTAAGAGTTAGGGAGGAAGACATCCTTATGAAGAAACTAAAACAGAAGTTATGTCCTCCTGGGGATAAGATACTATAGCTTCTCAAGACCTTAATCATAACCTACTCTCCTGTTTACTGCAGCCTCACTCCTCCCTTGACAGCATATGGAATATATATCTCTTATCCCATTTCACAAGAAAAAAAAATAAAGTAAGAATCTGGTACAGGAAGGCTACAGGAGACCCCAAGGAAAATAGGCATCTTACATGGAAAACTCAATTTAAGTGTTGAGGAAGAGAATTCTCAAGTATCATCAACCTACCTCACTTACCGAGCATGAAAATTCTCCAGGAACCTGCTAATGCCTCCTTTTTCTCCCAATTAAAATTGTGCCTGACAGTTTATTTTAAAGGGTTTTTATATTATTTTTATTTTACTGAGACAAACTCTCAAGTACCACAGGATGTCCTCCGATACTCTATGTAGTTGAGGATAACCTTGAACCTGTGATCCTCCTGCCTCTACCTCCCATATTAGGAAGGCACATGCTACGACATACCTTTAAGTGTTTACATTTATTGTACTAGAATGGAAAGCTCTCACATGTGTTGTTACCAACTAATGAACTATGCTAAATAAAGTGCTCCTGACTTTCATGTAGGCCTGTTTAGCTTGGCTGGAAGGTTTATCCTCAAACCACATATCTGAACTACAATTAAACAAAACAACAACAAAAAAAAAACATTGCTTTCTGTGTTAACTTAAAAACTTAACCTTACCAACCAAGGACCATGTATGGATATGATCTAGAACCCCTGCTTGAATGTAGCAAATGGTAACTCAATATCCAAGTGGGTACCCTAGTAAGGGAAACAGGGACTATTTCAAACATGAACCCAATGGCTGGCTCTTCGACATCCCCACCCCCACCCCCGAGGGAGGAGCAGCCTTGCTAGGCCACAGAAGAGGACATTGTAGCCAGTCCTGAAGAGACCTGATAAGCTAGAGTTAGATAGAAGGGAGGAGGTCCTCCCCTATCAGTGGACTTAAGGAGCAGGGAGGAGATGAGGAAGGGATGGGGAGGATAGTGAGAGAATGTAGGAGGGGTCCATGGCTGGGATACAAAGTACATAACCTGTGATTAATATAAAATAAAAATGTTAAAAAAAAAACTTAACCTTAGGGCTGTAGAGATGGCTCACAAGTTAAGAGCACTGGTTGCTCTTCCAGAGGTCCTGAGTTCAATTCCCAGCAACCACATAATGGCTCACACCCATCTATGATGAAATCTGGTGCCCTCTACTGGTGCATAGGCAGAACACTGTATACATAATAATAATAATAATAATTATCATTATTATTATAACAACAAAAAAGCACCTTAAATTTACCCAGTTTGAATTGGGTAAAGATGCTTGCTATCAAACTTGAAAACACCACACCTCATCCCTCACAAAATAAACGTTTTAATAAAATTTGGAAAAAGAAAAAAGGCCTAAGCCTGAGGGCTGGCAAGAGGCAGCTCAGTGGATAAGAACACTGGTTGCTTTAGTGGAGAACTTGGGTTCAATTTCTAGTAATCACATGGCAGTTCATAACTCTCTGTAACCCAGTTCCAAAGTATCTGATGCTCTCTTTTGACCTCTGAGGACACCAGGCATACATGTGGTACACAGACATGCATATGGGCAAAATACTCACATACACAAAATGAAAAACAAATTTTTCTAAAAGAAAAATGGCCTAAGCCATTCTCCATCCATAGTTAAATGTTTAAAACCAACAAGGACATTCTTTTTGAAGTCACCAGAGGGCCATGAATCTAGATGCACGCTAGTCTTTCTTTAGGTTACATATCACTATGGTAGCGATGGCTTTCTGTTTGAAGGGTATGCTGGCTAGTTTTGTGTCAACTTGACGAAGGTTAGTCATTTGAGAGATGGGAACCTCAACTGAGAAAATGCCTCATTAAGGCTGGGCTGTAGGCAAGCCTGTATGGCATTTTCTTCATTGGTGATTGATGTGGAAGCCCACATTGTGGGTGGGTCCACCCCTGGGCTGATGGTCCTGCATTCTGTAGGAAAGCAGGCTGAACAAGCCATGAGAAGCAAGCCAGTAGGCAGCGCCCCTCCATCGCCTCTACATCAGCTCCTGCCTCCAGGTTCCTGCCCTATTTGAGTTCCTGCCCTCACTTCCTTCAGTGGTGGACTACAGTGTGGAAGTGTAAGCTAAATAAACCCTTTCCTTCCCAATTTGCTTTTGGTCATGGTGTTTCACTACAGCAATAGTAAATCTAAACAAGACAGGGGTTTTTATTTGTTTCCTTCATTTCTTGTTTAAGGCAAGGTCTTATTATATAGTCCAGGGTTTCAAACTCACTATGTAGTCCAGACTAGCCTTAAACTCTCAGCAGTTCTTCTGATGTAGCCTCCAGGTACTGGGCTTTTAGGTATGAGCAACCATGCTTGGTTGACTGTGCATTTGAGACGTGTAGCTTTGGATGTCCTGGAACCACACTGTGGCATAGGCTGTCCTCAAACTTGAGACAATCTTCCTGCCTCTGAGTCTCATCTGCTGGGATATAAGCATTCACCACTATGCCTGCCTTTTGTCATAACTGTTTAAAGCTGCTTTTCGTCAGGGATTTGAAGAGAGCCTTGTGTGGCTTAAACTCTAATGAGCCATCAGTAGTTTACACATGAAGAGAGCACTGACTTCTTGATCCGTGCTCATCTCCAGTCACCTTTTCCCACAGCCCAGACACCCTGTTTTGTTCATCCCGTAAGTCCTCTGAGTCCATGGAGCTGGAGAGAGAGCTCAGTGGACAAGAACACTGGCTATTCTCCCAGAGGACCCAGGTTCAATTCCCAGCATCCATATGGTGGTTCATAATTATCTCTGACTCCAATTCTGGGAGACCTGATGCCCCCTGCTGGCCTCCTCGAGCACTAGGCATACATGTAGTGCACAGACATGCATTCAGGCAAAACACCTGAACACATGCAATAAAACTTAGATTATTTTTTTAAAAAATGCTCTAAGACCAATCCTTAGGGAGACAGATGAGCCCAGTACTCTACTACTTGTGTTTTGTGGTTGCATGAATTAAACTCTCACTTTTGCAAACCTTATTTCAAGGATTAGCTCCTGGGATGTGGACGAAGAAAAGCCTGGTTCCAAGCAATCCCCAGTAAGAGGGCAGGTAGAGCCAGGCATGGCGGCACACACTTTTGATCCCAGCACTCACAGAGGCAAGGGCAGGCCGATCGCTCTGAGTTTGAGGCCAGCCTGCTCTACACAGAGAAACCCTGTTTCAAAAAAGCAAAAAAAAAAAAAAAAAAAAAAAAAAAAAGAAAAAAGGTAGGTGGTACAGTGGATAAGGCATTAAGGCATTGGCTCTACATCTTCATCTCACGTCCACGGAATAAAAAATTCTTAGCTAATTACACAACACATGGAAAACACAGTTCCTTTGGGTAGAAAACAGTGCCCTTTTCCTGCAAAGGTTACCGTCTTAGATACTGTTCTGTTGCTGTGAGATGATGAAGGCAACTTACAAAAAGAAAACATCTAATTGGGACTTGCTTAAAGTTTCAGACGGTGAGTCCATGATCATGACATGGAGTACAGTGGCAGGCAGGCATGGTGCTGGGACAAAAACTGAGACTTTCTATCTTACCAACAAGTTGACGGCAGAGAGAGACTGATATGAGCTTTTGAAACCTCAACAAGGCCACACCTCCTCCAACTGAGAACCAAGCATTTAAAGATATGAGCTTATGGGGGCTCATCCCCGTACATTAAAAACATTAGAACTGCTCTAAACCTAGGCTCCATCAATTCTTGTGTCATTCAAGAAAAATGAAAATAATGTAAAAAATCACTGAAGGACTTTAAACTCACCTGTAGTTCCTTTTTCTTTCTTCCTGGCTTATTAGAGAATGAAGAGAGAGATCGGAATCATGACTGACACGGTGTGACTCTGAACAAATGAAATAACCTCTCTAATCTTCAATGAAGTCTTTAGAATGAGTCTATATGTTTCAGGCTCCTCAAATAAGCCTTCTAGCCTAATAGGTTAAACACAGCTTTTGGGATATCTTGCCCTCTACTGGCACTCCCCCAAATTGCACCTACCTTTCTGAACCTACCAGTTTGTGTTTTACATTAACCCAAGCTTCCTTGTTACAGATCATTCATCCATCTTTCTAGTTAGAAACTATAGGTCTTTCTTTCACCAAATATAAAAATACACCTTTCACTTAAAGTTTATAGCAAGCCTTTATTCAAATCTTGATTTCTTTACATTATGTGTTATGATTGCTCACTATGACAGATTTTTATAATTTCCTTAGAGTTCTACCAATTTTATTAACTATATTAGTTATTATTATATTTGTGTGTGTGTGTGGTTTGCCATTTTTTATTTTAGTGATCAGAGGACAGCCTTTAGGAGATGAATGTCTGCTCCCACTGTGGGTCGGAGGGGTGTGTGTGTGCCATGACTTTCGTATGGTAGTCAGAGGATAGCTTCCAGGAGTTGAATATCTTCCTCCACTTTGGGTTCCAGAGATCAAACTCAGGTCATCAAGCTTGAGGCAAATGCTTTTACCCACTGAGCCATCTTGTCTCCTCCCTTTATATATTTTAAGACTATTTTAAGTGGGTATATACAAGGTGTGGGGGTTTGAGTAAGAATGGCCCTCCTAAATAGGCTCTTAGTCCCCAGCTGGTGGAACTGTTTGGGAAGGATTAGGAGGTGTGGCCTTGTCTGAGGAGGTATATAACTGAGAGTGAGCTGTGAGGTTTCAAAAGCCCAGTCATTCCCAGGTAGCTCCCTCTGGCTCATGTTTATCAGCTACTGCTCAAGTGCCATGCCTGCCTGCTGCTCTCTGCCGTGCTCTTGGCCATAATGGGCATGGACTCTAAATGAAAATGTAAGCCCCAATAAACTCTTCTGTTAAGCTGCCTTCACCATAATGTCTTGATCATGGCAACAGAAAGAGACTAAGTCACAAGGTTAGAATTATTTCAACTCTTGTGGTAAACTGTAAAACAAACAAATCCCCTTTATCCCAAATGCTATTTTTTTTTTGGTCTTAATCTGTTTTGTATTAACCTATCAGCTTTTGGAGAGCAAAATAATATCCAGTATATCATCCATTTTCCCTCCTGAGTTTTGTATCCTTGTGGTTAAGTATGCTCCTCATAAACATTCTTTTCCAAAGTCAACCACTACCTCCCTCCCTACAGCTAGGATTCCTTTCTATATTCCTTCATCATACCCTCTCACCATCTCAGCCTTAGAATACTTTATTGATTCTTGGCAGAACATGCCAATTGTAACATTGGGGTGGGGTAGCGGGGAAGCAGAGTCTTATTCCGCATAGGCTGGGCTGTCCTGAGACTATGTATTCCAAAGCTTATCCTCTCTGCTGCCTTCCAAGTGATGGGCTTACAGGAACATACCACACCATGCCAGCTTCATTCTAACACTTCCTGTTATATAGTATTCTCTTACACTGAGTATCTTCAGTTAAGCGTTGCTAGACCTTAACCCTAGATATATGCCAGGCAGCAGAGTAAGTGGGGTTCCTACTGTCTGAGGATACGGGGTGCTAGTAGCAATCTCTAAGTATGAGGTTTTTAATAGGAAGGGTGGACTACTGTTTTATGTATTTTTTATGATTTACAAAAATTATGTGCATTTGTGTTTTGCCTGCATGCATGTACATACAGGGATGTGGGATCCAATCAATCTGGACTTAGACCATTGTAAACTGCCACATAGGTGCTGGGAATTGAACCCTGGTTCTCCTAACCGCTGAGCCATGTCTCCATCCCCCAAAGACGGGCTACTTTTACAAGAGGTTTTAATAGGAAGCATGAGCTTTTACAAGATCAAGCAATCCAGGAGGACCAGAAATCACTATCCTCAGGAGCACCCATCCAAAATACCTCCGTGTATTTCAAGGTTCTAGGTTTCCCATTAGCTTTAAAAATTAGATGTTCTGCAAAAACTCAATTGAATGCCTTCTTGCCGTAGGAGGGAGGCTTCCTCAGAATTCCTTCTTCTCCCTTAGAAGGACTAGCTTTCCCACTGAGGTACTAGCAATCTGATCACAGCCTCCCCATCAACCCAACCTACTTGGAACACCCATCTCTGCTGTTCTGACACTGTCATTACCATGTTTTCCTAATACCCAAATTGCTGAATGTCCCAGAGAATTCCCCTTGTGGCTCTTTTCCCAGTTATAGCCCCGAGGAGTTTCCAAGAACACCCCCTCAAGTCGATCTATTTGCAAAAGGGCCACACTGCCAAGTATAGGATTAGGCTCATAATGACTTATAGCAGGGAACACCACAAACAAAACCAGTAGAGAAAAGGCCCACATTCACAGTCTAATCTCCCAACACTACTAAACAGGCTTTCACCATTCCACACACAAAGGTCTATTCACCGGAAAAGCAGGCCCAAGCCTATGATCAGAGTTAGGGTTAATCAGTATATTTTAATACAGGCTTAAGCACAAAAGAGGAAGTGAGCTCAGATGACACACCCCCCTATTGTATGGGCGTAGGCTCTTATAGATTTATTCAGAGCACATTTTATAGGGTTAGCCAGTAGGTACTCATAGCCTAGCCATGTACTAAAATTCCAAATGCCTGACACAAATCCTGATGTTGATATAGACAATTCAGGTGTGTGAACCTCTAACTAGTTAAAAATGGTGGTATCTTCCTGAAACCTGGTTATATACTAACCAGAAGCTGCACACAAGTGGTCTTCTCTATGGAAGACAACATCTTGTTGCCCTACTACACCAATAACCTTCTGTATACTATCTCTGAAACATTTAGCTACTGCGCCATGGCCCACTGTCAGCATTTGAGGTATCAAGAGGCCATCCTGCTTGCTTTCGGGCATGAGATGAGCAGCTTTCTTTTTAAAAATTGTTTCTTCGTATTTTATGTACACTGGTGTTTTGGTTGTACATATGTCTGTATGAGATTGTCAGATCCTCTGGAACAGGAGTTGCAGATAGGTGTGAGCTGCCACATGGGTGCTGGGAATTGAACCCCAGGTCCTCTAGAGGAAAAGCTGGTGCTCTCAACCACTGAGCCATCTCTCCAGCCCTGATGAGCGGCTCGTAATCCCCAACCCAGTACCTATTTCTTCACTCCTGGCGTGCAAGCATTACTCAGGGTTCCACTCAAGAAGACACTGAGGCAAAAAGGCGCTCTCTGTGCAACAAGTTTATTAGCTGGTGAAGAAAAACGGGGGGAGGGGACGCAACCAGACCACGGACGGGTGCATGACTGGAGGAGGAAAGAATGAGTGAATGCGAGTTGAATTATAATGTGGAGTCTTCCTGCCAGCCTCCAGGACTCACAGGATCTCTGTCCTGGTCAACCATTGACCATCAGCCACCTGAAGAAATACAACTGCAGCCTGAACACAGACAATCCCAGAGCAAGGCAGCTGGGCCTCCAGGCAGCTGTGCGTCCTCATGTGGAGACACCAGAGATGTGTTCTCAAAGAGTGCAAGAGTGGCCATGGCTCAAGACAACCTGACAAACATCTGTTGTCAAACAAAGTATCACCAGCATGTGATAACCATAACACTGATCAACAACACAAACGCAGGTCCCTTTTTATAGCTCACAAAGTGAGCAACAGCGTAAGGGGGAATTCTGGAAAAGACTTTTCCTTAGAGAACTTAAGAAGCAGTAGCTTCAATCCCCACAGAGTGCACACAGATGTGAGAACTAAGCCAGAGCTGCCCAGTGGCAAGAGGCACAAATTTCTAAGTGCTCAAAATGAAAGACAGTTTCTGAATGTCTGCCAAAATTACTTCACATATAATTTGGAAAACTATAAATTAGATATACATAGATGTTGCCACGAAAGAATTTCCTTTCAAATACTAGGATTGGCTTTATACTTCTATCAGTGCTGTCCTCATTTTCAACTAAATCAGATGAAACAGGTAAGACTAAACAGTTCCTACCCACCCCATAATATTCTACCCCAGCATCTGATTCAGCCTTTGCATATTTCATGACATGTTGGTACAAGATGGAGAAGCTACTTAGGACCCACAGTAAACCAAAATACTTAATGTTAATGAAAGAGAAAACATTTATTTTTCTTCAAGTCTGATCAATACCACTTTAATGTAGAAGAGGCCATATTTATTTACAGGCTAATTAAGAATATGAAGCTCAACTTAACTAGATATAATACATTTATCATAAATCACCTTACACGTGAATCAATATATTTTGTTTTAAAATATGAAAACAACGTAAGCCCACTGCTGTGGGGAATACTCCAGCACCATGGACAGGTTGTGTTACTTGTAATTGTTCAATTCCAATCAACAGGCTCACAAGCTCTTTATTTCTCTTAAATTTAATTTAACAATAATCCCTAGCCCAAATGTGGCATTTCCATTATGTTCAGAACAGAGAACCGCAGAAGACAATTTTGCACGTTAAGTGCACATCCACCTTGGGTTCTACTGAACAATTTCCCCTTTCTTTCATGTTTTTATTGTAATGGCATTACAACAGCTTTCCCCCTACTTTTTGGCTTTGTTCAAGAAGATTCAGTGTTGTACGGGCATATTTCCCTATAAAAACTACTTTTCACTGAGTGCTTTGGAAGTTTAAATACCCAGGTCATCCCTAAAGCCCACATTAAAATGAACCCCCAGCTAGGCCTGGGGAAGTGCCAGGATGCTCAGAGCAGCACTTAGGCCACTGTGCTCTCACTTGCTTCCAAACCAGAAAGAAGTAGAGATGTAAAGGACACTGACCTGCAGAACCATAAACTACTCTTTCCAAATATCTATTGTAATCATCTCAACCAGTCTCTCAGAGGGAGCACACAAAAATGCCCATCCATTTTCTAAACTCTTCTCCCTCATTTATTGTGCAGATCTTGAAAAACTTCAAAGCGCTACAGCTTACATTTCCTAACAATTCAGTCATAGTATATAAGGCATATATTCTCTGGAAAGCAAAGGAAAAGGAAAAGAAAAAGAAAAAGAAAAAAAAAAAAAAGCAGCCATGGTCATGCCTAAGCAATGCTGAAAGACTATAGGAACAACATGGTTTCAGGTCAAAGCAAAAATGTTTTCAGATCTGTTACCATGGATATTCTTAACCTAAATGAATATACTGGCTACCACCTATTTTGAAGATCTCAAGTCATGCATTAGAGTTTGTGTTTGGCATGGGAGGAATATACTGAGGAAAAAACAGTATTTCTTTTAAGAGGCCTAGCCTGTCAGGTCAGGAGCAAACAATAATACGCAACTTGTTTATTCATTTGTACAATTGAAATACTATCCTTGTTTACAAGGCAATGTTCCGCTACAAAGTATCTATCTCAGCATCAGTAACAATATACCAAGTGCACTTCTAGTTACCAGTTAACATGGTGATACTGTTAAGAATGAAACCACCCACAGACCATAAATGAGCAACAGTTAAAAACTGAATTTATAAATAGCAAAATCACAAAATAAAGTATATACATTTTATAGATTTCACTTTGAACAAATATATAGTGCATCTGGGAAAAACAAACATACCGAAAAAGAAGATACTGCTATTCTAAAGCCTTGTATGTAGGCTTCTACCACTCACTACTCCCTTAGGTGTAAATCCTTTAAAACAGTGACTTAGCAAAAATCACCACCTCTTTTAAATACAGTATTTTGACTTTGCTATGGTCTGTAGGTCAGGAGAGAAGGGAAGAGGCACTCTGAGCTTAGCTCTGATACAAGAGAACTAACACATTTACAGAGTTTGCACACAAGTATTGCTTTAGTCAAACATATACTGATATGAAAACCAATACGGTCACTGTATCAAAATATCTTTACCTCATCTTGCCCACCTTGGCTCCTGGCTTTTTAAATGATTGGCAAGTCAGGTACTTAAAGCAAACTGCTGTTTGAACACAATGTATTTCATGACATAGTAATGCTTCCTGACTATCACAAGACAAAGCTCATGAACAACTCAAAATGTATAAAACCATCTTTTGTGAATTCCAGAAAGAAACATTTGAGACTAGACACTCATAGTGTAATGCTCCAATATCATGCACACAGAGCAACATAATTGAGAACAGGTATTTTACACTCATCTGCGTTTCCCTTAAAAATCCAAAGTAAAATGCACAGTAACTTTTCCGAAACTATTTCTAGTGCAGCATTGATTGATACAGGATTGCCTAAAGAAAACTATTTTGTACTGCAGTTGAATAAACTGGAGAGCAAACTCATCATAATAAATGATCATGAAGAATTAATTTAGACATCAGGAATTTACAATACACTTTTTTTTTTTTAAACCTGGAACAAATTTTTTAGTTGAGCAAAAATGTCAACCTAGATTTCTGCAATTCACTGAGTCAAGTTCTGTCTTCTGAAATTCCACAGTTATCCTTAGGGAATATGTGATATCATTTACTCTGCTGTATTTAAAGGGTACTTAGAAAATTCCAGTTAGCACTGTCCTGTTAAATATGAAAAGGAGCCAAATGAAACAGCATCCACTTGGCCCTTAAGAGCCTAGTAATACCCCTTTGGGAAACACATGCTTTGGTGCTTATATTCCAGGAAAATCAAAATTGCCTTCCATGCAATAGCTAATTAAGGTATACCGCAGAAAACAGGAGTTTATGCACTTAGAATTGCTCACACGAAGCCCTGAGGTTCCCGCCCTTCTCGAGGCAGCACGCAGCCCCCCTCCTGTGCAGTCTTTACCACTGTCTTCCCTAGTGCCCCAAATTCCAAAGAGTCGGACAAGCAGTGTCTGCGGATGGATTAGTAAGCCTTTTTATGATGCAGGCTGTGCAGATCGGCTGCGCGGGCAGCACTGTCATCTACAGGGCTTTCACCCGAAGCCCCCATGTCCCCATTCTCATGTGCATCACTCACTGTCTTCTTCTTATACCCTGTGAGAAAAGAACAGAAGAAAAAACAGGTATATTTGGCTGAAAACATGTTTAGTTTTATCATTTTACTGAAAAAAATATCATTGAAATTATTATCAGCAATATAAGGAAAACAACACTTTCTTGATCAAATTAACAGTTTAAGGGGATTTTTTTCACCTTATAGCAGAGAGCAACATTTTTAAAGTATTAACTACTGAAGCTACCTAAAAGTTATGAAATAGATCTATCCAGCTCTCTAATTTATTGAACTACATGTTAGTTGACTGCTAAGCATTTAATCTGCTGGCAAGATAATGTCTAGCTAAGCCAGGCATGGTGGCACACTCCTTTCATCCCAGGTACAGGCAGTCAGATTGCTGTGAGTTTGAGGCCAGCCAGTTCTACAAAGTGAGTTCAGGACAGCCAAGGCTATACAGAAAAACCCTGTCTTGAAAAAAGAAAGAAAGATAATATTAGAACAATTTTGGCTAATTTACCTGACAGATAATAGGGTTATAGGTAAATCTGATGGCCCACAGTACCCACTACATAAGCTAAGAAAGATCTGTATAAACGATAACCAATAGATGTATTTTAGTCAGGCATGATAGTACATGTCTGCTATCTCAGCACCGAGGAGGCTAAGGCAGGAAGAGCCTATGTTTAAGAACTGCATGATCTACACAATGAGTCCCTGGCCAGCCTAGGAGTCATAGGAAGACCTTGAATCACCCCCGCCCCCCCCCCCCAAGACATACTTTTCATTATCTGGCTCAGTTATTAGTGATGTGTTGTATATGTGGAACTTGAGGCATTATCAACACAGTTATACTAGAATTCTCTTGCCTATCTTGTACTGTGAACTTGTACACACCACTATAAAATCTCATATAAGTCATATGAAAAACAATGGATTGCTGAAGAAAGCAATTCAAAAGCTGACTATTTTATTGCCTTATGTAGGAATTACATCAATTAATATGTCTGTCCAGCTCATTACAAACTTATCTTTAGAAACTCAATCTCAAGCTCATGGGGATTGATGCCATGTTCTATAAAACACTAATTTTCACTTAGGAGCTCATATTTTATTTCTGGCAATAATACTCTGAAGCAACTGACTATAAAATTTAAAGATAATGGCCATCTAACTGAAGAATTATAAACTGTAAGTCATTCTTCCAAAAACGTCGGTAACCTTACTGCTACTGTATTTGTTTAGACCAGCATTCACTATGCTAGGTCAGGGACATATATGTGATCTGTTTAATATGCTGGGTCAGGGACATATATGTGTTCTGTTCAGTATGCTCGGTCAGTGACATATATGTGCTATTTGGTCAGTAACACGTTCACATTCTGATCAGTATGCTGGGTCAGTGACATGCATGCGCTCTGTTCACTATGCTTGGTCAGTGACATATGAGAACTTGTACATCATCAAATGGAATATTAAGAAGCACTGTATACAAACAACTGCACTAGGACTTAGTCAAAGAACATTTAAAAAGAATAAGGATAAACAAGTGGGCCGGGCTTGCTGTGCTGCATGTCTGTGACATCAGCACTTGGAGAACGAGGCAGGGGAACTGCACATTTAAAGCCAGCCCAGGCTACTCAGTGGGAGCCTGTCTCAAAAATCAAACCAAAACAAGCAATACGCCCAAGAAGTAACATTTAATTTTTTAAAAAGTTTTTGTAAATTTATCCCTAAATTCAATTTTATCTAAAGATAAATTCTATCTAGAAGATTTCGATAAACTTTATCTTAAAAAAAAATGTTTCATCATGATATTATCAGGAAATGCTCCCCCACTCTGTGTGCCTTTCAAAAGGTCCCAGGGACTTCCAGACACTTATCTATGATAATTTGGAAACCACTGCTCTATCCATGGAAAGTGCTAGCATATTTCTTTTGTAAACACCAAACTGAAAGTCTTGAGGATCCTATTTTCTGACCTGGGCAATAAGCACAGGTATCAGTTTAGCCACTAGTCCACAGTTCCTAAGCTCTAACTCCTTGTGTTATGAGAGAAGAATCTGCATTGAGACAGATGACCTTAAGAGGTGTGTACTCAAAAGGGATGTTGGGTTTTGTTTCAAAGTCTAGAAAATTGGAATCTTCTTTATTTTTCAAGCATCTTAGCCAATATTAACTAGAAAACATATAAGCATAGTGGAACATAATAAAACTGCAAGACAGACTATTCCTCTTGTTGTGCATCACTTAACTGCAGAACACTGATGCTTTTACATTTAAAACATTATTAATAATCTGGGAGAGTGACAGAGAAACTCTGACTCAAAAAACAAACAAACAAGCAAAAAATAAACCGGGGGGGAGGGGGCAGGGTGGGGGTTGGTGGCACAGCCTTTAGTCCCAGAACTTGGAAGACAGAGGATAACAGATGTCTGAGTTCCAGGCTAGCCTGGTCTTCAGACTGAGTTCCAGGACAGCCAGGACTACACAGAAAAACCCTGCCTCGAAAAACGAAAAGAAAAAATTGTTATGAATAATCAACATCCATAATAAAATTTAGAATGATTTTTTTTTTTACCTTGTAACACTTTCATTTCACCACCACTGTCCTTGCAACTAGCGCCAGGATTACCACCTCCTTCTAACTCATCAAGATACAAACGGTAGCGGTGTCCGCTCTCGTCTTCATACTCTACATTTTCATCATCAGAGTCCACTTCAGGAGCCACGTAGACTACTTCAAATTCAATCTCTCCTCTCTAAAACAGGGATGGACACTGAAAGTCAAGTCACTGTGATCATCACCAACACAGATGTCTCAGTCTTTAGAACAGGCAGTAAGAGGAGGAAGTTGCGAGTAGCACTCCTCCCTTTCAGTCAGGCATGAAACTCTAGACTCTCAAGAGGTGCAAGTGCAGGAGGCCACGATGGCCAGACCACCACATGGATCTGCTTTATAAGGGAGTTCTTCTGATATTACAGTTCTTTCTACTGCTCAAAGCATTCGTTCACTTGAGACAGGGTCTCAAGGAGGCCAAGCTGGCCCTGAATCTGCACATAGCTGAGGATAAACGTCAACTTCTGATCACCTCCACCTCTTAGAAGAAGGGATTACAGGTGTGTGCCACTATCCCTGGCCTGACCACGATACTTTAGATAGTATCTCTAAAATAAAAAGGATGGTTATCTATTAAATTTAACAGAATCTTGGGATAAGTGTTCAGTTTAAAGTCATCTTGAACTTTACCAGCAACTTAGCAAATCTATTTAAACTGATATTAAATAAACTTGTGTATAATGGTTTCAAACAAACTTTGCTAGTTCAAGAAATTGCTATGGCTTATTGTTATCCACCATGTCCTTTCCCCTTGAGATAGGACCCTATTCTGTAGCCTAAGATAACCTTCACCTCGCCCACACTAGCTTCAAACTTTAAGCAATCCTCTTGCCTCAACCTTCCCAAACTGGTGTTACAGGTGTGAGTTACTACACCCAGATTCTTAGTAAGGCTTAAACCTTTATTTTAAAAGGCTTTTTACTGAGACAACAGTTAATAAAGTTATTTCTTTAGTAATAACAGTAATTACTATATTTATCACATAAAATTATAGCTTCTATTGATCCCTCCAGAGCATTCCATTCTAGTCTCTTCTCATAAATGGAAGCATTGGTGAGTACTGAAGAGAACATGTAGCTTTCCTCAGAGCATGAGCAAGCAAAGAAACAGCAATTTGGCTCTCAAGTCCTTACTCGTTTTACTATGCTAGGCCAGATGTAGTATTTTTACTGTTATTCTTTAATAACAACTTTATGCTCAAATACAAAATTCTAAATCATTTTAAGAAAAAAGTTTCCAAGCTCTGTCATTTACTGAGACTACAATCACCACATCCTAGTCTTGTGTTTGTAACTCTGAAAATTACCACTTGTCTTCTCTCCAAAGAAAGTCTGCTGGTTTTGACTGCTACCCACTAAGTTAGCATCTTTGGTGCCCTACTTTCCTGGTGGGCTTCCCCCAAGAAATGTGCTGTAGGCTTTGTGTTTAAGATTCACGACTGCCTACCTGCAGCTCCTTTACCACAGCTGCTATTCATTCAGTTCTCATGCTACCGACATGTGGTCAAACTGAGCCCAGAGAACTCTAAGAGACGACAGTGGCATTCTTAGATCTTTCTTATGAGATAATTAAATGACAGAAGCATCATAGCAATACAGAGCTTTAGAGACAAGACGG
The DNA here is from genome assembly GCA_028658305.1 of Pachyuromys duprasi. Taxonomy (NCBI): domain Eukaryota; kingdom Metazoa; phylum Chordata; class Mammalia; order Rodentia; family Muridae; genus Pachyuromys; species Pachyuromys duprasi. Next base: position 21,932,282 of record CM053767.1, on the reverse strand, counting down.
CTGGAAGCAAAATGATTTTAGTCATAACATTAACTGAAAGGATCCTCAGAATTCCTGTATCCTAATTTTCTCATTAAAAATAAATCAGCTGGGCTGGTTAAAAGAACTCACTGCTCTTGTAGAGGACGGAGATTCGACTCTCAGCACCCAAATAATTAAAAATCAAAACCACATGTCAAGGCAGACAGGTGATGTAGTGGTTTTCAATGAAGCTCAAAAGCACGTCCAGCTCACGGCCCACAAGCATGTGTCCAGGATGCCTATCACTGTGACTGAACACAAAATGTAAGCTGACTTAAAACACTGCAAGACTGTTTTGCCTTTTTTTTTTTTCTTTTGGTAACTCCATTATGTGATTCCAAAGAGTTAAGTTTTGTAGGTGACAATGCTATGTCACAGTATCAGACGGTTGGAAATCCAGACTAACACAAATTTCAGGCTTGATATAGAAAACCTTTCTAAAAAAGCCATTATCAACATGCCCTCCCTTTACTGAAGCTATTTAATTGACATCACAATGGTGTTTCCCGCATCATGTAGAGCTAAGCTAATTATCTATACACCCGCTACAATTGTTCTACACTAGTACACTACGTTGATGACTGCCAAAAATCTCCATGCTCCACCAACACTGTTCTAATTCCCTTAACCCTATTCTCAGAGGAAAACGGCGGTTTTAAGTACATGAGCTAACAAATCTGACTCTAAATATGGATTCTTACTCAAATTGATTTGCTATGCAACTCAGCAATCTGCTATTCTCTAAGAATTTCAGTTTAATTACTTTAATATTTATTATTATTACTTTATAATATGTGTGCGTGAGTATCTGCGCCCATGGAAGACAGAAAAGAACATAGGATTGATTCTGGAACTGGAATTACAGATGATTATTAACCATCACATGGTGCTGGGAATTGAACCTGGGTCCTCTGCAAGAGTAGCAAGTGCTGTTAACCACTGACCCATCTTTCCTGCCCAGCTTAGTTCCTTTAAATCAGACAAATGGGCTAGAGGGATTCTACGCCCATCAGTCTTCTCTCTGATGCCCTATGCTACTGTGATGCATCTGTCATTCATGACGCTGCTCTTAAGTACCTGTCCTATTCTGAGCACCCACCCTACAGCTCCATCTCCACCATGCAATGAGAAGGCTGTGCACAGAGCATTTATGTAGTTTGTTCAAAGCTAAGCAGCTATGTAAAGAAGTAAACATATCTTTTCAGGAAATATCATCAAATGACATCTGTAATCTTTAAAGAGAAACAAGTTCTATACCAGTTTAAATCACATAAACAGAATTCACCTGCTGGGAAAGTATGGTTACAGCTTCTTTATGCTTTGTGTCCCTTAGGTTAACTCCATTCACTGCCAGGATAGCATCTCCCACATGCAGCCCTCCACATCTATCCGCAGGCTGTCCTGGATGGATCTCAGAGATGAGAATGGGAACACCATGCTCCTTCCCACCCTAGCAACATCAAAGGAGGTAAGTTAGTTTATATTTTACAAAACGGTGGCAGATCATCTTAGATACAAGGCATTTTCTTTAAAACCCATTTCAATAAGCAGAGTCTCTGAAAACATGGGTGAAATTTTACTTGCTACCAAGGGTGCACTTAAGTAAAAGTACCAAAGTAGCATATACCTCTGAATACAATGTTTAAAAATAGGACTTTCTGAAATTATTATAGACCCCAAAATTAAAACACCCCAAACAAATACAATAGCCTCATTTCTTTAGCATTAAAAATGGATTATAATTAGTATTCCACAGTACTTTGTGCCATCCTGTGGGCACTTCCATAGAACTTTTGTCAAACTAAATTGTTATGTATTGTGGTGGTTTGAATAACAATGGCACCTATATGCTCATATACTCAAATATTTAATGGAACTATTGGAGACCCTTAGAGGATCAGGAGGTGTGTGTTACTGGAGGTGGGCTTTGAGTTTTCAAAAGCCCAAGCCAGGCCCAGTGTGTCTCTCTCGCTCTCTGCTAGTACTTCGGTGCCATGCTTGCCGCCATGCTCCCCACAAGAATGGATTAAACCTCTGAATCTGTAAGCAAGCCCCAATTCAATGTTCTCTCTCTTTTTTTTTAAGAGTTGCCTTGGTCATGGTTTCTCTTCACAGAGTTAGAACAGTGATTAAAACGTGTATGATAAGATCAATTATTTTATGTATAACCAAGAAACTTTTCTTGAGACAGGGTCTCTCTATGTAGCTCTGGGCTGTCCTGGAACTCAGTATGTACACTAGTGGCCTTCAACTCACAGATGTCTACCTGGCCATGCTTCCCAAGTGCTGGAATTAAAGGTATATGCCTCCATGACTGGCTTTAACCAAGATAATTTTAAGATTGCCACACAGATCTCAACTTCAGAAATATGTAATGTTGAATTAAAAATACAATAATTGGTAGTTGTCACCTTATATAGCTTGTATAGGTTATTTCTACTTAAAAATTTATATTATGTTTATAGGGGTTTTGCTTGCATGTATGTCTTTGTATCCTGTTCATACCGGCTTCCAGTGGTACTGAAAATATTCAGGGACATCTAAATTACAGGAAGCTTTCTTTAGACACAAAAAGGTTATACATGTGCAAAAGTGTTGCTGCCTAAATATGCATTTTTGAAAAATTCAAAAAATTTTTTAAAGTTTTGAAAAATTCAGTTGTTTTGAGCTATATCCAGAACACTTTGTTCCCCTAGATAATTTCTAACAAAGAAACCTGGTTCTACCAGACAATTGCCATAAAGAAACTGGAAGCACTACTTCTTACTGTAATTGAAATGCCAAGGCCTTCATGATCTTCCTTAAGGAGGAGGACTTTTCTAATTGGACCAACTCCCTGGCTTTTCTTCAAAGAGTCTTGATCCTTATCGCAGGGGGAAAAAAGAAGAAAAAGTATTATTTAAATAACAAACCAAGTAGAACTCATGTTACATAACTTGCTTTTAGAATAATTTTTAATCTCCTGGCATAGATACACAGGATAACAATTAAAAGAGATGAAAATGCTGTTCAGTAGATATGGTAATATTTATAACTTTTTTCACCTTTTGTAAAATATAGATTTTAAGACATTATAAAATTACCAGGAACCAATCAATAAATAAATATCTTCAAGGAATAAAGTAGTAATGATGTATCTTCACTAGAAAATATCTTAATGGGTTTATATAAACGTTAAGTGATTTTTAGAATTGAGAAATTTTTCAGCTTGAACATTAATTACTTTCTATGTTCTAGTGTTCTAGAACCTACCTATTAAATAAAGTAGTTTATTCCATTAATTGTTCTTTGACCTCCTTCACCTTTTTTTTTTTCACTTCAAACCTAAGATTGTTTTTTGCATGCTAAGCAAATACTTTGCACTGACCCACTCAGCTCTCTCTGCTATCTTTTCTCTCTAAACTCTAGGTATCTTCTAAGTTCTAAGTATCTTCCAATCTTCCAAACCAAACCCCCAAACCTAAACCAAACAAAAAGAGCCCAACCCAACATCCTGTCAATCCTTCCCTGTGTTTTTTCACTCACTATCTTCTATCCTCGACACATACCTACTTCCTTGCCTCTCACATTACGTTGATCACTGTGATTAAGACTTTGTCCCTAGCCTGAAATTTTCTTTATGGTCACTTGTAAGAATTCAGCAGAATCCAATGGACAGTTTTTAGTCATTACCCTACTAGAACCGTGCAGAAAGCTGGCAGGGGCCAGTAAGTACCCACTCTGAAACCACTCTGTCCCTGTCTCTCTTACAGTGCTCTCCCAGGTGATTGAAATGTGACTGTCCCAAGTGTCTCTCTTTGTGCTCTCTCTTCTTCCACACCAAGTCTCCCTCCTGGTCTCCTATTGGAGTTTAGTCTGCACATGTATCCCTTGGCTCCTGACTTCCATGATTTCAATTATACCAAATGAATTTAGCTTCCCTAATATTTCTCCAACTCAAGACTTCGTTCCTGAGGTCCATTCATATACCAAACTGGATGGATTTCTTAGATGTCACACCAGCATCTCAAATACTGCTTGTCTAGAACTGATGTCACCTTTCCCCTCAGTGACCTTCATTTTCTGTACTTCCCATCAGTAAAAGCCAAAGTAAATCTCAGACTCTTCCTCTTCACTCACTTCCTTAGCTGGTAGTTGAGAAGAACTAGCTCAGTCAAGCACCTCAATCTAATTCTCTCAAGGCTACCATTCCTTTCTAATGTTACTTCCCAGGCTTTTCTCATTTCCTCTGTGGATCACCACTGACTTTCTGACTGAGGTAGCCGGACACATTACCACACTAGTATGTTCACTTTTTTCCAACTAAGGACCACACATGGAGAACCTAGAACCCCTGCACTATTTTACTTTAAAAGCTCATAACTATCAGAGTAAGTAATTTAAGACGGCTATATTTAATGTAAAATAACTCTGGTTCTGGATTCTAGCTAACTAGTTGGCTGATGTCACAAAGCTACTTGTATATGCTTTATCATGCTGATACACTGCAACACCAAGCACTGTGTGCCTTCATATAGCCTATTTCTTAGACGTACTGGACCTCGAAGTGAACAAAGAACACTGGGCCCTAGAAGACAATGGCGTATCTATACACTGTGACCCTGCTCTTCATTATGTGCTATTCTCTTTATAAAAACTTTTGTGGAGGCCGCAGATTATTTTGCTGTTTAAAGCTGCAGTGGTGTGAATGAGACTGGCTCATATATTTGAATGCTTGGTTTCCAATTGGTAGATTGTAAAGAAAGGATTAAGAGGTGTGGTCTTGTCTCTCTCTCTGCTTGCTGTCTGCAGATCTTGCTGTCTGCAAGCTCTTAGCTTACATGCCTACCTGCCTGCCTACCTGCCATCACGCTTCCCATCATGGTGTTCATGGACTAACCCTCTGAAACGGCAAGCAAGCCCCAATTAAATGCTTCCTTTTAATAAGATGCTTTGGACATAGTGCTTCAGCACAGCAACAGAACAGCAACTAACATAAAGGTCATATTCAACTGGTATTAAAATATGTGAACCACTGGGGAAAACCCTGCTTCACATATTAAACTGTTACAGTTAAGGTCAGTGTAATCAAGTAAGATTTAATAACGATTTACCAAAGCTCCTGTATAATGGTGACTATGGAACAGAAAACTGCACACAGACCTCAAATTCTATCCTAATTTAAGACAAATACCTGTAAATGTTACTTCAGGTTCTATATTTGGATGTACATGCTAAAAATTCCCTTGAAAACATCTCCCAAATACAACTTAACACAGATAAGTTTAGAACAATTAAACATGCCCAATCATTATACAGGAAAAAAAATGAAGTGTGATCCAAAGTGCAAGCAATATGTTTGCTAAGACAGGGCTTACTGTCTGAAGAAACACCACTCTTAATACATTAAGTCTGAGAAATGAACAAATTCTTTTGAGTAACCGAACCTTTTTAAGTATGTTAACTACTTTAGATAAGTCAACTTCCCTTTTCAGTCTTTAAGTAAAGGTTTCAAATACTAGTAGAAGGAAAGAAAGAAAAAAGAAGATTTATGATCAAACCAAGAAGAGGCTGAGTGGGAAGCAGGAACATACATGGCCTGGGGGTGCTTGCATGGGTCGCTTCAAGTCATTGCGTCCTCTGCAAGCTCTGATGACAGTTTTGTGGCGATGCAAATGTATTTCAGCTTCTAACTGGTTCCAGAGCTTATCATGAGCAGGTCCCTTCATATCTCGTCCCAGTAATTGTATTTGTTGGACCCTTCATATAAGGAAAAGAGAGTAGTTTATATTAAATTATTATATTTAAGATAATTCAGAAGAATTATTAATTTAAGTAGCTGTTGCATATATTTCAGTTGATAAAACTAATACCTAGGTCCTTCCCAGTGTCTCTCAGATTTGTATAGATAAGCTAAAAGGGACAGAGATCTTTAAGGGAAAAGTCAGCTAAAAATTTTTTTAAAGAAATGAGAATTCCTTTAATTATACACTTAATTTAAATATAAGTTTATTATTTAAATATAATATAAATATAAATATAATTTAAAAATATGTTTAAGAAAACAAATGAGATTTGAGATTAATGTTAACATGTTTTATTTCTTGCATAATAAAATTCAGTGCACTATTAAATAGAAGCAGTTAGATGACACTGACCATACCAAAAACATTTAATGATCAATTATTTTTACAAAGTGATTATTTAAGTGAAAAATCATTAAAAACTTTGTACTTCAAAATGATAAAAATTATTAGCTTCAGGGCTAGAGGGATGGCTCTTGTAACTCTTGAGGAGGACCCAGGTTCAGTTCCCAGCACCCACACGGTGACTCACAAGGATCTGTAACTCTTGTTTTAGGGGATCAGATCCCCTCTTCTGACATCTGAATAATGCATACACATGGTGTATGTACAGCATGCAGGCAAAACACTCACACACATAAAACTTAAAAAATAATTTTAAAATGTTTGCTTCATCTCAGTTCTTAATAGAATATTAAGAATATTAAGATTATTAAAGTGCATATAAAATGATTTGATACAAGTATGCCACCAAAGTTTGTGACTAACTCACCTAACACAATTAAAGCCAACAGGACTAACTTTTTTAATAAAATTACTTTGGTTCTAAGATATAACTGAGGGGCCAGAAAGATCTGGTGTGAAGGACTGTGGGGTTCTTCATTGCTGAGCAGGCCTCAGCCAGCTCACTGTAAGTTAGTATTCATCTGTGTGAGTCAACTACACTTATTTAGTGTGGACACATAAATCAGTAATAAGCAATGCTGCCGATATTAATGCAACACTATTTTTTAAAATAATTTATTTAATTTTATTTTATGTGCATTAGTGTAAAGGTGTCAGATCCCTTGGAACTGGCGGTACAGATAGTTGTGAGCTGCCATGTGGGTGCTGGGAATTGAACCCAGGTCCTTTGGAAGAACAGACAGTGCTCTTAACCACTGAGCCATCTCTCCAGCCCCTAATTCAACACAGTTAACCTATTATTCTGTATAAAAATAACTGAGGGTGAAAACATTTCACTTAGATGAGTCAATCGCTTGCCACCTAAGAACACAAGCGGAGCCATTTTTACACACCTGCCCGCCAGCTCCTTATCCAAGTACTTGGCAGCCAACCTCGCCCCATAAACTTCAGCCTGGAGAACAGCTATGTGCCTGCGAAGGGCCTCATTCTCCTTCCTCAGCAGCTTCACTTCAGCTTCAAGTCGAGCTTCTTTTACCTTTTCTGTTTTATTTGCTTCAAGCTCTCTTTCCTATTATAATTTTAAGAACATAATTTTATAAAAATGTCTTTATGAGTCTACAGCCAGGAGACTATGCTCCTTAAGAATACATACAAGCTCAGCATATAATACAAACAGTAAAAACATGGGAAACTGAATTGGAATACAAAGGCTCAATCTAGTTCTTTGTTTTGTTTTTATATTGACTGTGCATGTGCCTGTGTGTTTGTGTGTGCATGCCTGTATCTGAGTGTGTACCAAATATGTGTGGACTGTCCATGGAAGCAAGAGAAGGGATCAGATCCCTTGGAGCTGCAGTTACAGCTGGTTGTGAGCAGGGTGATGGGGGTGCTGGATCCTCAAGAGCAAGTGCTTTTAATGGCCGAGCCATGTCTTAAGATGATAATTCTTTGTTTTTGAGATAAAGTCTTGGCAGATATCTCATCCTGGCCTGGGAAGTACTATGTAACTCAGGCTAGCCCTGAACCTGCAATCCTGCATCCATTTCTCACATGCTGGGATTACAGACATATAAAACAATGCCTGGCTGGATTTCCTTCTTTTAAAATTAGGAAAACAATGTCTTGGACCTTCCTTTGTATAACTGCATAACTTGATGTTTCCTGACATTAAGAGAAGCAAGAGCAATCTTCTTTAAAACAGGACACTGGAACTGCTTACTTTCTAAAAATGACTTGAAGAAAGAAGACTCATATAGAATGACAAACCATGCATGACAGCTCATAACTGCAAAGACTAGCACTCAGGAGGCTGAAGTGGGAGGACTCTAAGTGCACAGTCACCTTGGTTACACAGAGCGTTACAGGCTAGTGCTTAACCACTAGACCATCTCACTGTCCCATTCTAAGCTGTAAGAAAATACAGTACAGCCATGCGTGGAGAGCCTGTAGTTACTGTTAGAGCACACTCTGATTTTTCTAGGAAGAACAACATCCCTTTGCTGCCTGTGAAGTAAAATAGTCATCTGGATATTTTCAGCTCTCAAAAAAGGAGCATTCTATGTGAATCTACAGGTACTGGAGAACACAATCCCAAGATCGTCACCATTACATTTTTGCTGAAAGTTCATATGCAAGAATTAATGTTCAGTTTCCCTGAGTTTATACAGTGTGTTTATGCTCAGAGACCACGGGTTCAGGAATCCACATATAAAATGGGCAGCTTCAAGTCAAAGCAGAGTGCAAAATGGAGGGTACAAAGTTTTGCCCAAACAAAGGCAAATTCCAAATCATATGCACACTAAGTATGGCCAGGCTCAGCTCTTCTGAGAGTTGAATAGAGGCTCCATAGGTACTAATTCTGAATCAAAACCACCCAAACACTTCACATTAGCATTTATCCTGATCAGGCTGCTCTAGTTGACTTACTGACTTACAGGAACCCACAGAGCCCAAGAAAATAATGGTTCTATTTGTTCATGAGATACAGAGGACATTACTCACTCCACCATCATGTCCACATATGAATACTTTCCTTAGCACAAGGAAAAACTGTTTCTGCTGAGGAAATGGCAAATGGTATTATTCTATGTATAGGCACTGACTAATTAGTCATTTCTCCTTTTATTCTAGATATTAAGAAGATATAACATTAGCTACGTACCCAGCCACTGGGAGGCTGAGGCAGGAAAATCAGGAGTCCAAACACAACCTCAGCTATATAGCAAGTTTGGGGCTAGCTCAGCTTACCAGAGACCCTGTCCTAAGCAAGCAAGCAAACAAACAAACAAAAAACATTGGGGCATGATGGTTCACTCCTGTAATCCCAGCACTCTGAAGGCAGAGGCATGAGAAATCACTCAAGTCTGAAGCCAGCTTGGACTAAACAGCAAGTTTCAGGACAGCAGTGCTACACAGTAAGGTTTGTCTCAAGAAAGAAGGGGAATGGGAATAGAACACAGAACAAATATAAGGAAACTTTTGACAATTTGTGAAATGTATTTTGTTACTAATTTAATTGATGCTTTGTTCTATTTTGACTACCAATAAAGATGGTATGTTCAAATACAAGGCATTACATAATCTTAATATGCATGCATTTTAAGTGCATATGTGTATATACATATGTAGAAGGTAAAACCAATGAAAACTCTCAATACTGGATATGCAGTACTTTCTGAGTGGAAATACCAGTAACATAATAAGGCTGGGGAGTGTAGCTTAATGGTAGAGAGCTTGCCTGGCATGGGGAACTGCCATGAACTGCCCAGAACTGGGGAACCCCATCTCATTTATAAGAATATTTATTATATAACTGATGAGCAGTAGGAAGATAAGCAGTTTCCCTCGCAGCTTTTGTAAACACACAAATACATGCACTCTCACAATTTCTAGAGATTATTAGTAAGAGATATGGAAAACTAATAATCTAGAGTCTCTTTTAAAGCAACTCTGGAATTATAATCTCCTTCCCTCCTCTTCTTTTTTTAATTAAATTTTTATTTTTTATATTAACTACAGTTTATTTACTTTGTATCCCAGCTGTAGGCCCCTCCCTCATTACCTCCCAATCCCAACCTCCCTTCCTCATCTCCTCCCCTTCCATCTGACCTTAGCTTATCAGGTCTCATCAGTACTGGCTGCAATGTCCTCCTCTGTGGTCTAGCAAGGCTGCTAACTCCCTCAGGGGTCGGGAGAACAAAGAGCTAGCCATTGAGTTCATGTCAGAGACAGTCCCTGTTCCCCTTACTAGGGAACCTTTTCTCTTTCTTTTCTGAGATAGTTTCTTTATGTAGCCCAGGTTGGGTGTACCACCAGGCCTGGTTTTATGTGGTACTGGGAATTTACCCCGAGGCTTATCTAAATTAGCAACACTCTACTAATTGAGCTTCATTCCCAGCCTTAAGACCAAGATTTCGTTGGTGTATAGATTATAGAAACATTACTACAAAGGTTACCTCCTTTCAATTGCTTTAATGAGCTAGCTATACAGTGCTTATGAAATCTCAGATGCTATGAGGCTACCACTTTAACAATTCAGACTCCTAAGGAAACTGATAGTGCCTGAAACTTGCACCTAAGACATGAGGCAAGCCAGCCACAATGATGCACACACCTTTAATCCTAGCACTTGGGGACAGAGGCAGGCAAATCTCTGTGAGTTCTAGGAAAGTCTGCCATTGAAAAAATATGTAAACAAGAATATGATCAAGGCAACTGAAGAGAATTACTTTAAGATTTAAAGATAATCTGTAAGTTTGTTTTCTGTTAACCTTTTTGTATTGGATAATAAGCAAGAAGTTTGTTTCAAATTTTAAACTTGTAAAAAAAATTATTTTAAGTCAACTGGAATCTTATGAGCCTGACACCATGAAAGGCACTACAAATTTACATACTGTTTTTACCTAAAATAATTTCTAATAAAACATTAAAAGCAGGGCTGGGGAGATGGTTCAGAGGTCAAGAGCACTGGCTGTTCTTCTAAAGGACTTGAGTTCAATTCCCAACAACCACATGGTGGCTCATAATTATCTATAATGAGATCTGGGGCCCTCTTCTGGCCTGCAGGCATAAAAGCAGGCAGAATACTATATAAATAAATAAATAAATCTGAAAAAACAAAAACAAAAAACACTTAAGCCCAGTACTTTAATGACTACACAATCATTCTCAAACCCACCAAAAGGTCCTAACACATGCAATGGATAAAGGACAGCATGCACATTCTCTTACTGGGAACAAGTTCAAACAGAAACTCCAGCGGATAAAACCCAGGACTTTTAAATAAATTTTTAATACCCTCATGTGGGTATTTTTGCAAAAGTGGAAGCGTGAGCAAGTTCCAAGGCCCAAAATTTGTCAAAAATTGATGGGCTCTGCAAACAATGCCTGTAAGTCACAAATGGAAGATTAAGTCTTTAGCTACATGCAGTGAGAAAAGCACAATGAGCACCCTCTTTTCAGGTGTCTGAACCCGGAAAACCAGCATTAACAACTGTTTTCAAATACAATGTGACAACGGGTAATACATAAAACACCAGAACAGTTCAGCAGGACACATGAAAGCAAGAGAAACAACAGACTTACCAGATCCTCCACAGAGGGGAAAGACTTCAGATACAAGAAAAAAGTTTTATAATTAGAAAACCATCAAACAAAGAAATTTATCTAGTGGTATTATCATTACAAAGAAAATTTCCACATCTCGAATATCAATTGGGTAAGCTCATTAACACAAATATATTAGGAAATCTACAAACAATAGTTATACTATTAGACTAAATTTTTAAAATTAAAATTAGTCAATACAACTGACACAATATTTTTTTCTCTAGCACTTATTAAAAGGTTAAGAACTCTTTTCTAATCAAAATGTAAAATGTTTCTCAATGTTACTATTGCATAGCTCAAATAAGAACTCTGATCTGACTTTTAAGTCAGTTAAAAAAAAAAAACACTGTTAACATAGATCCATAGCCCTTCAGTTTATGAGAACTTCAGGAGAACATAAATGCTGACACTGATTCCAACATTATCGGCACATGAAAACATTCAAACAAAGCTAAGAGCAACTAAGGAAAACTTAAACATGTTCTATACTCAACACACAATAGCACTGTGTCATGGCCCAAGATTTATCTTTCCTACTGCTGACTTCACATATTTAGCCAAATGTCTGGCACACAAAATACACACTTGGCTTGAAACAAGCCTTAAAATTTTGTTTTCTACTTAAATAGCCTGTTCTGATTAAGATAGTTATGGCTAATTAGAGGGAACTTACAACCAAACAATGTATAGATATGATACAATGTTCATACATACGATAAACTATAAGCAGAAGAAATACTTACATTCTACTGAGAGCAAAGAAACTTAAGTGGCATTTATCTATACTTATCTTCGTATTAGCAGCACTCTGATTTTACCAAGATGCATGAACCAACACACAGCTAGGGCTAAATGAATGAGATGCTAACAAAAATTACTAAGGATATTTAATGAACATTATTTTTTTTAATTTTATTTTATGTGTATTAGTGTGAAGGTGTCAGATCCCTTAGAACTGACGTTACAGACAGTTGTGAGCTGCCATGTGGGTGCTAAGAACTGAACTCTGGTCCTTTGGAAGAGCAGGCAATGTTCTTAACCACTGAGCCATCTCTCCAGCCCCTAATGAACATTCTTTATGAAGGTTAACATAGTTAAAAAGAACTTTTTTGACTTTTAGATTTTTCCTTGTTATTGACTAGATACAGACATGAGGAAATCCCAAAGCTGGAACTCATCTGCTAAAAATGGCAGAACACAAAAAAACATAACCTCAACCCCTAGTATATACAGAGTGGCTGCATCAGTTCTGGATGCCTGCCTCAAAAATAACAAAACAATAAAACTGTGTAAGAACAATCTCAATACTACTCCAGACTTCTGCTACAGCAGCTGGATTTAACCCTGACAGACAGCAGAACAAACACTTCTTTATGTTATATCATAAGTACCCTTTACATATATTTATTCAAATGTTTTTAAGTAGGTCATTTTCAATTCTAACAGGTGGCTATTGATATTAAAACACTTGCTACAACTGAATATGATGACTATAAATTTTCTATTGCCTGAATTCTCATAATGAAAAATAACCTTTTATAATTGTAATTCCATTAAAAATCACCGATACACCCTCCCAAACACAAGCGAATGTCTTGTTCTACTTACCAATTTTGCCTTAATGGTACCAGAGTCAACACTTTGACCAGTTTTGGCATGAAGCTGAAGCTGGGTGGAGTGCAGCTGTAAAAGCTGGTCATGGACTTCTTTCTCCAGGACAAGTTTCTCTGCTTGAGTCTCTGTCAGTTCGGATCGCAGATCTACCAACTGTGCCTTATAAAGCAATAGAAAACATTAAGGGTACTTAATTTTCTTTATTAATCAAGAAAGACTTAAACCGACCAGAAACCGAGTGTGAAAAACCCAAGTGGCAGGAGAACTGTACTATAAGAAGTGCCTTCCAGTGACACAGGCTGCTTCCATTTTCCATGGCTTTCTCTAACAAAGCCTTTACAAAAGTGTGGGATGATCACCCTGTTCAGACAGTGTGTGTTATGGTGGTGCACTAACACGAGTAATATTAGTGGGGTTCTGTCTTCAATCCAGAAACTTTTGGCCTACGTTAGACTTCTTAAACTTTTCCCTCTTGCAACATTCATTAATTCAAATGGTTTCTAGTCTGAGCTGCCTTCAATTTGCTATGCAGATGAGGATGAGCCTTCTGTGTCCACTGCCTAGGTGTTTAGAGATGTGCTTCCATGCTCTATTTACATGTAGCTACGGATTGAATTTTGGTCCTCAAGTATGCTTAGGTAATTCCTCTACCATTGGAGCTCTACCATCGGAGCTAGCCCATCTATCTTTTGTTGTTGTTGTTGTTTAATTTCATTATATATATATTCACCTTGCATGGCATTGTTACATAAAGGCATTTTCACACAAGCATATGTTTACATTGAGCTTATGTCTGCCCTCTACTCTCCTCGCCCCGCCCTCCACCTCCACAACCTTTTCCACTAGATTTTTATATACCCCCAGACACGCAGGTATATAAAATAAATACGGGAACACTCCCTGGTAACAAATCATGCATTTATTTTAAAACAATTGTTACAAGATTTATCAATTCTAATTTGCATAATGAGGTATGCTTATTTATTTTTACATAGTTCTTGGCTGAGATGTGACACAAGAGCCACATATGGCTGAGGACAGCTATGAATGCAGCCCAACACAAAATGGTAAACTCTTAAAGCACAGTTTTGTTTTGTGAAGAATATGATTACATGTTCTCAATTGTGAGCATCAAAGATGACAGCATGTCACAAGGTTGGCCAAGCCTCAGGTAGAGCATATCCAGTGAACATCAAAGATGACAGCATGTCACAAGGCTGGCCAAGCCTCAGGTAGAGCATTTTCAGGCCCCATCAATATTTTTGTTTGTTAACTGCTAATGCGGAGACTAAAGTTCTGTATGCAGAAAAATGCTCAGGGTCACTTCAGAAGTTGCTGGAAAGTCTTTCCTAATCCCAAGCCAAATTTCATTTAACAATAAAAAATTGACTAATAATAATTACTATAATTTAAGATTTATTGTTATCTATGCATGTGTCTATATGTGTACATGTAATGCATGTGTAGGTATCTGATGAAGCCAGAGAAATTGGATTCCCTAGAGCTAGAGTGAGCTATGGTTGTGAGCTACCTGACATGAAAACGGCACTTGGGTCTTCTGAAAGAGCTGCAAGCACTCTTAACCACTGAGCCATCTCTCCAAAGTATATATTCATTGATTTATTTGTATTTGCACCATGTCTGTGTGCGAGTACTGCAACGTGTGTGTGTGGAGGTGCGTTGGGTGTTGGTCCTCCTCATCTTCCACCTTGAGGTACAGTCCCTCTGGCTTGCTGCTGCATTGCATACTCCAGGCTATCTTCCCTGGAGCTTTTGGGGAATTCTCCTGTCCCGGCCTCACACTTCACCCCCCCCCCAATACTTTACATTGGTTCAAGGGATCTAAACTCAAGTTGTGAGGCTCGAAGAAAGTGCTTTTTTACATTCCCTTTGGCTCAGCATTTTGTTTTAAATGAAACAAAAGTTAAACTGCAATTTTTGAGATCTAACATCCCAACAAAATAAAACCTAGGCATATACGAATTCCAGCATTACATGCTGAAGAATAAGAGAAAAATAGTAAGTCCTCATTTTCTCTAAGTAAACCATATATAACTGTAAGGACAGGAGACTGCATATGCTGTAAGAACACTATGATGAATAACCAGCACCTACATGCGTCAGGCAGGTTCATCAGCACAAGGCTGCTATTAAAGCGTACAACACAACAATGGCAATAATGAGCCAGAACACCTTAGATAACTACATGTTTGCTTTTGAATTAATTTTTGGTTGCTGCATCTTCAGAAAACTTTTGCTGTTTTCCAACTTTGGAGGACCCTCACATTTAGTTACACAACCTCATATAGGAGCCCAAACCTCATCTTAGAAAGCTGTGGATTTTATCTGTTAGAAAATTACTCTTTTGTAGTTTGTAGCAATTATTGTAGGTGCCAAGTGCTGAGATCACAGTGAGCCTAAGTGTCAGAGTTAACTGCAAGTTTTCAGTTATAGCCGAAAATCTCAAGAGGGCTTACTCATTCCATTAGAAGCTTTCCATTTCCACACAGCTGATAACATTGCTTTACCATTGTGTACTACTGCACATAGTCCTTATGTTTGTGCTTCCCAACTAGGCAGCATCTACACCTTTCTTTCCTATTCAACTCAGAAGAATTTTAAACTTTGTTTCGATTTAAAAATTAGGAGGACAGAAAACTACACTGTCACAGAAAAAAAAAATGTAAGTAGTTCATACAGAAATTAACTCAGCTCCAAGGAAGATCAACTTACAGAAGTGGTGATCTGCTACCATGGTTATTTTATAAATGGAAATAAATTCTTCTGTAATGTTAGAAACACTGTTAGGAATACTTGCAGCATTGTGCAATACATTCAAAAATAAAATCTAAAACAATAACAGGACAAAAACCTTCCCAAAGTGAAGCCATCGATGCAAACATTAAGATTAGGATAACGGCTTATTTAGGAGGGAAGAAGAAAAAGAGGTCTTAGATATGCTGAACTTAATATAAATCATGATATTACCAACAAGAACTGTCTCACAGGAATTACAAAAGAAGTACAAAGCTGAGACTTGCTTTGGGGATAGGAGCAAAGATATAAATTAATACTCCAGCACAGACTTCCATGGAGAAGAAAATGTCAGGAACTGGGACTTGGAAAATCACTAGTCAGGGACAGTCGGAGAAAAGAAAAAAGATACTGTGCAAGGACATCAAGTCAAAATGTGGCATGACAAAGATACTGTCACTTGTGATGGTCAGTGTTAATTGCTAACTTGACAGAATTTAAAATTACCTGGGAGATGTATGTGGTATCTTGATTATGTTAGTCATGTAGGAGGACCCATCATAACCTTACAGAGTATAAAATGCAGTAAGCACGCAGATGACTGTTATGTAGAAGTGCTAGCTGCACAAGTCTTATATCTGATTTCAACCTCAGAACACTAATAAAAAACAGATGTGAAAGGATGCAACCATAATCCCAGTACTCCTAAAAAGAGAGATGGGAAGCTACAGGAGAATCACCTGGAAGCCTGGGCTACCTGAGCCTCTGTCTTAAACACATGTACAAATACACACACACACCACACCACACCACAAGTGAAAGCCGGTTAAAATAAATTTCCATAGTATAGTTTATTTAACAAAACATAAGTAAACATAATCAGTGTAACACTTACTTAGATATTACATTTTACCCCATTGTTGGGTCTATTATGCGGATAGATATCTGTGCAGCATATCTAAATCAGAACTAGCCATATCTCAAGTATACACAATGGGCCATATCAGTAACTACTGTACCAGACAGGACAGATCTAGACTGTTTATCACAATGCTAAATCAGAAATAAATTTCATTATGCTTTAAATGTTTAAAGAGATAATACTAGCAACTGAATCCTTAGATATAATAAAAATGAAATATATAAAATAGAGCAGTATTTCATTTCCATTATTGTCTACAAGAGTATGTAACAGGTTTTGTTTTTGATTTTTCAGTACTGGGGACCAAGCTTGGCCCTGTGTTTATTAGACAAGCGTTCTACCACCAAACCTAAGTGACAGTTTCTATCACCTTTGATAATATTCAACAGAAAAAACTCCAGGAAGAAAAAACTTAACAGTACCATAAAGTCGGTGTGCAGACCTTATTTAACAAATTATCCACCAAAAAAACCATTATACACATTTAAAGCCACATCCCACTAGACAATGTTCAGAACACTTTGAAGACCACTCTTCTAAGTACAAGTAAGCCTGGTCCAAAAAGTCCTTGGTAAAACAAACAACAACAAAAAACATCCTATAGGATTCTATGACCTCTGAAATAATTACAAAAATAAAACAAATACTTTCATAATATATGTACTCTGAGCAATATGTGGAGCTTGTGGTAAGCCCAGTAAACCCAGAAAGTTTAGACTCAGCTATTTTGATCTACAACATTGTTTTGTCTCTTTTCCTACTGTTGCCTTTCATTCTCTGTTTGTCTCTTTACAATGTCATCTAATGTATTTTTTTATTCTTTGCATTTCTTGTAAATGGAGTTGAAACTAAATATTTTAGCCTTGCTAATAAGAACATGGGTATGTAGGCATGTATAATCTAGTTGTCTTTGCTTTCTCTTTTAATCCAAAAAAATGGTATGATGTATTAATACATGTAAAATCTATATCATTAACAAAGAGATTCAAATGTAAACTAGATCTGATTATATCCAAAAAGGCCAAAAAAATGGGGCTGTGAATAGGTCTTCATTTTGAAAGTGGTGTGTTATATAGGCTCAATTAAATGAAATTTCTTCACATTTCATTCAACAAAAAAGTAAATATTGGGACTGGAGAGATGTCTCAGTGGTTAAGAGCACTGGCTGTTTTTCTAGAGGACCCAGCTTCAAGCCCCAGCACTCACAGCTGTCTGTAGATGTAGTTCCAGGGATCCAACATTCCCTTCTGGCCTCCACAGGCACATGCATGGTTCACAGACATACAACAGACAAAACATCCATACACATAAAATAAAAAAAAAAAGGTAGAGGTATCAAACTCTGAAGTCCTGTTTTACAGCTTGGGAATAAGATTGCTTCAGATTTACTCTCAATTCTGTAAAATTTAGTAACCGCTTTCTTGCCTAAAATATAAGCAATTTGCCTAAAAAAATTTAGTCACAGATGAAGTTTAGGTAGTGATTTAAAATTTCTACATATTATTTAATGGTTACCCTTTAACATGGTAGAACTCTAGAATGGGACCTACAAGAACACAAAGAGTATGATTATGACAAAATTTAGGTAATATAATCAGAGGAGCATATTTGCTAAAAATAGCCAGGTGGTCAGTAGCGAAGTGGTATACGGCATCCAGTTCTAATTTCCAGGCAGCACTGTGGAAGTGTTATCATCAAGCAGGCAACCAGAGAACAATTGAGCTTCTGTCACTATAGTATATGATTAGTGCGCCAATGATATCCACACTCCCACAAAGCAAGCATCTATCTACCATATGGCAGGCATGTACATTAGCTCTATTCATTATACTGATTGTTTTTTTCAGTTAAGGATATGGAAATCAGGACTCACCCAAGATACACAGGCAATTTGAAACTAGTTTAACCATTAAAAAAAGTAGCCTGAGGATCTTTATCTCACTGTGGTAGACCACACTTTTGTCCCATCTCAAATAAATATGAAGCCTTTTATTCAGATAAATTTCATTAAAGATGTTTACAAAAGAAATTGTACCCCATGAGTTTTCCTTGTGTCTCCACTTTCTATCAGTTCAAAGAGAACTGATATTCCACAGTTCCGCTTCAACTGTGTGTGTGTGTGTGCGCAAGTGTTAGCTGAGTGCATACAGATGTGTCTGAGGATTCTGCACATGCACACAGTAGGTTTTAATCAAGGTCACTCTCTATCCCATCTACTTTAATTCTTCTCTCCCATCCTCCATCATTCCCTCCCATCTTCATTTGTTCTTTTTATCTACCTATCAATCAATCAATCAATCAATCAATCAATCAATCAATCAATCATATCTACCTACCTACCTATTTTTATCCATCCATCCATCCATCCATCCATCTATCATATCTATCTACCTACCTATTTTTTAAATCCACTGGGTCTACTCAGCATGGCCAGGATGTGCCTAGATGTAGGGTCTTCCATGGGGAGTATGGATTGTAGCTGCTCGGGCTGAATCCCTGGAGGACAGGACTCTCCCTCTCCTAGCAGCCAATAGTTCCTCTGTTACACTGAAACTTTTATTCTGAATAAACAGTAAATTACTAGGAATTAACTACCTAAGTCTTTTTTTTTTTGTACTGTTCACTTGGGTCAAAGAGCCCTTTTTATGATATCAATATACCTATGAGAGGTAGAGGTAGAGGAAAAGAAAGAAGAAAAAGGAAGGAAGGGAAGCGAGGAAGAGAAGGAAAAAGAGAGGGCATGAGTGAATAAAAGCTAACTTTCAGTAAGGGAACAGAGATCATTGTGAATTTTTTGTTTAAAGTAACCAAAAATTGAAATTAAAGTAATTTATGATACTTACTAGATAACACTTAACTACTGAAGTTTAAAACAAACAAACAAAAACAACAACAAAAACTGCTGTTTTCAACCTTCAACTTTAATTAAAACCCCAAAAGTTTTTTGTTTTTTTTTTTAAAGAAAAAGAGCACACTGGTTGTCGTGGCCCACATCTTAAATCCCAGCTCTTCAGAGGCAGAGGCAAGTGAGTCTGAGGCTAGCCTGGTCTACACAGTAAGTTCTAAGACAGCTGGAGCTACATAGTGAGATCTTGCCTCAATAAACAAACAAACAAATCTTGCCTAAATAAATAAAGCCAAAGCAGTTAAAAACTATATTACATACAAATTTTCTTTGGTAGATATCTTTTCATTTCCTATATCTGACCTGAAAGGTTCGTTTACATACATTCCCTAGAGCCCATCAAGAGTCATTAAATCTATCCCAGGAAAGATTTTCTAAGATTTTTCCAAGATTTTCCTCGAATCATTAGATTCAGAAGGAAACAACTCAAGGCCAGTGTCACCACGCTTCTCAACAGTGTTTCTTTCTCATAGTTTTACATAGTTGTACGTAGCTCTTTAACCTACTTGGAGCTGTTTTTATTTTTTGCATATGGTCAGAAAAACAAGCCTAACGTCATTCTCTTACATGGGGTTCACCCCTCCCCCATTCACTAAAGAAGTCTGTCCCTTACCCGGCATGTATTCTTGCTATCTGTCGAGAGCCAGCTTACTGTGATACTCTTTCTTCTATAAGTTGTCTTGGTTATGGCGCCTTTTCAGAACAATACCAAAGTAACTAAGACATACAGTGGCAAAAGAACTATAACACAATAGAAACAGCAAAACAAAGTCAATCAACCAGATCCAGCCTACAAAGTGGAAGAATGTATTTGCAAAGTATACATCTGATAGGGAGAGAATACCCAAAACACAAAAGGAACTAAGACTACCCAATAACAAACAACCAAATAACCCAGTTAAAAATGGACAAAACATCTGAGTAGACATTTCATAAAATATTTACAAATGGATATGATTTTTTAAAAAGCTTAACAGCAGGACTAATACAAAATCAAATATACAATATCACACACACACAGCCCTGTAGAAATGGCAACTATCAAAGAAACCACACAAGAAAAACACTAGCAAGAATATGGAGGGAAAAAAAGAAACCCAAATAGTAGAGCCATCATGGAAGATAGCACAGTGTTTCCTCAAGCAAACAAGAAACCAAAACAGCAAAGATACAACTACCAGCAATCTAACAATTTAGATTATGAAAATGAAATCAGTGCATTAAAAAAACATATGGAATCCTATGTTTACCATAGCACTATTCATTATAGCTAAAATAAACAATCAGCCTAGGTACTCATTAATGGATAAAAGAACAAAGAAACTATGGTTCACACACACTTACACATACAATGGCGTATATGGCCACAGTAGGACAGTACTCAGAAATAAAAAGAACACAATGTGAAGCAACACAGCAGATATTATGTTAAATGAAATAAGCCAGGCACAAAGAAACCTGAATATTGTATGATCTTACCTATGTGTGGCACCTAAAAAAATTGTTTTCATAGAAGCAGAGGTTCAAGAGGCATGGAGACTTTCGGAAGGGGGTAGGAGGATTGGCAAAATCTAATTACAGATACAAAGTCATAAGTAGAGAGGAAGGATACATTCTGGTGTTCTATTGTCCAGTTAGATATGCGGGGTTAACAATAATGTGTTAGAAAAGCAGTTTTTAAATGTTCTTACCATAAAAAATAATACATGTATAAAAAATAATGCTTACAAAGAAGTACAATTATGTTAATCATAAATTAGATTAAAAATTTAAAATATACTGCACAAAGTAAAAATGACGTACTTCCAGAAATGGAAGGAGATACAGAGAGGCATTTTACCTCAGAGCACTATAGGATTACCACCAGCCTGCACTGAATGAGTCATTGCTGTATCACACTCATTTTAGTCTTCTAAACTATTCTATCCAGATAATTCCTGGGGCTGGAGAGATGGCTCAGTGGTTAAGAACACTGGCTGCTCTTGCAGAGGAATGAGTTCCCAGCATTCATAAGAAGGCTCACAACTGTCCTTAACTCCAGTTCCAGGGGACCAAATGGCCTTTCCTGGCCTCTGTGGGCAGAGGCATACACATGGTGCACCTATACACATGCAGGTAAAACACTCATACATGAAAAATAAAATCTTTTTCTCTTCTATTTTGGAGATTATAATATAATTACAGCATTCTCTCTTTGCTTTCCTCCACCTAAACCCTCTCATCCCTCCTTGCTCTCTTTCAAATTCATGGATTCTTTTCTCATTAACTGTTGTTATATGCATATATATGTAAATACATACCTCTTTCTAAATAAAACCTATATATATGTTTTCATGGCTGACCACTTGGTACTGAATAACCAACTGGTAAAATCTTTTTAAAGACAATTCCTTGCTGATATAATTCCTTTTTCCCCCTAATATAACTCTTAACCACTGAACCCACCCTTTGTAACATGTATCTGTAATTATAGTGCTGCAGCAGCAGAAACAGGATCCCTGGAGCTTGCTAGCTAACCAGCCAGCCTAGCTTAATCAGTGAGCACCAGGTTCAGTGAGGACCCTGGCTCAAAAAATAATGCGGAGAGCAACTAAGATACCCAATATTGACCTCTGGCCTCCATCTTCACAAACACCTGAATACACATGCATATATACTCACATATACATGTGTGTGTGTGCATGTGTATGCATGCACACACAAATACAACACACACGAATTTATTACAACTTACTGTTATTTAATGCTCATCTCCAAACCAATAAGACAATTTATATCTTATCTGCTTCTCCCACTAAAAGATGCACAGCCATCTTATCTGTCATCACTGTCTCCCCACCCAAGAACCAAACTTTTAAAAGGATGTATCATGCCGATTCTTATATAAAAGACTGTAATCTATCTGAGAGAAGCAGAATCATTCTCCACAGGCCTTTTCACTCGTGGCAAGAGCCAAAGGACAACATAACTAGCATGAGTATTTTAGTCTATTCCCTTTCTTCTTATTCAAATTATCATTTAATTCACCCTTTATATAAAGGATATTCCTTTAATTTCTTTTTTCTCCCTATGTTCAAAGTTGTGTTTTTCCTACTCTTTAAAATTATAGAGAACCAATGAATCCCATACTAAAACACAAGGCTAATACTATACATTGAAAATACATTCAAAGGTCAAATCTATCATTTTTCAAAGCAGGAAATACTACCTTTCTATTTCAAGTCAGCCTACAAACAGTTTGCTCATGTAGATTAGGAAAGTGTTGCAAAAAAATTTATATAATCAGTACAAGTTTTTTTCTATCTAATCATAATGACTAATTTCATTAGTCACTATTCACAATTTCTGCAGTCTAGACATAAAAAATTACTTTTATTTCTACATCATCACACATTCACAGAGTTCCAATGATATACGTAACACTGGGCTGGGATCTGAAACACACACACACCAACAAAGCAAGGGTGCATCTTGCCCCAGCAAAGGTTACAGGCCTGATGCACAGGGTGGACCTAAAAGAATGGGATATATGTTAATTTGTGCCAGGCATTATTTTAGAAATGGAAATCTTAGAATCTTCTAAGAGGCATTTTTGACTTTTTTTTTTTTTAAGTATTAAGAGGGCTTCTTCTTCCAGAAAACACCAAATGACAGGTGACACAGGTACAGCAGGAGGGCCGGGAGGACCTGGGGGTCCAGGATTAGGAGGCCACAGCAGCTTCAGCAGCAGTCTTAGGGGCCGAGGTTGAAGGCTCGTGGGATCCATCACCCACCTGGGCCGCCTGGTTAAGGACATGAGTCCTGTTCTCCCTGCCCATTAAGGAATCTGAGACTATTGACTTTTTCCTGGGTGCACCTCTACAGGACAAGGTTCCAAAGATCATGTCAGTGCAGAAGCAGGCATGGCTGGTCAGTGGACCAAGTTCAAGGCTTTTGTTGCTATTGGGGACTACAATGATCACATTGGTCTTGGTGTTAGGTGCTCCAAGGAGGTACCCACCGCCATCCAAGGGACCATCATCTCTGCCAAGCTTTCCATCATCCCTGTGTGGAGAGGCTACTGGTGGAACAAGATTGGCAAGCCCCATACTGTTCCATATAAGGTGACAGGCCACTGTTGCTCTGTTTTGGTGTGTCTTATGCCTGCCCCCAGAGGTACTGGCATTGTCTCTGCTCCTATGTCCACGAAGCTACTGATGATGGCCAGTATTCATGAGTGCTACACATCAGGGGCTGCATTGTCACCCTGGGTAACTTTGCCAAGGCCACCTTTGATGCCATCTCTAAGACCTACAGCTACCTGACCCCTGACCTCTGGAAAGAGACTGTGTTCACCAAGTTTCCTTATGAGGAATTCACTGATCATCTTATGAAAACCCACACCAGAGTCTCTGTTCAGAGGACCCAGGCTCCAGCTGTGGCTACCACATAAGGGTTATTATTTTATGTAACAAAAAATAAAGTGAATTAAGTCTGAAAAAAAATAAAAGTACAAGAGATAAGTAAGGTAAGATGTCCAAGGTTCCTATAAAGTCAATTTAACATATTATTTATATGTATTACATATGCATTATATGTAATTAAAAACTATATAAAAGAAATTACAACACTCAGTGAGTAGATATGCATAACTATTTTTCCTGCAGAGTTTCCGTCATCACTGGAGCACGAGTTCCCACCCAAGTCTCAAGGGACACTCTCACAGGTGCAAGCTACTTTCATTATAACAAAATGTTACTTGCTTTTTTACTAGGCTGATGTTTGCACTAACAATGCAAAAGCTCAAGTAAGCCAAGCGATGGCTCCTAAGCACAAGGCCACGAAAGGGTACAAACTGCAACACAAACTCCACTGCAGGCATTCAGTTTTATCATAGTGCTCTTTATGAGTAAAAAATTACTAATTTTTTCTAAGTTTCAATCTTTGAGCACAAGTCTATGTAATAAGATAGAAGCAAAGCATGTCTACTATAAATCAACATATGCTATCTCAAAGAAAAAGCACCTAGGCAACTGCTTGACTAAAAACTGGACTTTTTTCCTTTAAAGAATATCTTTACTTGGGAGAGGACCAAATAGCTGAGGTTGGTGATGCACAACCAGTAACACCAGCACCCAGAGGCAAGACAGGAAGGTCAGGAATTAAAGGATGGCCTAGACAGGACTGCAGAGTGAGACTCTGTCTCAAAACAAATATAAAAAAAGAGACAAACCAATTATTTAGATTAAAATGTGGCAGATACATTCCCAAGAATATTACAGTATGTGTTCTAAAGACAAAATTGGAGTTTTTATGTGAAAATTAGAATCCCAGAAAACTTGAAATCCATTACCATGAGCTTGACAAGTTTCCCAAACCTAAGGTTTTCTTGATGACATGGGAAATACTAACAAATGTAATACTTAAAAATTCTGCAGGACCTAAAATGGAAAAAAAAATCAGTAAACCATTTAAAAAATGATCCACGCATAATCCTACAAAACCCATTCCTGAATAAAGAGCCACTCAACCTGCTAGAGAGATCAATATTTATCAATGTAACAGTGGGGAAGGTGGAGGAAGGTAGACAGGTGACAGGTATAAACACAGAGATGTAGGCAGCAGAGGAGAAACAGGACAACGATAAATACGTATGAAATGTCATAATGAAACTCATTATTTTGTACACTAAAAATAAAAAATAAAGACAAACCCATTGTATGACTAGTTCATTTTATTGCTTTAGATTCTACATTACAGCCAACATTTAAGAAACTATGTTATGTCTATAGCCAGACACCCTGAACACTCCCTAGCTTGTCTTATCTCCAAAAAAACCTATCTCTTGTCACCTCTCTAAAAAAAAATATTTTGCAACACAGTCTCACTGTGTAGCCCTGGCTAGCCTCAAACTTGCTATGTAGACAAGGATGGCCTGGAACTCAGAGATCTGCCAGCCTCTGCCTCTTGTCAACTTTTACCACCAGAGAATATCGACAAATACCTGATGGGGTTCCTCCCCTTCAAGCTATAGATCTCTTCTTGGTCAAATATTCTTCCTACCCACAAAACACTATCACAATACAACTTAGCACAAAAACAGACCCAAGAACCCAACTATTAGCCCTTAAGCAAAATGTTAAAAGATTTAAAAAGGAAAGAAAACAATGTTACTCTGTTTATTCAGTTTATTTGGTTTTGGAACCGCTATTTTAAATTTAAAATGATCTTAATATTAACATGGCGATGGCATGCCTGCCATTACAATACTTGTGAGGCCAAGGCAGGAGAACCCCAAGGGCCGGCACAAACTATAGATTGAAATCTAAATATTTATTGCCCATCTTCACACGAATTAATATGTATGTTACTATATATTAACATGTATAACTTTCTTAGTTCCAACTTCTAAAACAGTAGTGATAAACACACATATATATCTATATATATCTGGATATGTAACCCACAGAGATAAAGCTCTCTAGAAGCCCCAGAATTTCAGTGCCAAGGGGTATTGAAATTAAAAAAAGTTGGGTATACTGTCAGTGCTTTTGAAAGGTCTGTGTCTGGATCATTAGAGTAAGAATATAGAAAGGCAAGATACATCACTGAAAAGATATCCGGAGGTCAGGCCCTATAGAGCGTGGCAGTCTTAAGTAAGGAACTTGAATTTTAGTCAATTTGGGAATTTAGTCCATTTCTCAGCATCACTTTGGTGGACATAAGTAAGGCTGAGGGGCACTTAGGTGACTACAATACCAACAAATACATTTTCCTACCAGAAATATGATACCATCCTTACTTTCTCTGTGTTTGCGTAATGATCAACTCCTGGTTCACCTTAAATTGCCCTCCATTTCTTCATCATTACTACTTTCACTTTAATAACTTCCTTGTCCATCTGGCAAACTCCCTTGCTTTAACACTGGATGAACCTAAGTATTACTTAAATTACTATGTCCATACTTAAATGGATGGATATTGTTGGAGAAAGTCATACCATAGGGCTGTCATGATGTTTATGATAAGCAACACCAACTAGGTCCTCAATACAGCCTGGTAGTTCATCTCTCTGGGCAACGGGACTTTCCCTTGATCTTTGTCTACAACAACCTCTACCACTCTTCTCAAGTCTTTACTCTTATTTTGAGCAACTGACCTGAGCTCCTAGTTTTAGAAAAAATAAAATAAAAAATAAAAAGTAAAGAAAAATAACACAAAAATTCTGGCAATCCTCCTTACCCCATCTATTCTAATCCCCTTTCACTTCTTGCTGTATGAATAATGCAAAGCCACTTGCTGTGCAGTTCTTTGTATCTTATCTGCACACAGCATCTTAATATTAATCATCTATTTCCCAAAGTATTTAGCTTTTCCCTTAAATATAAACATGTTCAAGTTTGTTTTTTTCACTTCAAAACAAAATGAAGTAATAATTTCCCTAAAGCCGATCTCCGCCTTTCTAAGCTATCTATCCATACCCACTTCTGGAAATTTCTCTCTCTTCCCAATGCCCCTCTGAACATAAGTTTGTTTATACAGAATGATTTCTTTAGCTTTGCAGGTGTGGGCCTCTTTCGTCACTTCTATGACGTAACAAAAACCATAATTATAGACTTATCTTGAGGAGCTGCTGTGAAAATTAGATGAATATGTAAAAACCAAACACACTTAGGACAGGGCCTAATCCACAGTAACTGATCAATAAGGTTAGCAATATATCATTGTTTGTAATAATATCACATATCCATCTGTTCCAGGAGCTAGACAACAGTGATGCACTGTATAGTCATCCTAAATCCTCCCTCACTGTATAGTCATCCTAAATCCTCCCTCACTGTATAGTCATCCTAAATCCTCCCTCACTGTATAGTCATCCTAAATCCCCTCATCCTCCCCTCACTCTGATCCATTCTGGATTCTGTTGAATTTTATCTTTCAAGTTTCTCCTGTTCTCAATATTTCCCTCTACCTACAGCACCTTATTTTATGCTATCATAATGTCACGTGGATAATGTGAAAAAATGCTTGCTCCTGTTATGATAAGGCCCAAGTCTATGGCACAGCCTATGAAACAATGAGAGTTTTGTTCCTACCGACCAATACAATCTTATCTGGCATCTTGCTTCTAGTGTGCCTTCAACTCTTTCCCAGATCTTCTAATGTACCATGAGCTCTCACCCATCACCACACTTTCCCCTTCCTAGTTCCCCTACTTTATACAACATGGAACAGTATTTCTGTATCTCTTAGCTTAATTTCTATTAATCCATTACATCTTAAGTTAACAGTTAATTTATTTCTTCAGGAAGATGGAGATAGGAGGATCAGAGATTCAAGGTCATTCTTGAACTTAATTATGAGACTGAGGCAGCTGACAAGAAATCCACTTTCAGAAATAAAAACAGTAGAGCTCGTTCAGTGGATAAAATGCTTGGTATGCAAGTATGTGGATTGGAGTTCAGATCCCAGCTCCCAGGTGAAAAGCCAGCCATGGAAGGGTGCCAGTAAACCCAGGAATGGGAAATAAAGACAGGGTATTCCAGGGGCTAGCTAGGCCAGCCCAGTTCACCCAAACTGGCAAGCTCCAAGCTCACTGAGAGATCTTGTCTTAAAACATGAGGAAAATACCTGATGTTGAGCTCAGTCCTACACACACAGACACACACACACCACAAACAAACAAACAGTATAAACTTACAGGTACACAAAACAAGTACACCATCAATTTAATATCAACACAACTTCCGACAAAGGCTTAAGACTTCTCTACTTATGATTTGAACAATAAGTCACTTTAAAGAGACACTAACTGGTTCAGCTACTATGGAAGAAAGACATGAAATAGAATGTTTTTTGATTTTGTAAATAGGATGTCATGTAGCCCAGGATGGCTCTCGAATTCAATGTGTAACTGAGGGTGCCTTCAATCCACCACACTCTACCTAGGTGTATTGTTTTGTTAGTATTTCCTAAAAGGAATAATCAAGTGCAGCACACATTCCAAAACGGCAGAGATGAATTATTTTAAGGGTCACAGCCTTTGCTCCTCTACAGCTATTACTGTCATTGCTACTGATATTACATTGGTGACTTTAGCTGGGCCTCAACCAAGTGTCTCACCAGGAATTCTCAGTCAGGTAGAAAGTTTGAAAGATTTAATTTGAAATGGTGCCACTTCAAAATATTCTGGTTTTTTTTTTCTTCAATCACCAGCCCTTTATATATACCTATCTCTTGCCTAAGTCAAACTTATGGCAAAAAGCTGCTACGTGGATGGCATTTATATTTAATTAAAAAGGGAACCATTTTTTTTACAGTGTTTTCCTAACCACTAGATTAATCTGATGTAGTGTTACCTAAAAACACAAAGGACAGGGTAGAAGTGGCATTTCAGAAAGATTAAAAAAAAATCAATTTGTGTGGGTTTTTGTTTGTTTGTTTGTTTGCTTTTTGAGACCGGGTTTCATGTAGCCCAGACTGGCTTTAAACTTTTGATCCCCCAGCCTCCACCACCTAAGTACTGCCATTACAGGAATAAATTACCCACATTGGAGTTATCTGTGTCTTGAGACTATAATAGCATTTTATTATATGATGGCGTAAGTATTAATCTCTAAAATCACTAAACTAGTTGTACATTTATTACACAAATAGTAAGCAGCCTCAAATATTACTTCAACATCCATAAAGAATAGTTAGAAAACTAGTTCACTTGCTTTCTGAGACATAATTAAAACAGTGTAAGAAAGCAACAAAATCTGGCATAAGATTCAATCCTGAGACTCTCAGTAGACTGTCCACAGTTTGTAAGGCATCCCCTGAAGTTCTGTATATGGTATACTCGGTCTACTTTGAAAGGTGGGACCAACCATCAATCTTTTCACACCGTACAAGCTAGTCTATGAAAACTACCTAAGATGCTTTATCTGCAAAAATAAACACAGATAAAGCGTGTACAGTTGAAAATACATATGAACAACAAAGATCAAATTATTACCCTCACCATTTTCTAGTCTCTTAATCAAGAGATAACACAGAAAAACACACTCACACTGTGATATGCTAGCATTTCGTATTTTAAGAAATAGTATTATTTCTAAGATATGACATGGACTTAGAATATGTAAGTATAATTTCTGAAAAAAGAACACATGTTAGTTATTACATGCATAATCTATTAGTTAGAGAATTAATCCTTTAAAATACGTAAAGATTTTTAAAAACCTGAGTACCACCTATTCATAGAAAAACTTTTTTTTCTCAAAATCAGATTTTATAGCTAACATCAGAAAGCACTATTGTTTAGCTTCCTTGGGTCATTTAAAAAAACAATCAAAATTGTTTTACCCTTTAAAAGCCAATTATCTCTAGTACATGGTTAAAAATTGTATACTAGTATACTGGGTATACTATGTATACATATACATAGATAGCATGTAAATTCTCATTTGGTAGAAGCTACTCTTAATCTTTGGAGCTAAAATACTATTTTTAAAAGCCACCAATGCACACTAACATACACACTAATCTGGGTCCTATCATTACAGTTAACAGTCATGAGGAGCTCCTAGGAAGGCTAAGGCACAAAGAACTTCACCCATCACAGATTATCTCATTTTCTTATCCTCTCTAAAATGAAAGACCTATTCTCTAAACTGTCTAGTTCTAAAATGCTTTCTATATAGTGTTAATATACCACGATTTCTAAATCTTGTAATACTGCCCTAGTTTAATTTTCCACACAAAATGGGAGGTTTTGAATTTTTGGTTTTGCAGCCACATCCCCGTCCCCCATGATTAGAGACCAAAGCAAAGGATTGTCCTTACATACTCTCAAAGTGTCTGAAATTAGGGAAATATAGGAAAGTACAAACACATGCACCTTAATGTTAGAAGTTACTTGAATACCGACTGGAAGCTCTAAAGACATATCTGCCTGTATTTTAAGGACCAAGTGTGGATGTAAACTAAGAAGGACAATAGTAACGTATATATCCCCTTACATTTCCCTAAGAGCTATGATCGGCTTCCCCTAAGTTCATGCAAGTCTCTGTGTACACACACAGACGTAGAACTGGGCTATATGATGAAAATAACCAGGGCTGCATCTGTCTGAAAATTTATCAGTCTAGCTTATCATTATCAAAACACAGAACTCACAGGTCCAAAGGAGAGCTGAGGTATTTCCTGACAGAGGATCTTGGTGATACTTGTTAATGTTAACACCTACAAGGCAGGTAGAGATTAACTCCTGTCCCCACCTCAGAGAGATGGTAGGAGGTGGATGACAAGACCCCACAGGTCGGTCTCCATCCTTTTCCTCCCCCACCTGCCCCTCACTTCTTTGCTTCACACGCGTATAAACGCACTCTCCATCACATTCAAAGCTGAGGTGCCCAGTGAGTAGTTTTTCAGGATCGTTTTCCTGGTGCGTTAAATGGGATCTAACGTCCTCGGACAGTCTGGGGTTGAATGCCATTGCTGCCAGCCCCGGGGGCTCACCTCTAGCTTGTGGTTGATCTGGGACACAGTCTGGGCTTTGTGGCAAAGCTGCGCAAAGCAGGAGCTAAGGCTGGTCATCTTCTGACGCCCCTCGTAAGTGATGTCCGCCTGGTCCGGATCGATCTCGCCCAGAAGCAGATCCACATCCACGAAGGCCTTATCGAACTCCTTCTCCAGCACCTCCAGCCACCGGAACATGGACACCCCGCCAGGGGAGACCCCCACAGGGCAGGAGGCGCTCCCTGGGCCGCCGCCGGCTCCCGCCGGGCATGGGCCGCCCGCCGACATGGCGCCGTCCAGGGCCTCGCCGACTGCTGCTCACCCTGGCCGCCCGCCCCGCGCGAGGGGAACTGCTGGCACCGCGGCGCCCCTCGCGAGCGCACACACACGCCCCGCCGGTCCCCTCCCTTCCCTCGCGCCGCCAACGCCGGCAGCGCAGCCCCAGAGGCGCAGGCACAGCGGGGCTGAAGCAGCTACCGCCACACACGGAAGACCCGCCCGCATCCCGGCTCGCCCACGCCGCGCATGCGTAGCGGAGCCCAGAGGCAGCGCAGCCCAGAGGGAGGAAGTAGGAGGGGCGGTACAAGGCCTTGGCCAATGAAAAGCTTCCGCCTCCACAAGCCTGCCTGCGGCCATATTGACGACTGGCACAGCCCTGGGAAGCCCACGGGTGCGGCGTCTGCTGTCCAGTGGGAAAGGCCGGAGGAAGGGAAGGGTTTCACGTCGCAGACCGGACTGGCTTCCCCCAGTTTGGCTTCACAGTGGGCGGGAACCGGTCCACAGCCGCCTGGGAAAGTTGCTGGTGTGGCGTCCAGGGGCTTAGGTGGGAGCGCGGAGGGCCGTGTGAGCATGCGCGGTGGCCACGTTTTCTCTTCGGCTTTACGGTCTGCAGTTAGCTCTGGATGGGTGTGTCCACAGGCTGTTCTTGGTGGACCAGACGGTGCATTCCAGTTAGAAACTATCTGAAGATGCCCATGGAAGCTGCTGACCAAGTTTTGCTGAATCAGTGGACCCTCCTTATGCGATTGACAAGCCTGGGTTCAGGCCCTATAGGTTATCACGTACTAGCTGCCCCACCTCGGTGTTACTTAACTTGGGAACCTAGTTTCCAAAATATACTTCACTTAGCATTAAGGTAAAGTGACACATGGCACTCATCTTACTAAGTCCCACATATTTCAAGGCAACCACTTGGGATGCTGTGATTATTTTATAAACTACCTCTACCCCTGTCGTTTTCATGTGTTCATAAACATTGAATACATGTCAGGGTGAGGCACCGAGGAAACGAAATCTAATGAAACGACCCTCACTCAAGTTGAGCTAGTAAGGCTGTCAAAACTTTTAATTCCAATGTTCCGTGCATTTGGGAGCATTTAGCAAGAGCTTCCTGCCTCCCATCTCTTCTACTTCTCTAACTCCTCCCCTGCCTAATCCGGGAGTCCGGAAGGGAAAAGAGAAACCAGACTAATTAGAGTAGGCGGCGTGAATTTTGTCTCCTGCCTCACCTGTGACAGTATTTGGAGAATGAGTCCAGAATCCTTTGTAAGCTGTTCTTGGGGCAGACCCTTCTACCATTAATTAAAACCTGAGCGGCACCGTGTGCCTCTCATCAAAGCAGTACCAATAAGAATTAAGAAACTACAGATTTAATCTTGCACTCCAATGCAAGACTGGTTAGCATCAAGCAAAAAGTATTATGGCTTTAGCAAACATAGTTAAGTAAAACTAACCATGCAACCCTTTCCTTGAGGGTAAGCAGAGACCATCTCTTAGGCTTAGTACACAATAATATAAAACTGCCCATTCTCTTCCAGTGTGAGGTGGATTTTAGTGGGGGTGTGTTTTGCCTACATGTACATGTATTTCTGTGTACCATATGCAACATGGCGCTCAAGAAGGCCAGAACAGAGTACCAGATCCTCTGGAACTGGAGTTACAGATGCCGTTAGCCACCCTGTGAGTGCTGGGAACCAAACCCCTCTTCAGCCAATGCTCTCTTCTGCTGAGCTCGCCCTCCAGCCTCCTTGCCTACCATACCCGGTGCTGGTCTGTTGTATTTTTGTGCGCAGTATTTGTAAGAGCATTGAGGAGACTCCAGGCCATTTTCTCTAGTGATACTTTTTTTTTTTCCAGGAATTTGAAATTAAAAAAAAATTACTGTGTGAGAATAGGGAAATACTTAAAACTACAAAAACGATAGCTTTCAATTATTACAAACATGCTGTGTTGAGCTGGGCCCCATGGTTCACACCTGTAATCCCAGCACTCTGTGAGTTCAGGGCCAGCCTGGTCTACAAAGTGAGTCCAGGACAGCCAAGGCTGCACAGAGAAACCCAAATAATAATAATAAAGTACTATGTATCAGAGTTATTTCTTTTATTCTCAAAACATCCTACAGTAAGTATAATTACTCTGTTATAAGTGAATGGTAAGCAGATTAAGCATGTTAGTAATGCCACACAGCAGGCATCCCAACGTAGGTGTCTTTCTTACTAGTCCTTGGCATTAGCCATAGGATGCAGAAGAATAAGGAATCTACTTTATGTTGCTTGTATGAAAAATTGGCAGATCTGTCCTAAAAGCTTTTTTAGACAATATTTCCAAGGCATGGTCATATACAACTATAACAACATAAAAAACATTTTCTATTTTAACTTTTTAAATAAACCACACAAATACAAATTGTATTTCTTTAAAAATATTAAATTTAGCGCAGGGAATCATATGAAAAAAGGGGGAGTTAGTAAGACTTGGCGAGGACAAAAGCTCCACAAAGACCAAATAGATCAGGGCACAAAGACCTTTTATGAGACTGTTTCTCCAACCAAGGATCCTGTATGGATAAAACCTAGAACCCCTGCTCGGATGTGGCCCATGGTAGCTCAGTATCCAACTGGGTACCCTAGTAAGGGGAACAGGGACTATTTCAGACATGAACTCAATGGTTGGCTCTTCGACTCCCTTTCCCCCCGTTCCCAAGGGAGGAGCAGCCTCGTTAGATCCCAGAAGAGGACACTGCAGCCAGCTATGAAGAGACATGATAAGCTAGGGTCAAATGGAAGGGGGGGAGGTCCTCCACTATCAGTGGACTTTGAGGGGGCCAAGGAGAAGATGAGGGAGGGATGGGGAGAGTGGGAGGAAATGAAGGAGGGGGCTACGGTGGGATACAAAGTACATAACCTGTGATTAATATAAAAATATATAAATTACTTAAGAAATATTAAATTTACTACTTATCATGTGAAATAATCCAAACTGCATTTTGTGTTTATATGACCATTGTTCTTACAGCTGGTGAACATCCTAATTTTCAGCATTGTACAACTCCAACAAGTCACACCAAGTTGTGTCGTGGCTCTCAGGATAGTTTCTTGTCACATTGTCCCCTGTCATTATTATACTATGTGGTAGCTGCCACAGCCTATGTGCTCACCATCTTGGTACTCAGTGATTACTTTCATGCTCATGAGGTTTCTTAATAGAACGTCTTGCCCACTTTGATTTAGGATTTTGCAATTCTGGAAGTCACAATAGAACATGAAAGTGGAAAAGGAGGCTCAATGGTCAAATGCTGCCATCTGTTGTCAGTGTGCTCTATCTGCATTTGTTGCTTTGTCTTTCCTGGGATTTGGACTTGTATGTTTTGTCTTTCCAGTACTTGTAAAGTTTGTTTCACATAGCTTTAAAAAAGATTGTGATATTTCTATTTTCAGTTGGATTGGAAGATACTTCCAATAACTTGGAAATCATGCTTGTGTGATTTAAAATATCATGATATAACAAAAGCAGTCTGGTTCTATTTTGTCATTCTTGCTTGGAGACAGCATCTTGCTATGTATCTCTGGGTGGCATGGATACACCAGGGTGGCCCAAGACTTCTAGCAGTCATGAGTCTCTGCCTCATGACTGCTGGGATTCAGACATGAGCCTCCACACACATCTTTGCAATCTTATTTTGTTCTTACTGAGTCTCACCACTACAGACAAACAGAGTGAAGACTGTGGAAACTAGAAAAAAAGAGGGAAAGATGCTGGTGTGTCCTTTGGTACCTAGTTGCTAGCTGTGGAGTTAGTGAGTGACGTAGATTTTTCTAGAGCACCACCATCTGTAATGGCGCTGGAAAGTAAATAGAAACCCTGACTTGGACAGGATGGTGAGATTATGAGTTTTAAGCTCTACTCTGTTCCAGGCTTTATAGTTTGTACTTGTTCCCATTAATTTTCTATAACCTTGGCAGGAATAGGAAAAGAAATTAAGTACTCTTGATAGTTATAAACAGCTGTATGATGAATAAAGAAATGCAAGGAAAGTCTATTGCCATTTATTTTAGCAATGTGGGGAAGCCTCGCAATATTGTACTTATTTTACAGTCACTGTGTTTGTAACATAAAATTGCTACAATTTATAATTTTGAGAAAGTCATGCAAAAGAAGCAAATTTGAGTATTTCTGGGTGATTTATTTAGCCTCATTCTTCCTCTGTTTGTTTCTTTTAATAGAAATGGGGAAACTTGTCTTCTTCTAAAAATATAAGAATTATAATAGAGTAATTTAGGATTAGCTCGGCCACCCTGCTTTCCTTCTTCTTCTTTTTTTTCTCACATGAAGCTATGGACTTCATTCCCGTTTAGGGTTCTACAAATATCTACCAAAGCTCTTTGCAGTATTCATATGAAACACCTTAGAATGTAAGCCCTAATGTGTAACATGCTGGCCTGGGAGATGGCTCAGCAAGTAAAGTGTTTGCTGTTCAAGAATGAAGGCCTGAGTTGGGACCCTTAGTAGTTTCATTTAAAAAAAAAAGCCAGATGTAGTGGTGCACATCTGTTCCTCAGTGCTTGGAGGCAGAGACAGGAGGGTTCTGGGGCCTTGCTGGTCAGCCCATCTAACTGAACCAATGAAGTTCAGTTTCAATGAGAGACCTTGCTTCAAAAACTAAGTTGGAGAATGACTAAAGAAGACACTTAAGGTTACCTTCTAGCCTCTCCATATACAGGAATGGGCATGTGTACTTACATGCATTCACGTGCACGCGCACACACTCAAAAACAAAATAAAATAAAACAAAAAACTCGTTATGCTCTGGGAGGAATGCTGTAACTGGATAATGTTGGTGGTTAAGATAGTCCACTACTTACCTAGGAAATCCTAAAAGCAATTGCTTTTCAAACATACCCTTGATAAATGCAGCAGAGCATAGCTAAATAGATTTTATACTGTCTAATGGGTTAGACATATTGTTTAAAAACATTAGTCTTTAAATTTTAAGTAATTTTTCCAACATAAAGAAAGGCTTATTTAGCAATATTTTGTCTTATTTATTAAGTCCAGTATAATTTAGGCTTTAAAAATTATTTTTCCTTCTACCTAGCAGTGTATCAAAGCAAATATTAAGACACATAACCAACCCTTTGGCAGAATGCAGGGAATCATATGAAAGAGGGGGGAGTTAGTATGACCTGAAGAGGACAGGAGCTTTGCAAGGACCAAATAAATCAGGGTACAGGGGTCTTTTATGAGACTGTTTCTCCAACCAAGGACCATGTATGGATATAACCTAGACCCCCTGCTTGAATGTAGCAAATGGTAGCTCAATATCCAAGTGGGTACCCTAGTAAGGGGAACAGGGACTATTTCAGACATGAACTCAATGGTTGGCTCTTTGACAGCCCCCCCCCCCAAGGGAGGAGCAGCCTCGTTAGATCCCAGAAGAGGACATTGCAGCCAGCCATGAAGAGACATGATAAGCTAGGGTCAGATGGAAGGGGGGGAGGTCCTCCCCTATCAATGGACTTTGAGGGGGCCAGGGAGAAGATGAGGGAGGGATGGGGAGATTGGGAGGGAATGAAGGAGGGGGCTACGGTGGGATACAAAGTACATAACCTGTGATTGATATAAAATAAAAATGTTAAAAAAAGAAAGTCAAAAAATTATTTTTCCTGTTCCACAATTAAAGGGTCTCTCTCAGATGCTATATTTTGTGTGGTGTACCCAGACTTAAAGCATGATAAAAAGTTTTCAACTCCCATTACTATATCTGTATTCCTTTGCACTGTTAAGATTAAGTTCTTTTTCCACTGTGAGCTGCTCCACACTCTTCATTTACTCTCTCCCATAGCTCATTATCTAAGACCACTCTCTATCAGAGGCTATCAGCATTTACCGGTCATTGATTCCTCTCTTTATTCACTGTCAAGTCATTGTTTGCTTTTCAGATTGTCAGTCTTCACAGATCAAACAAACTCCCCCCCCCCACTTACCTCCTTCATTTATGTTTCTAATAGATTACTTCTATAAGCACCCTCCCCCAAGAGGTGCATTCTAAATACCCTTTAACATATTCTTTCCTTTGTACTTCAAATTTAGGATACCAGAATGCTTTTTTATTTGTTTGTTTGGTTGGTTTTGAGACAGGGTTTCTCTGTGTAGCTTTGGCTGTTCTGGACTCTGTAGAGCAAGCTGGCCTCTAACTCATAGTGATCCTCCTGCCTCTGCCTCCCTGTGTGGGATTAAAGGCATGGCCACCATGCTGGGCTTACAAGAATGCTTTGACACAACTATTTTTGAGACTTACCTTGTAGCCCTGGATGGTCTTAAACTCACTATTCTTCTGCCTGAGCCTCTTGAATGTCAGCGTGTACTGCTATCCCCAGCTATCTTCATTTTATAGGAGAAAGCAAAACAAAAATGAAATGTATATGTTTTCTGTTTTATTTTAACACCTTTGTTAAACATTTTCCAGAATAAACAATTTTGAAAGAATTGTGTACACATTTTGTAAACCCTTAAAGTATTTTTTTAATCTAAGAAATCCATGTGTTTTTATTTTTGAAAAGCTTTCTGTTTACCATGTAGCTAGTCAGTTTTTAGTCAGAACATGAGCTGATACTCCTGGTGCCAGATCAGGTCCCATTTAGGTAAGTCAGTTTCTCTTCTGGACTTCAGTTTTCAGTAGATAATAGGGAATAGATTATTAAGAATATTATGTCTAAGTTTTCTTCTCATGCAGTCATCCGGTGACAGTAATTAAAATTCATCTGAATGTCAAAAGCAAGAGTTAACTCCCTCCTTTAACACAACAGGAGCACTCATTTAAAAGTGACTTCTGCAGAGTTCTTCATGATGCCTTTTGTGGTAATGGCTCCCAAAATATAATTTCAGAGTTCAGGTCAATTATGTTTGATCCTTGTAATAAATCAGGAAAGGTCAATATCCATTCGCATTTCCTGCAGTTTTTCTTCTTTTAAACAATGGCACTAATGACATTTTGGACTGTAAAAATTCCTTCCTATGGGTGATACCCTGTCCCTGTAGGTTGTTTAGCAGGGGTATCTCTACCTGTTTCCCACTAGAGGCCAATGGCACTGTCCCTTCCCTGACAGTTTCATGACAATCAGAAATGTTTCACTGTGAAGGCTGTGTTTCAGGAAGGGTCCATGTGCTATTGCTCTTGATTCTGGTCATAACTTAAGGAAAACTTTCAAACAGTGCCTGGAGCTCTTGAAATCTTGCAAATAAAAGGAGAGGACCTCCTTGCAGCAGGAACCCAGTTAGGTGGCACCTACCTTGATTTCCACACAGAACAGTCACCTCTGTAATGGTGTCAACATCAGAAGTCTGAATAAGACCCGGGAGAAGCTGCTGTTGGAAACTCAAACCATTGTTGAGAACTCTTATGTCAGGGTCATCTCTTTTAGTAACATTGGCCCATGAGCTTTACCGAATGCCACTGGAGACATTCCTATTGCTGGTAGCTTCATTCTTAGGACCTTCACTGACCTCATTCAAGCAACTTTCCAGGAGCCGTGTCTTCTAGCTGCTACAAGTCCCAGAGACTGACCGGCAACCCCTCACAGAGGCATCTTTTGTACACAGATTCTCCCCCGCAAAGGGAACATGGCCATTTCATGCAGCCATGTTCCCCCAGCAGCTTTGGTGCCATGGATGAAGGCTTGGGAAGTTCTGCGCATGCGCAGCACCATCTCCGGTAAGCATACGTGAGAGGTCATGCCTGAACAAACGAGATAAGAAAGAAGACAAAGGGTCTGCTGAAAAGGCCGTGACCAAGGAGAAAGGTAAGACTGTACGGTCTGTGTCAGCTTCTGAATTCAATCGGGCTCTGCCTGAGGTGGCAGACTAGTCTGAAGATTCTAAGTGACAACTGAGCCTACATCCTGAAGACCTGAGGGAGTGTCAAGGCAGCTACTGGGCACTGATTTGTAACTCTCACTGCTCAGGCCACTGAATGAGTTGGCACAACCACAGATTGTTTGCAAGGTCTTCTGCAAAAACACAAAATGGAAAGAAAGTGGATAGTGAAATAAACAGTTTTTAAAAAACAACACCAAAAACCTTTCAGTGGAGAGAGACAGTAATAAGAGAAGTCAGGAAGAAACTGGGTTTGAAAAGCTGAACCAAAAATCTAGTCCAAGCCCAGTTCAAATGCAACGACAATCCCTTGAGACTGTTGTTTTCTGTGCTGAAAGATTAATTCCAGATTCTGGGATGCATGTGGGTAGGGCTGTTGGGGGAATATTGTGTTTCTGTGCTTGAGCAATATATTGTATTCCTCTATTGGCATTTCTTTCCTCCAGAAAACCTGGTAAAAACACCAGAAGTATTCTGAACTCTCTGATATGAGGAACCATATGCCTTGTTCTTCATGTTAGGAGACTCAAGTTCAGGAACTAGAAACCTGAACTATATGTGGCTAGCCCTTGAACAGCTCCAGATGTCAGTAGAAAGAGGCTGAACAGTGGGGCATGTCCTGTGTTTTTTTCCTTTTTCTTTTCTTTGCTTTCTTTTCTTTTCCTTTTTTTTTTGTCAACAGGGTCTTCCTAAATAGAACAGACTTGCCTAGAACTTACAATTCCCCTGCCTCAGTCTCCTGAGCTGGAATTATGGTGCTCCGCAATGCCAGGGCTATGGTTACTCCCCAGCACAATAAACGATGAAAGGAGCTCTCAACCTCCAGATTAGATACTACAAAACAGGAAAGCAATTTTATGTCATCTGTTTAGCAATATACAGACACACACAACAAATCTAGTGACCATTTCTCTTGTCTTTTCAAAGCCTAAGCATAGAAAGGGGCTAGAAAAGTAATGTTTAACTTTGAGATAGGAATAAAGCTGATGTGTTCCCCTCCTTGCTGTCTTTCTTAAAATTTTTATCACATTTTGGTGTGTGTGATAGAGAGGAGGAGGGGGAGAGAGGGGAGAGGTATGTGGAGGTCAGAGGACAGCTTTTGAAAGCTGCTTCTCAACTATGGGTATGAGGGATTGAACTGAGATCATCAGAGTTGTAGGCAAGTGCCTTTACCCACAGAGCCATCTCAACTGCCCTTTTTAAATTTTTCTTCCATTTTTTTTTAAATCAGTGATATACTTTGATATTGGGAAAATTTTGAAAACTTAAAAAAATATTAGACAAAAGCAACAAGGTATTTAAAGGCAAAACATTGATGGAAAAGAAACCTTTTATCACTCTTTGTCTCTTATAAAATAAAATAAAACCAAGAAAATAGGGGGAAAAAACATCAGGAAGACACATAGTAGCAGGACTCTGGAAGTCAAATCAGTTGGTTATGAAGTCAAAGACAATGCTTGCCAATGGCACTCGTATGTAGAAGGCTGAGGGTCTCTGGAGAAGCTTTTCTGCAGTAAAGGGTTGCTGAGGCTCAGCAGCAAAACAG
Organism: Pachyuromys duprasi; assembly: GCA_028658305.1. Taxonomy (NCBI): domain Eukaryota; kingdom Metazoa; phylum Chordata; class Mammalia; order Rodentia; family Muridae; genus Pachyuromys; species Pachyuromys duprasi. The sequence goes on along the minus strand of CM053767.1, from coordinate 21,891,588 downwards.
AGTTCAGATCTCAGTTCAACACTTGCAAAGGCTTCAGCAGAGATGCCCAGTGCACGACAAAATGCCACAATAGAGAACCACACTGAATAAATGACCCTGTCCATGTACACCTTTACAAAGATTCCACAATCAGTAAATCCCTGTGAAGAAAACAGAGACCCTTGTGCCACTATTACAAGAAGATAAAGATAATAGAGTTACTTGGTGTTTTGTTTTTAATATAGATACTATTTTGAAGTGAGAAAGAGTTTTTCTCAAAACATTGTATTTAGGTGAATTAAGAGATAGATAAACCAAGCTCTTTATCTGTGGCTCTAAATATTTCACATTGCAACCCATTGTTTCATCTAGCAATAAAATGTCACCGAAACAGTAACAAGTAGAGAACCTGCCTATTTCCCCTTAATAATTAATGTGAGAGGAGAACACCTGCTTGCTTAGGTCCTGAAAAAATGGTTTTAATATAGGGTCACAGAAAATGCAAAGGTTTTATGGCCCACTATAAAACAGCTCTTTGTCTTTTTCTACTAATTCCTTAGTGTCACATTTAACAAAACGAGGAAACTACAGATAATAGAAGTGTTTGCAGTTTAGACTTGCAAGTCATAAATAACATAGGGTTTTGTTCACCTAGAGATATTAAGGCAGCTTATCAATGTTTACGCCCTTTTTCTTTGTAATGATTGCTAACCCTGACAAATGGAGCAAACCGAGGTTTTTCTCCCCCTTGTCTTCTCACACGGACAGAGTACACATTCATAAGATTCTGTTATCAGAGTCCCTAGTATAAAGAGTAAGGTGTCACCTAAACAGTTGGTTGCTACCTGCAAACCTCTGTTTTGGAAGATGCACCTGCTCTGTGCTTCTCTTTTTTGGCTCTCTCTTAGCAGTGGCCTCAGCGCTAACTGTCCAGGACGATGCAGTTGTGATTCTATGCAGTCTGTACAATGCTACAGGCTCATGGAGTTACCACTGGGCATTCCTTCCACCACCAAGAGACTCTACATTAGTCACAGCAGAATCCAGCACCTTCAGGTAACAGTGTTCTTCTCCCATTGAAGTTGCAATGGTTTAATTCTTGGAGCAGGGTGTGGGATGAGTGTGGGGATTTTTAACTTGAATCATTCTAATTATAAGGTGCTATTTCTCAAATTAAGCTTGTTGTGCTACCTATTTGTTGGACGTTAGTGAGATGTTCTATGCCTCTAGATATTTCTTTTTAGGGAACTAGCCATATAACACTCCTGAGAGTCAGAATTTTATTTCGATTTTTATTCAACAATTTAAAAACCAAGCTGTAACAAAGTACACCAAAGAATGGGCTCTTTCTTAAAGAGCACACTGCTCTGGAGAACAAGTCCTTTCAAAGTAAAAGGTTTTATTTTTACCCCATAGGTAGCAGAACAGAGTGTCATAAGACTATGGAAATGAAATGGCAGATCAGACTCGTTCATACAAATCCACCAGACAGTCAGGTACCAGGGCTTTGGGAGAACCCAGGTGGAGATACGTTGGCTTTAATTTTGTCAAGTCTGGTGCAGTTCTCATGATGTGGCTTGAGTTGTAACTTCAAATTTCTTGCTTCCAGATCTGAAGGACACTGGAAACAGTACTACCAATTTATCTGACTTTCACAAGTTAAGAGAAATTTTACTTTTGATCTTTGATGTTTGGGAAGGCAAGGGAGGACAAGGATTCTCTCTAGCTAGATACATGACCATCTTAGACAAACTACTAGCAAACATCTGTGTCTCATTTTTTGTATCCTTGATGAAGTGAGAAGGCTGAATTAGACATGTCCTCCTCTAGACAGAAACGCCTATGACGTTCTGGTTCTTTCTTCAGTATTCACTGCAACTTCTTAGAGGTTCAAGCCCTGAGATAAGAAACTAGCTCTCTGAGAACTAGAGAGCTAACTCCTCTCTGAGAGGCTTTAGGGTAAGCTATCTGCCCTCCCAATAGAGGTAGCCATGCAGTTTCATTTGGTTGAGAATTTCTTCACTCGAGTTTAACATAAACTTTTTCCCTAGCTTGACATAAATGGAATGGTACTACTATCAAGGCTCGACATGTACGATCAGCCTCATTTGTTTGCTTTCCCCTTCTACTCTAGTAATACCTAATACCAGAGAGCAAGTCTGACCTTGCCTGTCGGGTCTTACCATTTAAACAAGACAGCTGGGTAAATGTGAGACACTTAAATATTTGTTCTGCGACCTAAGCTGCCTGCAGAGTCTTGTAATAGTCCTAGTCTGCCACTTTGTTGTCAACTGATGACTCATCAAATTCTGTTACTGAATGAGTCAATTTGTCACCCCTTTAGGCTTATGGGGCAGTGGCACTGCCGTTTCCATGACTTTAACTCTGTCTACCTGTCTCTTGGAAGGGCAGGACACATCAGAAAGATTGATGAAAGATAGGTTGTTCTGTTGAGTTGACAAAAAGCTCCAAGTGACCATATTTTACTTGTGTACATTTAATACAATGTGTATTCTACAGTAAATAAAATGTATATTCTATTTATTTAGTTTGGGCTTAACAGAACTAGTGCACACATGTAAAAAACAAACAAACAAAAAACATCTTTGAGTAAAGCCTTGGGTTATCAGTAACACAAATTTTATGGCTTAATTATCAACACTAATATAAGAGGCACTTTAATAGGCTTATTACTTGCTCATAAAATTTAACTGTTTGGAATTATGAATGTCATGTTTGAGATTCAGGATAAAAGCCTAAAAATTCTGCTTCTGCCTTTAGGAAAGGAGGGATTTTATTCATCAGATTTGCCTATAAATCTTTTTTCTGCTTCTCTGAAGTTCATGTTTTTGGCCCGTACTAGTCTTCCTTTTCCTTTTGCCTACTTTACATGTCTGGCCTCTTCCCTGCTAGCTCATGGTCCTTCCCTCCATCCTGAATCCTGAACCTTCTTGGGTGTCTTTAGTCGATAGGCAGATGCCTAGTCTATTGTTCCAGCACCATTCCTCCTTGTTCTCAAAATGTATCTTCCTTCAGTTCCGCATTACCTCAGCCATCTTAATTATATCACTTGGTTCTATGAAAATCATGTCTCATACTTCCCTTTACCCTGTGACCTCCATTCGGGAAATCTTGACCTCTTTTCCACTTAGCTGCCTCTCTTTTTAACTTCCAGAGACTTGGAGCCCTAACTTCACCCATGTTCTCCCAGATATTCAGTTTATTTCCCATCACCCTTCTTCTACCCCTCCCCTCTTTATATCTCACATTTAATTGAGACCTTCTAGAAAGGCCTCAGTATTAAAGGTGGATGCTAATTCTCCTCTGTTTCTCCTGCACCTAGACAAGTGGGTGCTGCTGGAGAGGTTCACACAGCCAGATGGTTTGGAATCACCACGAATACAAGGTCTCCAACCTCATCTGCATCTTGCTAATCCATTTTCTTCATTTTGCTTTGTGAGTTCTCACAATCTTCTCCTCCAGTGCAGCTTTGGGTTTCCTAGTCAATGCTGCTACCCCATTCTCAACAGGTGCCTGGTTTTCCATTCTCCTGACAGGTCATGACAAACCTTTCTTCCTTCACTCTTGCTCAGTGTGGCTAACATTGAATCCCTCTAACCTCTCCCCCGACCTTGCTCTGAGTGTTCTCCACCCCCACATCAGCAGTAGCCATTTCTTCCTAGCTCTTTGTTCTAAGCCACACACTTGCTCCTTTTATTACAACACTAAAGTCCCCACATTTCTGCTCCTCTTCTCCCTACCACCTTCTGTGTTTTTCCAGACTCTGCCTGACTCAGCTTCCTCACCTCTTGATTATTCCTTAATTCACTGCTGTCTGACTCCTCCCTGTTCCATACAATTAAGATTCTAAATCCTGGCTGCACACTTCCATTTTCCAGAAATGTGTGCCCTTTTGCCTGTTGTGAAACTACATAATCACACCTCTCCATTTTGTCTTCTTGTTCATTTATTTTTCTCTATTGTCCTCCCTCCCTTTCACCTCTTTTGAGGTTTCTCAGTAAGTCCTAATTACTAAACAATGCTCTTACACGACCTCAGTGTATCTCAGTGACGACTGTTCCTCTACCTGAATCCTTGATACAGAGCTCCCCCATATTTCAGATTTATTCAGCTGCCATTAGGCTCTTCACTTACAGACAAAGAAGGATCTCAAAACAACATGCTTCAAACTGAATTCAGTCTTTCTCCCTGTACTTAGAGTTTCCTGTGACTGGCTTATTTCACTTAATAGAATATCTTCAGGGTTCATCCCTACTGTAGTCCATGTCAGAATTTCCTTCCTTTTAAAGGTTGTCTGGGTTTTACTGTGTGTGTGTTTGTGTATGATAGGTTGTTATCCACTGTAGTCATCAGACATTTGTATTTTTTTTTTTTCATTTTGTCTGCTGTGAACCATGCTACTATGAATGCTTGTATTTCAGTATAGAAGTTTTATTTTTTTAACCTAATTTTATTTTTTGGTTTTAAAAAATTTATTTATGTATATGAGTACCCTGTTTTCATGCATGCCAGCATGACAGAAGAGGGCTTCAGATCCCAGTGTAGACGGTTGTGAGCCACCATGTGGTTTCGGGGAATTGAACTATGACCTCTGGATGAGCGGCCAGTGCTCTTAACCGCTGAACCATCTCTTCAGCCCCCAGTACAGAAGTTTATACATAGACCTAGATTGTCCTTTTCTTTGGTATCTATATAGGAATTTTTTTTTCATGAAGTGGGGACTCCAGTAGTATTTTGAAAAACTGCCATCTTCTCTTCCACTGTGGATACATGATTTTGCATTCCTGTAACAAGTTTGACACTTTTACTTTTCCATAACCTCATCAATATTCATTGTCGTTTTCTTTTTGATTGTAGCTATTTTAATGGGTTTCAGGCAGGTATCTCATTTCAGTTTTGATTTGTGGTTCCCCAATGGCTAATAACATTAAACGTTTATGGTGTTTTTTTTTTCATTTGCTTGTTGGTCATTTGTATATTGTTTTTGGAGAAGTATAAATGCAAATTATTTGCTTGTCTTTAATTGGGTTACTTGTATATTAATTATCAAGTTGCAAGCATTCTTCAGATATTCCAAAATGGCTCTCTTACTAGAGAAATCACTTGCAATTTTTTTTCTCACAGTCTATGGGCTTATCTTTTTTTTTTTTTAACACACTGAATTTTTAAATGAGTCTAGCTTCTCTTTTGTACATCTGTTTGTGATTCACTTATGGTCCCAACCTCATATCTGAGATGTTTCACCTCAACAAAGGTTATGAATATTTATGCCTATAATTTCCTCTGAGAGTCTAAGGTTTTTAGCTCTCATATTTAGGTCCACAATCTACATCCAGTTAATTTTTTACGTATGGTATGAGAAAGGAGTCATCCTTACTCTTTTGTAGTCTTCATCTATTTCTATTTCTATCACTATTCAAGAATTTATATTTATTTTCAAGCCACACTGAAATACTTGATTGTACTTAGTGGAAGACATGAGAAACAAGTGACGCCAGTGTACCATGCAGACACTGCCAGGCCACCAAGTTCACTCCTGCTTTAAAGGGTGCAGATTCAGTTCAGTTCTTCGGGTGCACATCTGCAAAACAGAACTAAATTCACCTCACTATTGTCACTCAAACTTCTACAAGCCCAAGTAACATATTTTACTCTATGGCAGAGGTCAAATGTGAATAGAGTTATGGTAGTAAATTAAAATTATTCTACTTTACAGTGTGTGTGTGTAAGAGAAGTTATATCGGTTTTTAACAGGGTAATTTAACAGTGAAATTACAGGTTATTTTTATTATCTTTCCACATTTCCTCAGAGATTCAAGATAGTTTATAGAGACCAAGTGTTCCTTTCATAACCAGAGGAAAAAATTCAAGATTGCTTTAGAAACAAATTGCTGGTTGCTTTATACAGGTCAGAAGTCATCTCTTTGTGGGGTTGGCAGTTTTGTCATATATTCGACCTAAAAGGATCCAAGGACAGTGTGTATGGCTCCCTTGGGTGTGCGACATTTGAAGCACAACCAGCCCCAGACTGAAACTAGCAGCAAAGCCTCCGAGAAAGCCAGTGGAAGCGAACCAGCTGCGCACCACAAGCTTGCCTCCTCTTAAAAAAGAAACCTGAATGAGCTGCCAGCCATGCCAAGATTAGCTCTAGGGCAATTGCATCTCTCTCCACCTTTGTGGGTACATCCTTGCTGAGGGAATGGAAAGGGGAAATTCAGTCTGGAAAATTCATTTTTCTCATTGTCAACTCAGCAAACTCATCCCTAGTGTTCAACATCAGTGGATGTCCTTTTTATTCTAGGTAACACCAGAGTTCTACATTATCTAGTTAAATGTATGTTATAGTCACAGATTCATATTTGAATAAGAAACCCATGAATATTCATATTTGAATAATCACATTTGAATAAGAAACCCATGCTGTGAAGAGAAATGAGGGTCGATATCAGACCTGGGGAGTATGGGGGCAGGAAGACAGAGGGCCTGCAGAGAGAAAAGAAACCTTGGGCAGGGACTTCTCTGTGACAAGCTGGAGACCTACGACATAGTAGGCTCACGGGAGGATATGAGGATGACTCTAGCTGAGACTCCTAGTAATAGGGGTTACGGAGACCGAAGAGGACACCCTCTAAGTAGACAAAACTCCTAGTGGAAGGAGAGGAACACCAACTCACCCATGAAGACCCTGTCCACAAGATGTGCAGGGACAAAAATAAAGCCGAGATTGAGGGAATGTCCAGCCAATGACTGGCCCATCCTGCGACAAAGCCCACGGGAGACAGCCAACCCCCTGACACAATTAATGATAGAAGCTATGCTTGCAGACAGGAGCATAGCTGTCCTCTGAGAGGCCTCATCTAGCCACTGAGGGGAACAGATGCAGAGACCCACACCCAAACATTCAGTGGAGCACAGGGAGCCTTGTGGAAAGGCGGGGGGAGGAAGGAAGGGGAGTAAAGGACGCAGAGGGGACAGAAGCTCCACGAGAAGACCAACGGCATCAACCAAAAAGGGCCCAGAGGGCCCTGTGGAGACAGACGCACCAACCAAGCACCGTGCATAGGGGACTTAGGTCCCCTACACAGATGGAGCCGACGAGTAGCTCTGTCCTCCTATGTATTTCCTAGTAAGGGTTCCCTAGTAAGGAATCTCTAGTAAGAGAAGAGGAGCTGATGTGGATTCTGATGCCTGCTTTTTGATCACTTCCCCTGGCGGGGCTACCTGGCCACGGGAAAGGGATTCACTCAGTCCTGATGTGACTCAGTATGCTGGGGTGGGAGTATAAGGGGGGTCCCCTTCTCTGAGGAGTAGCGGAGGACTCAGGGTGAGACAAGAAGAGGAGAGAGGGGCTACGACTGGGATGAAAAATGAATAAATAAAAAATTTTTAATCTTTTTAAAAAAAGGCTGGAGTGATGGCTCAGAGATTTAGAGCACTATCTGCTCTTCCAGAGGACCTGAGTTCAATTGCTAGAAACTACATGGTGCCTCACAACCGTCTATACTGGGATCTGATGCCCTCTGCTGGCATGAAGGTATACATGCAGACAGAGCACTCATATATATATATATATATGAATATTTAATAAATAAATCTTTTAAAAATAAATAAGAAAAAATAAAAAATCTTTTTTACTTACTGCTTAGGCAGGCAATTTCAATTTATTTTATTTTTAATTTTTATTTATTTATTTATTTTTATTTTTTTGAGAAGGTGTTTCTTTGTGTAACCACTATGGCTGTCCTGAATTCACTCTGTAGACCAGGGTGGCCTCAAACTCACAGAGATCCACCTGCCTCTGCCTTCCAAGCACTGGAATTAAAGCGAGTGCCACTACCCCATGTCAATTTAAATTCCTTAAGCCTTGGCTTTCCTCTCTGAAGCGTCAATGATCATACATTGTAAAAATCATGATCAATTAGTTTCAAGAAAATGCTGGCTATTTTAATAACCACCATGACTAATTTATGCTGACTCTGACAAAATCTCCCATGTCTAATAAAGCAAAAAACAATAGGGTTAGAAATGTGGCAGCATCTGTATGTTATCTAGGCCACTCTCTGAACATTATAAGTAGAAAGGAAAGCAAACTGAAAAGAAATAGAACTGAATGCTTAATTGGGGAAAAAGGGTACTGAAATTCACCACTGAAATGGGAGACCTGGTCAAGATCATTTATAAAACACTTTTTTCCCCCTAAAACTGTGTGGGTATGTGTCCAAATCTTGAGTTTCTCTTACAACATATTGTTTAGAAGAGGCCAAACACAATAAAAATGGTGTAGCGGAGGGAAGGCGGGCCTTGGTCAGCTTCTCTCACTTTCTAACCTAGTTGTCTCATCGTGATACTAATATTGGCTATAGCCAACTTGAAGTGTTGTTGGGAGGCTGCTGGGAATATTTAAGAGAGTGGGTGGGAGTTATAGATTTTGAGCAAATTCAAGAAAAAAAAACTTTCTGTGGAGATTAGGACTAATTAATGTGGTTGTTGAATCACTGAGAAAGTTCTAAACACCAGCAGCAATATGTATATATATAGTGTGTGTGTGTGTGTGCCAATGCGCACTGTCAGGACACATGTATACATTTGTCTCTTTGGGAATCTTTTTCACTGGTGAAGTATAATCTGGGGGTAGAAAATAGGCTTACTTTCCAAAATCCAACATAATAAAATGTCTCGAGTAATATCCTAGTGACAGAAGAGTCTATGCCATTCCAGTTTTTGCTTTTCATGTTTTTCCTCTTGGAATCTTAGTTTTTAGGCTTTAAAATTACACTTGGTGAGACGTTTGTAGATTGCTTAATTTCTGGATATTGGAATGCAATAAAAGAATGCTCTTGGGCACGATACATTGTGCAACGTGTAAGCACTTCTGCCTAGAAAAGAACTTCCTGGGTCAGAAAAAAAGTGTATTAAGAGTTGACCAATATCGTCTATTGGCCAAGAGTGTGTGAAAGAGTATTTTTAATGTCTTATACTGATGAAAGCTATATTAGTCCGGATTCTCAAGTCCTAAGTTGGGAGGCAGATGTGAAGGGAAATCCGGAAGAGTTGGAGGGGAAAAAAGGAGATGGTAATGATCTGAACATATTATAAACATATATGAAATCACCAAAGAAATTTAAAAATTATCTAGACTTGATTTGAAATTATTATTTTAAAAGGCAATTTTAAAACAAACCTGAAGGGCAGTCTGAAATATGATTAGTATTGAAATGATAATGTGTGTGATTTTTTTCACAGATTCTTAGTTTTTCTCTTTTCTTGTCCACTCCTATCTCTCTGTCATCACCATCACTGTTGTCATTATTGCTATTTTGTAGCTATCTAACTTTACTGGACTGTTGGCTCTGGAAGATTTTATTCTGCTGGCCAGTGGAACAGAGTCTGTAGAAAACGATACCTTCAAGACTCTGAGTGGTTTGAAGACCCTAGAACTTTGGAAAAATAAGTTGAGACGAGTCCCTAGTGCCCTCCCAGCAAACCTTGAAGTGTTAAAATTGAATGATAACTCAATAAGTGTTCTACACGGATCAGATTTTGAAGGACTGAGGAAATTAAAAATCCTGGAACTAAAGAACAACTTGATCTCTGTTCTGTCTCCCGGAATGCTCTCCTCGCTCACCAGTTTGCAAAGTTTGATGGTGGATGGTAACAGCATAGCATCTGTAGCTGGACCACTGAGCCTTCCCCATCTGAAGTACATGAGCATGGAGAACAACAAACTCCATCTTATAGCAGGGAATGTCTTCACTTCTCTGCAGTCTTTGCAGTTCCTCAGTTTCAGTGGTAACCTCCTGACTAAAATTCCTACAAATCTACCCCAATCCTTGCTATCTTTAAAGCTGGAGAGGAACCAGCTCAAAGTGGTCAGGTTTCGAGATGTGAGACACTTGGAGAACCTGTCTCATCTTTATCTGTCAGAGAACTTCCTGTCTTCCATTGATGGGGTGCAGCTGCTTACCAATTTAACTACTCTTGAGGTGTCCCAAAACCGGCTTCAAATGTTGCCTCCCAAGCTACCAGCAAGGCTACAGAAGCTTGACTGCAGCAGTAACTTCATTCAGAGAGTGACAGCGCCAGAATTCCAGGACCTCAGAGACCTGAAACATCTGTTTCTAGACAACAATGTAGTCAGCTTATTTGAGGCTGGAGCCCTTCAGAGGTGTTCTCAGCTATCCAACCTGGCTCTGGAGCAGAATCTGCTGTTGTCCATACCTCTGAGGTGAGTGAGCACTGTCATTCCCTGTAGACACCAGAAGCAGTCGCAAGACACTGGGACACATCAGCTGCTTATGCAGTCAGAAAATAAAACTGGGGGTTAGGGACAAATATTTTGAACAGTGGTTTAGAATCCCCAGCTTGCAATCCAAATCCATAGGGAATTAATTTTGTTCACGGAACAATACACACAGATAATACCTACACTGACAAACACAATGTGGGCACACAGTAAAAAGCACCTCTTGATTTCCGAGAATGCGGTGTGCAAAACTGGGCATGGGTAGCCATCAGCAAGGACATGAGGAAACATTGATGCGGGATAGTTGGTAAGATATTTTTGTTTTAAAAAGCATCAAAGTACAGTACTTCTGTGGAAAAAACTATAATGTAATTACTTATTTTGGATTACTTATTGGGGAGCTTCAAATCCTTCTCAGTTCTATGGCCCAAGGGCTTAAGCAGACTCTGTGTAACCTGTGTCTGTGTGAGTGGGTGAGCCCATCAGCCTTGATCTTACCCACTGTTTTCAGCTATGCAACTACTTTTTTCTTTCTTTTCTCCTCTCTCCTTCTGGCCCCTTCTTATCCTCCCCACCCCTTTCCTCTTTCTTTAACTCTTCCTTCCCCTCCTTCTAGCTTCCTCTTTCTCATCTTCTCTCCTCACTACTCACACTCCAGTTTCCCTTTGCAAATATTTTTCCTTCCATATACCAGTCACTTCAAATGTTAATCATTCTCTTAATCATCCAACCACCCCCATAACTATTCAACCATCCCCTTAACTACTCAACTATCCTGATAACTACTCAGCCATCCCATTAACTACTCAACCATCCCATAACTACTCAACCATCCCCATAACTACTCATCTATACTGATAACTACTCAACCATCCCCTTTGTGACTCAACCATCCCCTTAACTACTCAACCATCCCCTTAACTACTCAACTCTCCCCTTAATGACTCACCCATCCCCTTATCTATTCAACCATCTCATTAACTACGCAACTATCCCATAACTACTCCACCATCCCCTTCATTATCCAACTATTGTCTTAACTATTCACAATCCACCCATAAGTTTACATCTGTGGGCATGTGTTTGTGTGGGGCACAAGGTTCATGTGTGGCACTCAGAGAACAGCTTGCCAGAGTTGGTTCTCTTCTTCCATCATGTGAGTCCTGGGTATTGAATTCAAGTTGCCAGGCTTGGCAGTGGGTACCTTCATAGCTGAGCCATCTCTCTGGCTTCCCACTGTTCAACTTTTGTATCTACTTAAAAATCTTAAAAGTCCTTTCAGCATTTTATCTTAAACAAACAAACAAACAAACAACCCATAAGGCTTTATGGTCCTGCCCATTATCCTTATCAAGTTTCTTATGATTAATACAACTTCTGGTTTCCATACATTCCCATGGCTCCCACTTTACCTAATTCATGGTTAGTCACAGTGACAATCAGGAAAGGAAGACTTATCTTTAATATGTATAGATATGTTTTTTCCTAGCTGGAAAGGAACTTTTTGTTGTGTGTGTGGCATCTGTACCCACTTCAGAACATTAGAAAGTGATCCCCAAACTAGGGAAGTTAACATTTAAAATATGTAGATGGTGATTTGAAACATGAACTTTGACTTACTCTTTCCCATCTGTTTTCTGTGTTGTTTTAAAACCATCTTGTCTCAGCTTTGAGACTCCCATGTTAGGGAAATTGCGATCTGTAACCTAGCTGTAGAGGCTTCCCTTCTTTTGTCTTTTGACTTTGAGCATGTCTTTTACTATACAAAAGTTTTTAGGTTTATTGATTTATCAGTTTTTAAAAGCTTCTAGATTTTCGAGTCATGAAAATATTTTTAAAAATAGAATTAGTATTCTAAATTTTGTTGATAATTTTATAATCACATAATAGCTCATTGTTTTGTGATTTCTAAAATACTGGACATTAGTGTCTTTGCTTTTTGTTGTTATAATTCAATATGTTACAAACACTTGCAAATAAGTATTTACTTATTTTTCATATTATTTCCTAGCTGCAGTCCTGGCATTATTTAAATTTGTTACATATCACTACATTGTTTCTGAAATGGGACCAACTGATGATTCCTCAATAGTTTTTTGTGTGACTTTGGGAGAAGAAAATTTTAAAGTTTAAAACCAAATCATGTTGTAATTTCATACATTAAGACATACAGCTTGTTTCCTGCCTTGGAGCTGTACAGAGAAGCAGCTGCTGAGTGTAGGCTGGGAAGTTCTGAGCGATGGTTGAGGGTTGTAGCCTCCCATCTCATGGTGCATTTTTTTAACTTTGCAGGCTCCCTAAGACTCTGGCCAGGCTGGACCTCAAAGGCAATGCCATCCAGGACATGGCTGAGAGGGAGCTCAGAGACCTCAAACAGCTCCAGGTCCTCAACCTGAGGAACAACAAGATCTCTGCCTTAGACCTCAAGGCGCTAGAGGGGCTGCCTCGGCTCAGGCACCTATACCTGGATGGAAACCCCTGGAATTGTACCTGCAGTCTCCTACGAGTCAGGGAAGTCCTGAAGGCCAAGGGCACGGATGTGAAAGGAGGGCAGTGTGCGGCCCCAGCAGAACGACAAGGGGAGAGCTGGATGTCCTCCAAGAAAATCCTGAGACAGTGCGAGCATCACTTAAGTCAGAACGAGAAAAGCAAAGAGAGCAAGAAGAAAGCGAAACAGGAAGACTCTCCTAGCAGTAGACTCAGCGTGGACGACGACGACGATGATTATGAAATAGATTAGATATGATCTTTGTTTCCAGTTTAGAAAATGATTTTTAACGTCCACTCTCTTAAGCAGAAGCACACTATCATTTAGACGTGCAAGCCTTCTTCGTAAGTGGTTTTTGTTATTTTTGAAGATGAAATAAGGGTTAAGATTAGTTAAAACCTGGGATAAAAAAAAAGTAGATGTTTCACATTTTGAAACAATTTGTGTTTTAGTCTGAATCCTAGGCAAATAATGACAAATAAAATTATCATTTAATCAACTTTCCACAAATAGAGTATTTCATTTTACCAAATAATTGTTGACATTTTTAATATGAAGTTGCTGCTAATGGCCTACACTACAAACTTCTATAAGCAACAAGAGCAGACTGACCAAGAGCAAAAGAATTTACTAGAACAATTCATAGTAATTCACAGAATCAAAGGAAAAACTGACAAGTTTGGTGAGAACAGTGTTGTAGTAAATATAAAATGGCTGTTGAGCTATATAATGTTTATTATTATTATACCTATGATTATCTAACCCTCTATCACAAATAATAAGAAGCTCCTGTTATTTACAGGCAGATACCTGAATCACCTAATCATCCATCACCCAGCCCCCATCCAATGCCATCCTCCTTAACCATCCTATCTTCCATCCATAACCTTATAAATATTTGCTTTTATTCTTCATCTGGGCCTTTTCACACCATTATTGGAGTCCTTCCTCCCGGGCCCCACATGGGTTCTTCTGTAGGCTAACCCATCTTGGCATCCTCCTTCTTCCTTTCTCCCAGCCCCTCAGTTTCTTGTGATTCTCTTGAAGCCCAGGAATCTGAGCCATGCCTACTCCATTCTGCCCTGTCCAGGTATATGCCATTTAATGAACCAATCAGGTATAATATTTTAGGCAGGTTTTCACAAAAAAGGATGTGTGTGTCCTGCGGGCAGTAACCAGATCTTGAGTGCCAGTAATTAACGTTAGACCAACCTCCAAGAGAACAGTGTATTACCTTCCCCGAAGTAGAATGAAATACCTAGGAGATAAACAAATCATCAGCAGGGAAGGTCTATTTTGGTTCATGGTTTCTGAGCCATGATTGCATGGTTATTTGGTGTGAGCATGTAGTGGAGGAGGACTTGTTCACCTCTTGGCAACTAGGAAGAAGAGAGAGAAGGAAGCCAACTAACTTGACATGTTTTCAACTAACCTCCAATCACCTAACTTCCTTCAACTACTCTCCACTGCTTCGAAGTTCCATCACTTCAATGGTGGCATAGTGGGTGGGTGGGGGGGTGAGGCTTTCAGGAGCCATTTCAGGGGTCAGGACTACTCAAGGGCCTCATACAGAAGTATGCAATGGAGATACCCTTAGCTTGTCCACAGCTCTCCTCTCTGGAGAATTAAGTGCCTCCTAATACTTTTAGAGTCTATGTTTCTCCCCTTAAAATCTCTGCCTTTGGGGGTGGTGGGGAGGGAAGACATTTGGCTTAGTTTGACTTATATATTTGACTAGGGGACCGAAGGTCTTGAGAGAACTACCAAAACCGAAAGAAAAGCAGAAGAGGAAGTGTAAATGAGTGCTGTGTTATCACACATGTCTCTGCACAGTGCTCTGAGTTATAGCACTCAGTTTCTCCGAGTTAGCGGCAGTCTCCTCTGTGCCTTCCTTCGGGTTTGCTGCAAGCTCTTGAGGGTTGCTTGCCTGTGTATTGAGAAGCACCTAGAAGGCAGAATAGTTCTTTCTTGTCAGTTCATTTCTGGGTACAATCTGATTGTAAATACAGTTGTAACCCCATTCAAAGTTAGCTTTTCCTCTCATTAGAAAAAATGTCTGTGCAAAAGTTAAGGAAGTTTTTCATCAAATACCTCTCATGGCAGATAAAATAAATAGGAGGGACCATGAAGTTGAGTAAGGAGGCTGCCAAAGGCAGAACTTTCTCCAGTGACATGTTTTAAATTAAAATTTCACACAGATTAATACATTATTTAATTTACATTTATATTTTCTTTCTTCAAAATATTTATAAAAATTGAAATTCTTTGAGAGGGGTCCTTTGTATATTTTGGTTTCTGAGACTCCCCAGTGCAGACACTTCCTTTCCCAATGCAGAAATACATAAATAAGAGAATTTTTACACAATTTCCTTACTATTACACAAGCTGGATCTATAGTTCTCTCCAAAGAAGATTACTTATATGTGACATGTAATCAGTTATGCATGCTAACTCCTCCTGGGTATTTATTCTCAGTTCCCAAACTGCAAGGGCTTGAGAATGAAGCTGGTTTTGTGTACATGGGGGAGCTGGCCTGGAGGAGTTCACAGTCAGGGAGAAGGACAGCCAGGGCTTGGTCACATTCCAGTTGTTTGTTTTCAGGGCTCCCTAGCACTGAGTAGGATGCATGCTGAATAACAGCTTTACTGTGGAACACACTCCAACCGTGCATTGGCTTTTGGTCTGAGTGTGCCCTTCAACGATAGCATCTATTGCTGTGTGTGTGTGTGTGTGTGTGTGTAGAAATTGAACCTAGGGCCTTGCAGATATTAGGCAAGTTCTCTCCTATTTATCAATTTCCCCATATCTTTTAAAATATTTTTTATTCAGAAACAAGATCTTATGTTGACCAAGTTAGTCTTAAACTCACTCCATAGTCCAGGCATGGTTTGAATTTGTGATCTTCTTGCCTTAGATTCATGATCCAGGATTATAGGCTTGCACAACCAAGCCCAGCTTACTTCTAAGCCTTTCATACAAGTTACATAAATTTTACCAGTGCTGGGAAATTAAAAAAAAATATATATATATATACACACAATATAACCCTTCTCACCTCTACACACACACACACACACACACACACACACACACTTTGTCAAGGATGATAGTTCAGTTATTTAGTTAATTAGATAATTTACTCAGGAAAATTTGCTTAACCATAAACACACATATCAATGAATTAATTACTGTGCTTGTAAGTGACCCAGAAATCCCACAGTTTTCCGTCATATACTTGCAGTTTGATGAATATTAAAAGCTGAATTATTGCCAGAGTATTAACCCCAAACTGGAGGGAAGGGTACAAATGGCCCAAAGCACAATTTGTGAAAATAAACTTTATGCTACTGGTGACAACCCAGTCCTAATAATGGATTGCCTTAACAGTTTGATGCAAGCCCTGGGTTTGCCTTCATTCTAGATGTATCTGTTTTTGACAAAGAATAACTCATATGGTAGATTTTCCTCTAAGGCAAAATATTATTTTAATATATTTTCACCAAACACCGTCCTTAGGAATCCAATATTGGGGATTTGATGTGATAGCCATTATTCAAATTTCCAGGTAAGTAACCTTGATGGCTAATGTTCAATGTCAGCGTGACGGGATTTAAAATTGTGTAGGAGCTCAAGCCCCAGGCATTTCCAAGAAGGATTAACTGGAGAGAGATTCACGCTGAATGTGGGCGGTTCAATCTCATGGGCTGGGTGGGACTCAGACTCTAAAAAGGGAAGAAAGAACAAATCAGGACACCCTCTTTCTTCTGCTTCCTGATTCCCCCAGATGTGAACAAGTAGCTGCCCCCTTATTCCAGCTGTTGAACCTTCCCCACCATGAGAATTATACTCAGCTACAGCTAATGAATAATTTCGTTCATTCTCATATAAGTGGTTTCTTGTCGGGTACTCAGTTACAGAAACAGAAGTAACTGAGACTGTCTCTGACCAATGTCTGTACAATGTGGATGTTCATACTGGATCTAGCTTAGATTCAGAAAATACTTTATGGTCATTTGCCTTCAGCCATTTTCTTCCTAATAAGCCCCACCCCTGTTCCCAGACTAAGTCACTGCTTCTACAGCTTATGCTAATCATTTCTCCTCAGGCACTTCTATGATGATGATGATGATGATGATGATGATGTGTGTGTGTGTGTGTGTGTTGTGGATTGAGCTCAAGACCTTGGGCAAATTGGGCAGGTGCTCCACTTCTGAGCTAACCCCCTAGCACTAACTTCTTTTAATTAATCGCAAAAGCTACTGAAAATTACTTGAAGACACTGTGTCTGTGAGTTATTTAAAATGTAGCTCATGATAATGATTCATCTGGAAATATGATGAAATTGCCAAAAAAAGCTACTTATTTCACAGGCTGTGTATTGTTAATTTAATTGATTAAAGGTTATTTTTATTAATTGTTTTTTGGTGTCATACAAAGTAAGGGGTTTTGATGAGAAGTTTTCGTACACCTTTGTTATTTTACTGGGTATAATGTTTCTCTCTCTCCCAGCTGCTCTTCTCCTCTTGTTGGTCCTATTCTACCCCCACTGTCTCTCCCATATTCATGTCACATGTATCCTGTTACCCTCTCTTAATCGCCATCTCTTTCCTGTTAGACCTCTTCTTGCCCTTTCATGGTTCCCTTTCTACAAGGGTTGTATTTTGAAAGAGAATTTTATAAAAATTATTTTCACCCACTGTTGTATTCATTCCTAAGGAGTGAATGTTAAGCTGTTTCCTCATCCTTTCCTTTGCTTAGGGATGTAAAGAGTGTGAGCACTCACTATGTTTTTGGCTTACATATTGGTTGCATATGTCATTTAAGAGTTTTCATGAACATATCTTCCAGGCAACTCCATTTCGAGGAATGGATTCTAATAATATACTCATCTACTTAACGAGCAGGCTATATGCAGATATTCATTTGGTATTAGTAATAAAATAAAAAGTTTACTGAGAGAAAACTAAATAAATGTATAAGCATACAGTGGGATTAACTAAAAAAAAACCCAAGGTGTAAAATATGTGAATGATAACTCCATTACACAGACACAGACATACACACAGACACAGATGACACTCACACACAGACAGACATACAGCCAGCTTAGTCTTCATGACTGTTCCCTAGCAATTGGAGTGGGGGCTGCCTCTGACATGGGCTCTGTTGCCTGCCTTTGGATCACTTTCCCCTAGCTGGGCTGCCTTGTTTGGCCTCCGTGGAAGAAGATGCATGAGACTGTCCTGATGAGACTCCATGTGCCAGGGCAGCTTGGTATTGTGGGGGGCTACCCTTTCCTAAAGAGAAGGGGAGGGGAAAAGGGGGAAAGAGGATGGGAGGGTGGGACTTGGAGGAGAAGAAGGAGGGAGCTGTGATCTGGATGTAAAGTGAATAAATTAATTAATGAGAAAATAATTATTGACTAACATCTCTCATTAACACAGATGTATTTCAAGAAAATATTACCAAGTCAAATATAAGAATGTAAAGAAAGAATCATATATCTTGACCATATAAGACTTATTCTAGGGAAGCAACTGGTTTAGAATTAAAAAACCAACTAATATGCCAGGTGTAGTGATGACTTTTGTAATTCCAACACTTGGGAGTTAGAATCAGGGGGGTCAGAGGTTCAAGACTACTTACTTCTGGCTGCATAATGAATCGGAGGACAGCCTGAACTGCATGTGATCCTTTCACAAAACAAAAGCAGAAACCCCCACAAAAAATCAGTGAATGTAATTGATTATATCATTAAGATAAGGAAGAAAAGCTAAAAACTCTTTTATACTGGCATATCCTGAAATTCTTTCCTGTGTCAAAGTCAAGCATAATATTTTCTTTTCTTTTCTCTTTTTCTTTAATTTTTGTTTTTGGTTTGGTTTTTTGAGACAGGGTTTCTCAGTGTAGCCTTGGCTGTGCTCAACTCACTTTGTAGAGCAGGCTGACCTCGAACTCACAGATATCCACCTCTGCCTCCTGAGTGCTGGGATTACAGGTATGCACCACTGCGCCCTGCTAAGAATCATACACCAAATCTACTGAGATTTTTGGAAAACAGCTTTTCCTTCTGTAACAGGTGTGATCGTAAATGGCTGCTAGGGTAGGACTTTAGTAAAAAATAACAATGTCAAGGCAATAAAACTCAATCATTTTACAACATTAAACACAACCAACATTTTTTTCCACACACACTATTTTATTAACTTGACTACTAATGAAAATGAAATAATAAAATAAATACTTGTATATAGCCAAAATTAAGTGGTAGGAACAAGAAAAATAGGGAATGCTAAACCAAGAGTGAGATAGCAACAATACAGCTACTTTTTTTTAATGTTTAAGTTTTTTTCTTCTATTTTCTTTCTTTCTTCCTTTCTTTCTTTATTTTTTTTATTTTTTTGTTATCAATCACAGGTTAGGTACTTTGCATCCCATGCGTAGCCCCCTCCCTCATTCCCTCCCACCCTCCTCAACCCTCCCTCATCTCCTCCCCACCCCCTCCAAGTCCACCAACAGGGGAGGACCTC
>CM053767.1:21823063-21871827 GCA_028658305.1 Pachyuromys duprasi | reverse complement strand
TCTTCAAGAAGATCAGGGAGTTCTAGTTGTTTGATAGTGTGTGTTGTTGCCTCAGTTGAACTCTGTTGTGGGATCTGTGGGCCTGGCTTTGTGCTCTGTGCTAGAGGCTGTGAGCACCACAGGCTGGTCTCCCCTCTGGTCTGGAGGTTTGGCTCTTCTCTCTTTGCCAGAGGCTTTGTGTCCCCCTTTGATATGACCGCTGGGGGTGCTGCTCTGGTCAGGAGGCTCTGAGCTCTGCCCTGAGCTTGCTGCTAAAGGCTCTCTTCTGGACTGGAGCCTTGGCACCTCCTGCTGGGTCAGGGGCTGTATACCACGGTCTGAGATGGTAATTGGGGCACCTCGGTCTGGACCTGATACTATGGGTCCCAATCCAGGGTGGTGGCTGGGTGTGCCTAGGGGTGTGGGTCTGACCAGTGTAGCCCGCAGTATCTGGGTGAAACTCAGTCCGTCCGGGGTACCTTGTGCCCCAGCCCAAAGCGGCGGCCACTGGCACAGAGGGATGTGGTCCTGCGCAGTGCAGCCTGCAGTATCTGGGTGAAACTCAGTCTGTCTGGGGTACCATGTGCCCCAGCCCAAAATGGTGGGTTAGGCGCCCAGCCCGGCTGTGCGCAGCCTGTCTCCCTCTGGAGTTTTTCCTGGGAATAGCTGGGTGTCCCTTGGACTTTTCCACTTGATTTCCCCACCGTAGGAATTCCGCTCACCTGACAGTCGCAAACGCTGGTGTTTTTCTCAGTCTCCCGGTCGCTGTGCCTACACTACTGTCCTGCTCCTCAGACACAGTGTCCTCCTGGGGCAGCCATCTTGGATCTCAATCCACAACCAACATTTGTAAGTTACACTGAGTTTATAAAGTTTAAGTTGTGGCTCTAAAGGCTAATGAAGTAATTTAAATATGTAAATCAATACTAGATGACCTTAAAGAGTGGCTGAAGATTGACCCAAACTAAGGGTTTATTCCATACTTACATAATTTTAGAAATTCATCAAATATACTGGGAAAGCAAAAATGTTTCAAAAGTTGTATAAGTTAAAAAGAAAGTTCAAAGTTGACAAGAAGACATTTTTATCAAAAATAATTTTGCCAGGAGTGAAATGTACTTGCGGGTCTCTCAGGGGTTATACTAACAGATCCCTTCTTTTTTAGGGATCGGGGAAAAAAGCTCAAGGGAAAAAGAACCACATATTACACAGGATATTGAAAATACACCACACAGGCATGAATAAAATCTCTCATGAAGTGTTAATCTAGAAATAAAAAGAATAAAACTGCAAAGAACACATTTCACAGTGAGAAACGGATAGCTTTCCCTCTAAGGTCAGGACCTGTTATCTACTCTTGTTGCTCCTTTTTTTCCCCCCTCACCGTCATATTGAAAGCGCTAGCTAATGCTATAAGACAAGAAATGAAGGCTGAAGCTACACTGGTTGGGCAGGAAGACATTGTGGATGGCAGGGTTGAAGGTGTAGGGCATCCACAAAGGTCTCACTAGAATAAGATTAATAGAGAAAGCCAGTCACTTCTTTATGTATCAGCAACAAACAAGCGGAATTTGAAATTCACAACACAATGCTGTTTATATTGGGATCCCAGTGAAATATTTAGGTATATAAGCCCAAAGAGAATGCCTGCTCCTTTTGGGTAGCAGAGCTATAGCCATTTCTGTTTCAGGCCACATAATCTCAGCTTGTTGCTCATATAGAAAAAAAATCTCTGTACAAGGTCAGGTTGACCAAAAAACTATGTTTATGTTCAATGTACTCTGTGACCTTGTTGTTCCCAGAAATTCTCCAACTATAAGCTCAGCTGGTCCTAACAATAAACTTTACTTGGGACTAAACTAAAGGTCAGCTACAACTGCTTTGTCTACTTAGCAAAAATAACTTGAGTCAGAGATGACTACCCTGTTCCACTGTGTCCCCCTCCCGCCCTCCCCCCATATAAGATAATTGTGGTTTTCGCCCTTTAAATATGCAATACAGCTTCCCCTTGGGGACTTGCTTCAGCTCCCAAACTGACCGCCTCGCTGAGCTCAGAAAATAAAGCTTTCATTTTAAGCTTCTGTATCTGAAGTGAGTTTTCTCAGCTTCCCCTCTGAACCAACACCAATAAAATATGTTCAGTGTCTGAAAATGGATGAAATAACGTGAAGGAGAGGGCTTGGGATTGTGGCTCAGTGGTAGAGCTCTTGCCCAGGAACTGCAAGTCTCCAGCTCTCTATCTCCTCCAAAAGATTATTCATCACAATGAGTTAAAAAAAAAACAAACAAAAGTAAACTTAAAAAGAAATTAGAGAACAACTCAATGAAAAAAGAGATAGCTAATGATCTTGTGAAGGAAGACAATTTTGTCAAGAGCTGAGATTTTTTTTTTCTCAACTTGGTCTACAAATTCAACAATTTGATTCCCAATAAAAAAATCTCACCAAATTATTTAATGGGTATTGATATTTTCCTCAAAAATAATCCTATCGTGGCCACATGACCCACCAGTTTAGCTGAACAAGGATCGAGCTCTTTTTGCATTTACCCAAATAGGTTTGAATAACAGCTTTATCTATGAGTATCCTAATTTGGAAGTGATGAAGATGCTCTTCAGCAGGTGAACAGGTATGTCCATTCAGACCATAGAAATTAACACTATAAGAAATGAGTTGCAGCCAGCCATGAAGAGACATGATAAGCTAGTGTCAGATGGAAGGGGGGGGGGTTCTTTGAGGACTTTGAGGGGGGCAGGGAGAAGATGAGGGAGGGATGGGGAAAGTGGGAGGGAATGAGAGAGGGGGCTACCGCTGGGATGGGATACAAAGTACATAACCTGTGATTAATATAAAAATAAATAAATTACTTAAAAAAGAAATGAGTTATGGAATCATGGAAAAGCAAGAACAACCTTAATCCATATTAAGCATATTAAGAAGGCACTATGAAAGCCTGTGCAACTTCAACTGCAGAACATTCTGGAAAAGGGACAACTGTGGAAACAGTAAAAGGATTAGTGGTTGCCAGAATTTAGATGGAAAGGGGTGGAATAGGTTGAGTACCATGAACTTTTAGGACAAAAGATGCTCCCTATTATAACACAATGAAGGAAACATTGTATAGTTTTCAAAACCCAAGAGTGAGTCCTTAAGTAAACTATAGCTTGTGGGAAACAACTATGTGTCAATACACAGTCATCTGCTGTCCTTAGGAAATTGAAGCTGAAGCCAGTGGAGCACTCGGGAGGCAGAGGCAGGTACATCTCTGTGAGTTCGAGGCCAGCCTGTTCTGCTCTCCAGGACAGCCATAGCTACACAAAGAAACCCTGTCTCAACAAAACAACAACCATAAAGATATTGAAGCTGTGTAGGACAATGGTTACATGGGAGCAGTATGTACTGTCTTATTTTTTTTTTCAAGAATTTTTTTTGACAACTTCAGTTTGTTGTTTCCACGCATTTTTTCGCTTTTACTTTCTTTCTTTTGAAAATTTTGTTTTCATTACCAAGGAAGTCATTACAAATGTTAATTAAAACTCTCAGTTGCACTATGGGCATTTGCACTTTTGAAAAATTCTGTTTTTAAAATAATCTTCATTTTATTTATTTGTTTGTTTTTACTCTTCAAGATCCCAAAGATAGACTATGGCTCTTTATTTCATTTTTTTTTCAGAGTGGGAAATTTTATATGAACCAGTTTCAACAAGAAAAGAGGTGAGGGCTGGAAAGATGGCTCAGTGGTTAAGAGCACTATCTGCTCTTCCAGAGGTTCTGAGTTCAATTCCCAGCAACCATATGGTGGCTCACAATATTCTATAATGTGACTGATGCCTTCTTCTGGCATGTGGATGTGCATGCAAAGAAAGCACTCATATACATAAAATAAATAAATCTTTAAAAAATTTTTATTAATTGCATTTTATCCACTTTGTATCCCCCCTGTAGCTCCCTCCTCCCCTCCCAACCCCTCTCTTCCTTCGTCATCTCCACACATGCCCCTCTCAAGTCCACTGATAGGGGAGGTCTTCTTTTCCTTCCTTCTCATCCTAGAATATTAGATCTCATCAGGAGTAGCTACAATGTTTTCCTCTCTGGCCTGGTAAGGAGGTGATCAAAGAGCAGGCCAATCAGTTCATGTCAGAGACAGTCCCTGTTCCCATTACTATGGAACCCACTTGGATACTGAACTGCCATGGGCTACATCTGTGCAGGAGTTCTAGGTTATCTCCATGCATGCTACTTGGTTGGAGTATCAGTCTCAGGAAGACCCCTGTGCTCAGATTTTTTGGTCCTGTTGTTCTCCTTGTGGAGCTTCTGTCCTCTCCAGATCTTACTATTTCCCACTTCTTTGATAAGATTCTCTGCATTCTGCCCAAAGGTTGGACATAAGTCTTAGCATCTGCTTTGATAGTCTGCAGGGCAGAACCTTTCAGAGGCCCTCTGTGGTAGGCTCCTGACTTGTTCCCTGTTTTCTCCTTCTTCTGATGTCCATCCTCTTTGCCTTTCTGGTTGGGGATTGAACATTTTAGCCAAAGTCCTCCCTCTTGATTAGTTTCTTTAGGTGTACAGATTTTAGTAGGTTTATCCTATATTATATGTCTATATGAGTGAGTATATACCGTGTGTGTCTTTCTGCTTCTGGGATAGCTCACTCAGGATGATCTTTTCCAGTTCCCACCATTTACCTGCAAATTTCATGATTTCCTTGTTTTTTATTGCTGATTAATATTCCATTGTGTAGATGTACCACAATTTCTGTATCCATTCCTCAGTTGAGGGGCATCTGAATTATTTCCAGGTTCTGGCTATTACAAATAAAGCTGCTACAAACATGGTTGAACAAATGTCCTTATTGTGTGCTTGAGCCTCTTTTTGGATATATGCCTAGGAGTGGTATAGCTGGATCTTGAGGAAGCTCTACTCCTAGTTGTCTGAGAAAGTGCCAGATTGATTTCCAGAGTGGTTGTACAAGTTTACATTTCCACCAGTAGTGGAGGAGGGTTCCCCTTTCTCCACAACCTCTCCAGCATGTGTTGTCACTTGAGTTTTTTATCTTAGCCATTCTGCTGGGTATAAGGTGAAATCTCAGAGTTGTTTTGATTTGCATTTCCCTGATGACTAAGGATGTTGAGCATTTTTTTTTAAGATTTACTTTATTATTTATACAACATTCTGCCTGCACACCAGATCTTACTGTAGATGGTTATGAGCTACCATGTGGTTGCTGGGAATTGAACTCAGGACCTTTGTAAGAACAGCAAGTATTCTTAACCTCTGAGCTATCTCTCCAGCCCCTAGCATTTTGTTAAGTGTTTCTCTGCCCTTCAATATTCCTCTACTGAGAATTCTGTTTAGCTCTGTTCCCCATTTTTTAATTGGATTACTTAATTTGTTGCTTTTTAATTTGTTTAGTTCTTTATATATACTGGGTATCAGCTCTCTGTCAGATGTAGGGTTGGTGAATATCCTTTCCCAGTCTGTAGGCTGTCGTTTTGTTCTGGCGACTGTGTCCTTTGCTTTACAGAAGCTTTTCGGTTTCATGAGGTCCCATTTACTGATTGTTGATCTTAGAGCCTGTGCTGTTGATGTTCTGTTCAGGAAGTTGTCTCCTGTGCCAATGAGTTCCAGGCTCTTCCCCACTTTTTCTTCTAATAGGTTTAGTGTGTCTGGTTTTATATTGAGGTCTTTGATCCACTTGGACTTCAGTTTTGTGCAGGGTGATAAGTATGGATCTATTTGCATTTTTCTACATGTAGCCATCCAGTTAGACCGGCACCATTTGTTGAAGATACTATCTTTTTTTCCATTGTATGGTTTTGGCATTTGTCAAATAAATAAATAAATAAATCTTAAAATAAAAAGAAAGAAAACAGGCAACTACTTAGAAACATGAAGACTGTTTCCTGGAGCAGTGGCCAGGGAGGGAGGAAGTCTGCGGGTTTACTCCCTTGTCAAAGCAGAAGCAGGACCCTCAGAGAAATGACCAACTTCTCTCCATTCAGTGAGGAGCCCAGACACCACCCACACTTAGGCAACTTTAGGACAGCAGCTAGGGCAAGGTGGAGGCGCCAAAAGCTAGGCCAGAGTAAAGGTGGATAGGAGTCCAGGAACCAAGCCCTCTGAGCGACATCACCATGGGGCATCATGGGCTGAGAACTCTGTAGACATGGGCATAAAGAGAGCACGAAGCCACTCAACACATGCTCGGTATCCTCCGAGTTCCGGGAGCTGGCAGAGCCGGCTACCCAAGCACACTTCTTCAGCTTAAGCATGAGGCTACATACACCAAAGATCATGCAGAAGAGATTCAAGTAGTTGGGTCTTCTGAAGCTGGGTTGCAGTCGCTGGGCCGGGCTGAGGCTTACACCTCAGCACTTTGTTGGGCCTCTGTGGGTCTGACATACTGTTGGTGGACATAGCAAACTGAAGACCATGCTGCCCCTCTCTCACTATGTAATGCCTCTTTATACCGAGAGGTTTTTAACCACTTAGTGGGAGGGAAAAAATCCATGCTAAAGGTTATTTGTAGGCATTCAGCCATAAGGTTACTGTTCTCTTCAATAGATATTATGTAGATTGAAATTCTCTTTCTTTTTGTGCGGCTGATTAAATTACTGAGTACTCACCACAGAGCAGACACAGCATGCATTCTAAGCTCGCCATTACTTGAGTTCTTATGACAATCAGAAGAAGCCAGGAGCACCATTAACCAGAAACCAGGAACATCATTAGGAACCTTCCCAGTGCTAGCTCCACTTTGAAAAGGTTGAAGGAAAGAGTGTAAGGAGCTAAGTGGGCTGAATCAGGCCTGTCGAGTCAGAGCCTAGCTCCATATTCATCGTTTTTTGAGTCCTAAAAATGACTTTTTCCAACATTTTATTTATTACTTTTATGTGTGTGGGGTGCTGGAAATAGAACCTTGGTCCTTCGGAAGAGCAGCCAGTGCTCTTGACTACTGAGCCATGTCTCCATACCTTTGTTGACTATTCTTAGTAAGTTTTCTGTCAAAGCAAAAATGGTCCCATCTGACATACACAGATCATTTGTTTATCATGATAACTAAGTTAAACAACGCATCTTATAATTGAAAATTAAAAAAAGACCGTTGTAATATTTGGAACTTCATGCCTATCTGAGGCTACATAATTCCACATCATTATTTATACTTGTTCCTGGTCAAATTTAGGGTATGTGAGGTTAAGTCAAGACTTTATTTTCTGAAATGTGAATTTCCTTAAAAGGTGACATTACTTCCCTTTTCGGGAGCAGTAACAAAATAAAAAAAAAATGCAACATGAGGCAATCCACTGTGGCTTTTTTGTTATTTCAGAATATCAGCTGAGAGAGAAAGACATTCTCTGAGTGGAGAGATGAGCCAGGGCTTGGGAACCACTGCCTGAGGTAGGGTCACAGTGCGTTGGCCATTCCATACTCCTGTGTCTTGGATGTACTGTTACTATTGCCCCAGTCTAGTGGGCAGAAATGTGCCCACACATCTAGTTACACAAGGTGTTTTTATTACAGGTAGGCAGGAGGGAACAGCAGAAGTCTAGGACTCATGATATGTCTATCCCAAAAAGCTGTCCAGAGAGGATGGAATTTCACTTTCACTACAGATGAGGCACTGCAGAAGGTGGCCTGTGCTGGATTTTATAATCTGTCCCACTTGCTAGGTTATATAGTACTGACATAGTAGAGCAAAGAGCCAAGTGTTGAGGCCTCAGTATCTCAAGATAATGTAACCAAACACATCTACAGTTATTCCTTAGAACTCAGGGAAGAGGGAGAACTATGCCAGTGCAAAGTTACACAGAGGACTGTCTGCATAAGACAATTCCGACCCTTGTCTACTGAGAGGCACAAAGGCAGAACAGTTTTGCAGGATATTTGATCACACTGTGAACCCGGAAGACTATGTACTAGAAAAACCTATTTCTAGTTGTGTTGTAGCTCAGCCCTAGCACACCTTTATTCTAAGAACTTTGTATATTGTAAACAGATAGTTGTGGTGTGGCTTAGCCCTGGCACACAACTTTAATTCAAGAGCTTTCTGTAAACAGGATTAAATAAAGTCAGCCATAGGTCAAGAGGCCGAGCAATCAACCAGTTGATAAGAGAGGTGAACACAGGGAAAAAAAAACCCAACCAAACAAACATAGAGAGTGAGAGGTCTGGAGGACAGATAGAGAAACACATAGGAAATAGAAAGGGACATTCAGTTTGAAGTATTTTAAAAGACATCATGGAGAAGTAGAAAGAGCTTTCTCCTTCTGGGACATCCACTGACTAGGGAACTCAGCTGAGTGCTTTCTCTGCCTTCTGAACTATAGGCTTTCATTTCAGCATCTGGCTCTTGAGGCTTTACTGGTAAAAATCAAACGTTTTGGGATTTTGTTTAAAAACAACACTCTGCCGTTCTATCCCTTTAGGAGGCTGAACATTCTTAATATGGAGGAATCCTCTACCTGCTTCTGCTATTTTAGGAGGAAAACAGTTGCCAAGAGGTGAAGGATCCACACATCATAGGGCTATGTCAGATGGAGATGTGATGAAGAAGCTCTTGCTTGAGTTTGTAATCCGGAGCAGTACAACTCCCATGCTGCGGCAGATCTGAGAATTGGTCAACAGGATATGAGATCGATGTCTTTATTCTTGCCAGAGTGTAAGCACAGGGAGCAAAGAACTGAGTACATCAGTGGAACATGAAGGAGGTTCAGGCTTAGTGTCTCAATTGGAGATCATCTGGGTGGAAGAACATTAAGTGGCAGCCAGTTCACAAGACCCACCTCTTGCTTTCCTCTCTCCCACTTTATCTACTCTCAGAAGAGCTGTCCCTAGTCGACTGAGAGGGAGAGAAGTGTGCAGCCTGTGCCTCAGACCTAACTGGAACTTCCTCAGGTTGAGCTGCCAAACAGAAAAAACTTATAGACGGAGATGAGATTCAAGTTTTAAACTAAAACAAAACAAATCTTACAAACAGAAATGAGATCAACTGAAAAAGGTGACAATGTTTCCCAGTGGGAAAAGGGGGGGGTATGCAGAACATAAACTGGCTCTATTATGCAGATTCAACCATATAAGTCTATATATTTGTGTGAAAACATAATATATACATATGTTATAGGTACACAAGGTAAGCCTAGAGAAATGGGTTGGGATTTGAGTAACACCAAGCTGGGAAACTGGAATTCAGAAGGAAGAACCTAAGCAAAAGAGGCAATAATTGTCCAGAACTGCTACAAGGTGAGTTCAGAGCATCCTGCAGGATCAGTTTAAGTGAGGACTGGCTAGAACTTAGGCCTGTAAAGTAACAGGGTTGGAGGTCACTTTACATTAGATGGCCACGGTGCCTGAGCTCAGGCATCATGCCAACTTAACTCATAACTGGAGGTCGGAATTAGTTTAGTGAATAAAGCGACTGGGCCATGAGGTGGCAGGCCGCCTTTTACATACAAGCTGTGGGCAGCCAGTAAGGATTCGGTAATTAAGCTTTTCTGACACACTTCTGCTCCCTGACCCTGGCTGTTAGATTACTGAAACAAAATGGACCACACAATAGGAATTTCCATGAGGGTCTCATGCTGAGAGAAGCAAAAGGTTGGAACTTGAAGGGGACTTGTCCCCGGGGGGCACTTCACAGAACTTGCTAAACTCTTCTTTTGGAAGAGACTGGGGCAGATGGACCAGGATTGCTTAGCTGTACGTATCTCCTGTTTTCTAGCTGGGATGAAACTTCATTTCAGGATCCTGAAGATAAACACCACGTGCAGTTCTCGTGTATCGGGACTCTGATCTTCTCTTTTCAGTGTGGCTGCGTTGAATCAGGTTCCATTTTTTCTGCCTTCACTGTCTACTGTTTGTCTATTGAGGATGGGCCACCGGCACTGCTTAATCTGCTAGGGATGCTAGGGCCTGCTCCAGTCCCTAGCAATAATGCCATGGCAGTTCTGCTTCCGGGTCCTATGCTGAAGGGCCTCATTTCAACTCCGGGAAGTTTTATTCTGCTCCGAAGATTGGACGAAAACCTGGACGAGACCTCTTCAAGAACACTCTAGACTTTGGGAATATTTTCTATGTGGGGATCCTGGTTGATTTCCAGCATCTTCACTTGCTGACGTGGTGGATTCTCTCTCTGTAATTTCCAGTTGGGAAACCGTTTCTGTCATGACCGTGAGGGGAGATGGGCAACAAGGATGCCCAGGTCCTCTGGTCCGAGGAACAGCCCAATCCTCTAGCACTCCTTGGATACCCCATCCAGAGAAAGCCCAGAGTCGTTGGCGCATCGCCCTCCTCACCCCCAGGGGGCGCCAGCGTCCCGGAGCCCGCCTCATTCTCCAGCACAAGCCCTCTCTAGCTGCGCCGCGGCGGCTCCAGCCTCGACTCCCGGTCGCGTCAGAGTTCCCCGGCAGCCAATCAGAACTGTCCATGTACTAACGGGGGCGGGGCTGTCGAGGGCGGAGGAAGATGGCGGCGGGGGCCAGGTGAGGTGTTGGCAGTGCCGAGGGGCTCGGGCGCGGGGGGGTGGGGGGACGCGGAGCGATGGCCCGCGCCGGCCGCCCGGGAGGATAAGACGCCGTCGCGCCGCGGGTGTGGGCCGGAGGGGGGGAGACGGTGCCCGAGCGCCACGGGAGTATGACGGGGCTGTACTGGCTGGTGTGGCGGGTGCTGCGCGCGCTGCTCTGCCTGCACTGCACGGTCGCCTCCTGGCTCCGCGTTCGCTTCGGCGTCTGGAACTGGATCTGGAGGCGCTGCTGCCGCGCCGTCTCCGCCGCGGTCCTAGCGCCGCTCGGCTTCCGGCTCCGCAAGCTCCGGACCGTCGGCAGGAACCGGCGTCATCACCGGCACCCGCACGGGGGACCCGGACGGGCCGGCGCCCACCCCCGGCTGCGCTGGCGCGCGGACTGCCGGTCCCTGCAGAAGCTGCCGGTGCACGTGGGCCTGGTGATCACCGAGGAGGAGCAGGAGCCCAGCTTCTCGGACATCGCGAGCCTCGTGGTGTGGTGTATGGCCGTGGGGATCTCCTACATTAGCGTCTACGACCACCAAGGTGAGGCCGGGTGGGAGACGGGGTGACAGGGGCGCTTCCGGGTCCGAGGTCTAGGCGTCTGGCCAGTTTGCCCCTGGTCGCCGTGCCAGGCCGCCGCCCTCCAGGCCCTGCGAGTTTCCGTGGCCTTCGGCCCTTAAGTGTAACTCACGGTGCTGGCGCTTTCGAGGAAGGGAGATCAAGTTTGCTTGAACATTGGGTAAATCTTTGATTTTGGTTAAGTGTGTTTTTAACGTCCAAAGAATATTTATCATAGTCCGTTATGTAGACGGTTATCTATTTGGCTTTGTTTCACAAAAGAGGGAGCTGACGTTCAAAACATTAAACTGATTTGCCCAAGGTCACAAAAGTAGGAACAGGGAAATAATTGTAACCAGTTTGTGTGTTTCTCAAAGTGTCTCTTCAAAGGGGTTCAGTGCAGTTATCTTAAGTGAGACCAGGCAGTGGAGAATTTATACATGAGCCGCGTCGTAGGTTTTCCAAATGAGCCCCTGGAGTTTGGTGGCATTTGAGTTGGGTTCCTGAACAGTATGTGAGAGTTTAGAAAGGCCCGGAACAACATGGAGCACCCCTGTCTCTGAAGCCTGGAATCACATGTCATAATTTTTCGTCAGCGGCTAGTACAGTACTTAAGGGGTTGTCTTTCTGGACGTTCTAATGGAGGCAACGAATGTCATCAGACTTTTGTTAAGTACAAAACTGAACACTTACTGCATGACGACAGGGCTAAAGCACTATGCCAAAAAGATCCCTTGGAATCTTGTCTTGGTCCCATGTGCTTTCTCTCAGGCTGGCAGGCAGGCAGGCCCACACTCACAATGGTGATGGAAGACATTTGGGGAGTATAGTTACTTCTAGAAAGGAGAGGATTCGGAAGAGAGGAACTTGAGAGTTGGTGTAGAGGAGATGAAATTTGAGTAGAGCATTGAAGAGGAGCGAGGTAGAGTGGAGGCTTCTAAATGTCAGACTTGGATTTCCCTCAATCCTAAATGCATTGGTGTTTCCTTAAAGATAAAGATGTGTCCAGGAGGGGTTAGGAGGATTGGTATGCAGGAAAGAGAAACGACTGCTTTATTCCTGGTTCGGTAAATTTCCTTCATGCTCCAGAGCAGCAATTTGAATTTTACCTTTAAATCTCTCTTAGCTGGATATTTAAGTGTAGGGTTGGTGAGGGTAAGAAGTTATCACTGACACCTCATCATCTTTCTTACAGCTAGCAGGAGATCTCATCCTGAAATGACTTTTGCCCTACAGGGTTCTGCTTACTTCATTCAGAGACTGACAATACAGGACTTCCGGAAGGACTCAGGAGAGCAGTAGAAGTCAAGGCGGTGGCAACCATAGGGATTTCCAGTTCAGTCAGTCGTGTAGGATATAGTAAGGCAGTAAAAAAATGAAAGTTAAAGAGTTAAGTGATGTGGGTTGACTTACATCCAGTAGGAAGGAATAGATACAGCTGAGTTGTTTGACTAGACTGCCTCAGAGCAGGATTACAATACAGACACACTTCCTTGTTCCTGCTATTCCTGTTACTGAATTTCTGCTGTGACTCAAGTCCTGTGTCATATGCTCTTAGAGGGAAAATTACGGGCAATGAAAAGAAGTTGACTTAAACCAAGTTTTGAATGAGAACTGAATGGAGATTTAAGGAACAGTTTTTACCGAATAGACTTCAAGGATTTTGTGTGCTACTAGAAAAACATTTTTGTGTGATAATTTCATAGTTTGAATAAGGGATCTTTAATTTACCTTTCCTGGCTTTTGACTGATTTGTTCATTCAGCAAGCCACAGTTGGGTATTTTTAAGTACCATACCTTTCCAGGCATGAGTATCCAGGAGTAAATGAAAACAAAACCTAAGATTTTAGTAAAAGTCTGGCATCTAATATAAATGTGTTGGAAAGTATCTAGTTTTAGACACATAATGAGGAAAAATAAGGGAGGGGAGAAGAGATGATAGCTGAAAGGCAGTGATGTAGGAAGAGGTAAAGTGATCAAGGACAAAGACTTGAATAGATAAAGATATTTGGATTTTATTTTATTTCTTTCAATATGCTTCTATTTAAGCTTGTTTCTGTATACTTAGAGAAATTTGTATTTAGATATTTAGAAAAACATGTACATAAATGCTGCATTCATACCTGCCTTGGTAGAGCAGTCTGCAATATGAAGAAATAAGGGTAAGAAATAATATAATATTCAAAGAGGGGTGTCTACTGTGCATTATTAATGCAGGCTGCTATATGAACCAAAAATGACAAGTGAGCAAGAAGGACTATTTAGGGAGAGAATGGGGAAATTCCCTCAGAAGTGCTGTTAGCCTGTGTGGCTCTAGGAAAGAGGGAAGGTGGACATGTGCATTGGAACTAGCAAAGGTAGATAGGGTTTGGAGCTTGAACACTACCCTGTCCCTGAAATGCCATCTCTTTGGTGATTATAACAGATAAGTTTCTTAAACAGAATGTTGGGAAATATGGTAAGATGAATGCTTGGGTAGCTGCTTTATTCTACAAAACAATGTAGAGTTCAGTGTTTTAAGTAATTATGTGTTGACTATACTGTTGGGCAATTTTCCTTGGGGTCACTTACATAGCCTGTAGTCAGATAACTGGCTGGGACGTAAAGGTTGTCATTATGTGTCATCCATTTTATGCCTGGTTTGTAATGGCTGGAATAGGAGGGAGATGGCCTCCTGTCTTCATATGGTTCCCACATGGCTACTGTAGGCTTCCTTATGTAATAGAGGCCTCAAAATGACCAGGTTGCCTTCAGATCAGGTGTTCCCAGGATCAGACTAAAGCTGTAAGGTGTCAGGACCTAGTTTAAGCAAGCAGTCACTCATCTATCTTGATGAAAAAAGTTGAGTTTACTTCTCAGTGGAAAAAAGGCTTGTGCCTCAAGTAACAGGGGAGTTGCTAGCAACCACCATGGAGACAAACTTATTGATTATTTTTCCCCTAACCTACATCTCTTAAAACTCCTATCTGTATTTAAATACCATTCATTCTGATTATGATGGGTTATAGGTTGCTTTTAATCGTTAGACTAAAATATCCATTGATACTTACCTACTTTGATTTGTGTCTTCCTGTGAGCTTGACAGGGTCTTGGTAAGTTGGCCTCCACCTAAGGCTCTCTTGCCTCAGTCTTCTCTAGTGCTGAGATTACAGGCATG
Organism: Pachyuromys duprasi; assembly: GCA_028658305.1. Taxonomy (NCBI): domain Eukaryota; kingdom Metazoa; phylum Chordata; class Mammalia; order Rodentia; family Muridae; genus Pachyuromys; species Pachyuromys duprasi. The sequence goes on along the minus strand of CM053767.1, from coordinate 21,857,630 downwards.
TGTCCAAACGTGGCTTGTTTTGGTTTTGAAATTTTTTCTTTTGAAATGAGTTCTTATGCTGCCCAAATACCTGGACTCACATGCTTATGCTGCATTAGCTTCCTAAAGCTGGAACTGTTCACCTCATCTAGCCTGGTTTAAAAACAGCAGCAGCAGCAGCAACAGCAAACACGTTTAAAAGAGATAGAACTATATCTATCTTTTTTTTCTTTTTCTTTTTCTTTTTGGTGGTGGTGATAGCAAACTCTAGGCTGAGCTACTCAGTTAAGCCCTACTTTTTCATTATACTTCAGACTTTTTTGATTGTTAATTTCTGCTGTATTCATTCATTGGAAATTGAAGTTTACTTAAGAGATTGGTCAGGAATTTTTGAGCTCAGTTCTCATAAGGAGAATTGACTATTTTGTCTACATGGTTATGACTTAGGAAATGATTAGGACAGGAACTGTGTTTAAAAAAACTGTTTCTTAAGTATATTTGGTGTTCCAGCCTTAGGACTGTTATGCTTTCCTGTGTTCACTTGAAGTGCACACTGTTCCAAATTGTTTGGATGGGTCCCTGGTCTTACTGCCAGGTTGTGTTGGTACCATGCTCACTGTAGGGCTGTTTAGAAGCATTTTAGAATGAGTCCTAATGTTTATAGGAAATACTGATTCATCACACTTACTGATCAGCTGAATTGAGGTAGTCAGAACCAGGCATCTCTATTTTTATCAATCTACTTATGTGGTGTTTCTGCACAGTGGAGTTTGACCTTAACACAGAGCAAAGGGTGCTCTGCCACTTGCCTTATGTAACAGTTCCATGGGCAGGATGGTGATGTAGCTTAGTGGATACAGACCCAGACCCTGTACAGGTTCACCACACACACTTCATCATTCATACTGCTGTTCATGCATGAGGATAACTTGGGAGTAGTGTTACTTATAAATTGAAATGAGTCAGCAGAGCATTATTTTCTGTATGAGATTCAGCCACAGGATAGCATAAATACTTTGTTCTTTCTGCATTTATCTTTTTATTTGTAAATCTCTCCTGTGCAGTATTTTTTGATTAATTTTTCTCACACCAGCCTTGAAGGGACTGCCCAGTGCTGCCCCAGCCTTTACAACCTAGTTCTTCCTGATCCCTGTCCCTCATAATGTTGGGCTCCCGAGGTGGGGAGATCCTCCGTTCCTCGGGATAGATGCCAGACCTCAATAACCCACAAAAAGACACTTGATGCAAACAGCAAGAGGTGTTTACTAGTAGCCGGCATGTCGGGGCTCTGCACACAGCTCCCACAAAAGGGAATGGTACAGAGCCCTGAGCTGTAGAATCACAGAGTTTATAAAGGCAAAAACCGCAAAACAGGAGGGGGTCTAGGGGTAAGGGATTTTTCTAACGGGCAGTCAGTGATTGGCTGTGCCTAGGTGTGGTGACTAGGGGATGGTTAGGGACTGTTTGCACTTCTCATCCAGGAACAAAGAAGGGCGTTTAGGGCTAAGTTAAAATTCTCTATTCTTACAATATTACATCCACATTTAGGTTACTTGCTATCATCTCCTCCTGTAGTGCTCACTTTCTTCTGTGCAAATGGCTGTATCTCTCTGATCCTTGTGAGCCTACCCTTTCATTACCCGTTACTGTCTCTTGCCTCTTGGTAGTCAGTCTTGTGTCTGTCTTACTTTGTTCCTGGATCTCCTAAGAATGTTGAGTACCTCTAAGGATACTTGTATTTTCTTAGTGTGTATCTGCACTTGAAGCTCCACAGATACCTACTTTCCCTTTTCGCTTCTTTTAGGGTATGCTGGGCAGAACACATTCTTTGACTCTAGAGAGAGCTATGCTTCCCATACACAAGCGTAAGAAACTGAGTTGCAGCTAGAATCCTTCAGAAAAGTAAATTTGTCTGTTTTACTTTGGCCTATGACATAGATACTAGCAGAAGGTATAAGGTATAATAACTCTTGGTTTTTCAAGACAGGGTTTTTCTGTGTAGCCTTGGCTATCCTGGAGCTCATTCTGTAAATCAGGCTAGCCTCTTAACTCACAGAGATCCACCTGCCTCTGCCTCCTGAGTGTTGGGATTAAAGGTGTGCACCACCATGCTCTTTTGGAGGTATAACTCAATATCATTGTTCTTCTTGTGTTGAATTATAGAGATGTCAGACATATTGAAAGTCCAAGTACATTCATGATTGTATTTGATATACTGAACAGTGTACCTGGACTGTTTGTTGTAGAAGGGAACCTTGGTTCCTCTCTTCACCTTTGCATAGCTTACTTTTTGCTAGAACTTTACATTTTATCTTACCATCCTGAAATGTCTGTGACTGCTTTTTCTTGCAAAGGACTTTTTATCAAAACCCATCCAGCCAAGGCCACCTCCTTGGTAGGCTCTTTATATTATGTCATCCCTATCTTGCTTCATCTCTGAAAGGTTCTATCCTACTTTGTTTTTGATGGGAGGAATGATTTTGTTCTTAATACTCTTCTATTAAACTATAGTATTAGATCTATAAATTAAGCCTTTTTAAAGAAGATTTTTTTTTTTAATTTGTGTGTGTGCTCCTCAAGTGTAGGTATTCTTAGAGGCCAGAAGAGTGCAGTAGATCCTCCGAAGCCAGAGTTAAAGGCAGCTAGCTGTGTTGGTGCTGGGAAGTGAATTTGGGTTCTCTGCATGAGCCATATATGCTTTTAACCACTGAGTTTTTCAGCCCCTTCTATTAAATTTTAATAGTAACAATTATTTTTTGTTTAAAAAAACACAGTTATTTGGTGTGGAGCTATATGTATCACAGCACATTCATGGATGTCAAACAACCTGCAGGAGCTGGTCCTCTTCCACCATGTGAGGCCCAGGAGGATTGAACTTGGGTCTCCAGACTCAAAGATAAGAGCCTCTACTTGCTGAGCCATCTCACCATCCCCTTTGTTGAATTCTTAATGTGTACTACATGCTAGAATTTGAACTAAATTTTATTTAAAAGCTTTTGTTCTTGTAACTTTTAATGTTGATTTTCATCATTTAGAGAACAGACAATAGTCTCTTTATGTACTAAGTGTATTGCATCATCTTTAGGTTTTGGCATCATGGTATTGACATGCAGGTGATAGAAACTTCTTGTAAAAGGCATTTTAAGGCAGATAGTTTTCCTTAGTTCAGCTGATCTACAGTTCTCCCTGAGCTATAGGATACATGTTTAATCACCACAGTTTGACTCTGTGGAGCGCTTGCTCTCCATTGATCTGTGCATCAGATAGGCAGAGTTAGGAAGACATTCCTGCTTCACAACAGCAACTTTAGCTGGAGATGTTGTTTGTGGGTGGATGCTTGCCTTGTGTGAAGTCCTGTGCTTGTTGTTGCATCGCCCATGTTGATGAAACAGACACATAAAATAAAATGCAGCTGGGGCTGAGAAAATCTGTCCTTCTTCTTCAGCTAACATTCTTGTGCTGAAGGGCTTAAAGCCATTCATGAAGGTACTGGTACATGCTTGTTTCCATGCTGCAGTATGTTAACATTCTAGCATAATTGTTGACCTGTGAGGTATCCAGAGGCTCTCCATTCAAATCAAATAGTTTAATGGCTTATAAGGATTTGTGTTTGTGGCTATGGTAGTCATGTAAAAGTTTAATATTTTTCATTTAAAATAATTGAACTATTAAGTATATGTTTTCTTCTCCAAAGAGTCCTCTCCAGTAGTGTGATGGTTGGGTGTTACAGAGGTTAAATGAAGGTAAGCAACAGGTAATTTAGATCTCTAGGCATTGTGTATAAGGATATATTACTTTAATTGCATAGCCTGTAGGAGCTTAATAACTAGGAGAGACTGTTTCAGTGTTATTTTTCTTTCTTTTTCCTATAAATCCTTTTTGCCAGATGTTTTTTAAAAAGATCTGCTTCTACAGAAGAAATAATTGTAAAAATTCTAATATCAAAAGATATGTTAATTGTGTATTTTAAAAGTCATTTTATAGGGTTGATATGCATTTCACATGAGTTGTGAAAGAACCTTTAAATACAGTCAAGATTTGTTGAATGAATACTTGTTTAAACTTCTTGTTTCCTGGTTCTCTTAACTTGGACAGGTATTTACGTTATGCCCAGTTAGTGTGCACATGCTTGGGCATATAAGTACATGATACCAGAATGTCATTTTCCTTTCAGAGCAGAGATTCTGGAAGACTCCACTAAGGAGTCTGAGAGCAGTTTTGTACACTTAGAGGTAGATGGGTGGACTTAATTCTGTTTGAAATGTGGTGTGCCTGGTTTCTGTAGCACTATGTTTGCTTGGATTTCTTAATTCATATCTGTATCTACTGAGTCTCATGCCTGGCTTTTTTTTAATTTCTCGTCTAAATGTGAGGTGCATGTGGGTCCTTGTCTTTCTGCTCAACTTGGCCATGATCAGCTGAATAAGTGGGTGTGGGTGGCTTAGGGCTGCCTCAGGTGTTTCTCCTGGTCATGATTTTAAGTATCACTGTAGTTTGTACCGTTAGCCCCTGTTGCCTCATAACTTCGGACTCTCTTATCTCCCATATAACACGTTTAAAACAATACTCTTGAAAATCCTCCCAAATTTGCCCTCTATATTTTCCTCCATGCTAGAAAATAAGACTCACTTTGAACGAGCTGTTCAGTTGAAAGCTCAGCCGAGTGCTCTGTTGAAGGTGTAGCTCATCATTAGCCCTTCTTAGCCTGTACATCTAGGTGTCCCACTTATCTTGGTGTCACCTGTCCCACCCAAATTTCAGTTGTCATCATCTTTCACTTGTGTTACTAGCTCCCTGATTGGTCTTTATTTAAATTCCGACCCCTCTATAATTCATTCTTCACCTATCAGAAGAATAATTTTCTGATGTGTCATGGGTTGAGGTTAAATTCAGGACCTGTCAGTACTCAGCCACCATGTTGTTTTAGCTCTTGATATTTTTCTGAGAAAGCATCTCATTCTAGCTCAGGCTAGCTTTGAATTCCCTATGTTGTTGAAGGGGGCCTTGAACTCAACATTTCTCAGCATCCCAGGCTTAGTGTGCTATGATAGGTGTACATAATGCCTGGCTGTGGTCTGTTTAATTTTTATATAACCTTAACAAATTCTGAAGAAAACACCCTAGTAGATTCCTGTTGTACATAGAATGCTTTATTCACTGCCTGGACTAATTTGCTGTCTCCTTGAGTTGTATTCTTTTCAATGTCTCTTGTCTCACATAATATCCCAGTTTTGGTTTCATCTCTGTTGCTGTAATAAAGCACTGTGACCAAAAGCAACTGAGAGTAGGAAAAGGTTTATTTGGTTTATACTTAAAATTTACAATCCATCATTGGAGGAAGTCAGGGCATGAACTCATCCTGAAGCCTGCTGGTTCTATCTTAGGCTCAAGCTTAGGTACGTTCTTTGGGCCTAGGACCACCTTAGGAAATGGTGCCACTCACGGTATGCTGTACCTTCCTGTAACTGCTACCAATCAAGAGAGTCTCCACTGACATGTCCACAGGTCAGTCTGATTGTGTGAACCCACAGTTGAAACTTTGCAGGTGACTCTTGGCTGTGCCAAAATGATAATTAAGTCAACTGGGGCAGCACTTTCCACTTTCCTGTTAATGTTCATATTGGTGTTCTTTTTTTCCTTTAAAAGATGAACTCTGAGTGCTCAGCAAATATACAGAGCCATCTTTGTAATAGCCGGCCTCTGAGGAAATCCTGATTTCATGTTTGGCTGATGTTTGTGGTGCCTGGGATTCAAACCCAGGACCTTAGAGCATGCTAGGCCAATGTTCTACCTCTGAACTACGTTTTCTAGAGCCATAAATACCAGCTTCTCTGTTTTGGGACCAGAAGAGAATCAGCCAAAACATTTTTGGTAACATACCATGGTTGAGATATCCAAGAGAATGGAGCAAGGATATGTGGTGCATCAGTGACAGCAGCACAAACTGCATCGGCACTTACTGCAGGAGTGCTGTGCGCAGACATGCACCAGGCACGTGTCCCGAAGCAGAAAGAACACGTGTGCTGTGATGGGCTAGGGTGGGAGCAGTCCAGTGTGTTATGGTGGAAGGTCAGAGAGCATTCTCTTGTTGTCTAAACTTTGCATTTAATTTTCAGAACCACAGTTACAAACATTTCTTAGAATATAAAAAGAAACACCTTGCTCCCAAAGCACACAGCTCATGTTTATGAAGAAACACACACACACACACACAACACCTACCTCCCCCTACCCCCAAGAAGAAGCTTTCCTAACATAAAGTTTTTTCTTTCATGGAAATTGGAGATGTGTGTGTCCTTGTGTACATGCATGTGTGTTTTCAAAGATGTCTTTCACGAACCTTTTCTATTGATTTCCTCTGGGAAATCAAGCCTTTGTAACATAGTTATAGAGCAACAAAATAGAAATTCCTTACATCATTACAGAACCTACATTAGATTCCCAGCTTATTTTGCAAGAATACTTGTGTGCCCTGTGAACCTTCTCAAGCCTTTAAAAAAAAAAAAAACTAAAGAAAAGTGCTACGTAATAGTTACTTCTGTTGCTGTGGTAATACTGTGTGGCATACTTCCTACAGCAAGTCCACACCTCTAAGTCTCCCCACACAAAGCCACCATCTGAGGACCAACTGTTCACATATGTAAGTCTGGGGGAGAGGGGAACATTCGCATTCAAACTACCATATATTAGAGTTCTAGGTTTTTCAAAAGTTATACTTGTGGGTTTTGAGACAGTTCAGTAGCTAAATGTGATTGCTGTTACACCTGACAACCTGAGTTGCATTGCCAGAACCTATGTCAAAGTTGAAAAACCTCTCCACAAAGTTGTCCTCTGACTTGTAAAAACTTGGCAAGTGGACCCATACACCAAGTATAATAAATACTGAATTAGTAGTAATTTAAACCTAGATTTCAGATCAAATCCTTTAACACCTAAGGACAATTGCTTGACCATCCTGAGTATTTCCCCATGGTTAAAAGGTAGGACCTGTTTTTTTGTGTTTTTTTTTTTTTTTAATTTTTATTTTTGGTCTTACTATGTATCTCAGGTTGGTTCTGAATTCTCAGTCCTTCTGCCACAGCCTCCTAACTAATGGGATTATAGTCATTCACCACCAGGTTTGACTTAAAATGAATGGTTAAATTGCTATACTATATTCTGTTTTCTCAAAATTGGGTTTTCCTTTAATTGGTTAACTCCAAATGAAAATACAGGCTTATCTTTTTCATTCCATCATTCTTAGATCAGTCAGTTTAAGTTGTAGAAGGAAAATAAGGTAGATTATAACATGAGAAAAAATAAAAACCTTCCACATGCCTTGTGCTATGTGGAAAATCTATGTCAGTCAAAGCCAGCCTTCTGTCTTGTGGCCTTTCTTGTGTATCATGTGAAGTGTGTAGACTGTGATTGCTACAGAGAAACATAAGCCAGCAGTACTTACATACTTTATGGATAAAATAAGTGCCATAGAATAAGATCAGCTTTAGGGTCGAGGTCTGCAGCATTAGGAATCATTTTCCTCATTGTCTGTTTCATGTAAGCCTCAGACAGAAACTGTATTTTAACTGTTTGTCTGCTAAGCTCAGCCCAGAGCAAGCTTCTCTCTAAGTTTCTTCAAGTCTTTATAGAGAGACTTTGCTATTGTCCAGCTCTACTGCTCTTTCTTGTGAATTCTGCATGCAATCAGGAAGTATCTGTTTGTGTTGTGAGAGGTTCCTGGAAACCAAAGTTTCCATTCAGTGATCTGTCCCTTTAGGCTTTGTTGTTAGTTGGACTTTGTGCACTGATAATTTACTTGGTAAACCCTGAGCTCCTTTTATATGGAAAGTGACTTGGGGAAAGAGATGACTACTGTAGCAACTCACAGGTGGGAATGCATTTCAACAGTGGAGGTGTTAAGTTAGTGCTGCTTTACAAAATGCAATATTAAGTTTATCAAGGCATTTGAACAAAATTCACTGGATGAGTTGGGGGAAGAATGGGACACTGGGAAAGGTCTCAGGAGGGGAATGACGCTTCAGCTTCCCTGTTAAGAATTGGGAGAATTGTACAGGGGTAGGCCAGTGAAGGTCACACAAAGGATAGGGGTTGGGGTGGCTCTATCTGTTTGACAAGCATAAGGCAGTCCTTAATTTTGCTGATTATAGAGCTACAAAGAAATAGGTTGACTCATTTCCTAACTATGTATTATTTTTACTCCGTTTTCTGTGGAAGCATAGACAGCAGTGTTTATGTTGATTGGTTTATTACATTTTGGAGCTTTGAAGATGCTGAAGTTAGAATGAACTGAGATGTACATAAGGCTGAGTAATTTGGTAGCCTCATGAAACATGCTGAAAGGGCAGGCAAAACCTGCTGGAAGGTATTTGTGAGGTCACACAGAAGCCTGCAGAAACTGCAGTGACAATGGACAAAAGGAAGGAGGAAGTAGAAACCATTGCTGTAGAGAAGCCAGAGATCTTAGCTTATTAGTGGCATGAAGGTGATGATGCTACAGAGTGGAGATGCTGTCTTTAGAAACAGAAACCGCAAGCCTGCCCACCTGCCCACCTACCTCTTCATCCATTTACAGCTTTCACTGTGCCTGTTCTGCTCCATTTCTTAACCCGAAATGCATACAGCTTACTTTTATAGCCCTCCACCCCCTTTTAGATGAGGTCTCAGCCATAAGCTGTAGCCAGGCTATCTTGGAATTTGGTAGACTAGGCTGGCCTCAAACCCATAGTGACCATACTTGTCTTAGCTCCCTAAGTGCTAGCTAGTATTACAGGTGTGAGCTGCAGTGCGTTCCCTCACCCCCAATTTGCGCCGGTTGTTTTGAGATCCATCCTTTTAAGACATACTACCAAGTCTTCACTCTACTCATGTTTACTTGTTTACAAACCTTCAAGGTAGAAGTGGATGTTGGAATGACCTGGACATATTAGGAACAAAACAATATCTTCTTACTTAAAATTTGAATGTTTATTCAACATGGATGCCTTTACATTAATTGAGATGCTGCATTATTTTCTTACTAGGTTTCTTGGCATACCTTTTAATAGGCACCCTAAATTGTGCCATGCTTAATTTGCCCTTGACCTGCCACCTAGTGGTTTAAAGATTTTTCATTGACTAGACTCACACATTGCATGTGGGCAGTGAGCTGGCTGAGGAGTTCTGTCCATTTGGGGTGGTAGGAGGACAAAGGGTTCAGTAGAAAGAAAAAGGAAGATGTTCAGGGAGCATTCTGATGGCCTGCCATCAAAGAGAGTGTGAAAGGAAGCAGATGCTGGTGCCAGTGTGTCAGAGAAATTGAGAAGGGAAAAGTAAGACTGGGACAAGCTAAGGTCTACTTTGGTGACTGAGTACACCATCCATACCTGGGATTCCAGCACCATGGAGGCAGAGGCAAGGAGATGTAAGCTCTGGGCAGAACTGAGCTTGTGGCATTAGAGTGCTTTCTTAGAATGCAGGAGGCTCTGGGATGCCTTCAAGAGAGCAAGATTGTTTATAGTACCTTTGCATAATTGCATTATGTGTGGAATCCTGTAGTGGTCTGCTGCCTATCTATACATTGCTTGTAAACTGTTGGATACATGTTTGGCAAGCAGTATGAAATAAAAATTAGAACCTTGCCTCACTCCTTTTCTAATAATATTTCCATCAGCAGTCTTTGTGTGTATTTCACACATTCTAGACTATGCTTTGTCTTAGCATTTGCCCTACCTTTTTTTTTTCCTTAAAGATTTATTTATTATTTATACAACATCCTGCCTGCACACCAGATCTTACTATAGATGGTTATGAGCCACCATGTGGTTGCTGGGAATTGAACTCAGGACCTTTGGAAGAACAGCGAGTCTCTTAACCTCTGAGTCATCTCTACAGTCCCATTTACCCTATCTTAATGCCCTCGCTATATGTATCTTTTTAATTTCCTAGATACAGTTTAGCTCAAATCTTGCTTTAAAAAAATTGTTCTACATTATTTATTTATTGTGTGTGTGTGTTGTGTATGGTTGTTTGTCAGTGAATATGTGCCAGAGCATGTGTGAATAGGTCAGAAGACAATTGTGGGAGTTGGCTTTTTCCACCATATGGGCATTTGGGATTGAACTCATAGGAAGCACCTTTGTCCAACTGCTGAGACACCTTGTGGGCCCCAAAGTCTTGCTTCTTCTACTAAGCCTTTTTCCATTGGAACATACTGCTTTTTATTACTGCTTGTCTTTGTCAGTTTTCTTTTAGTTGGAGCTAGTTTATGTTTCAGAGGTTTAGTCCATTATCAAAGCATGGCAGCATGCAGGCAGACATGGTGCTGGAGAAGTAATTTGGAGCCCTATACCTGTATAGACAGGCAACCGGAAGGAGCGTGAGCCACTGGGTCTGGCTCCAGCTTCTGAAAGCTCAAAAACCCACCACCAGTGGCACACTACCTCTCAGAAGGCCACACCTATTTCAACAAGGCCACCACATCTAATATTTTAGAATAATACCACTACCTGTGAGAATAACCATACTGATTTTCATGGATGCGTCCTCCCCTTTCCTCCCTTCTCTTTCTGACCTATTCTCCCCTAACCCCACTTCTAATTTTCTTTATAAGTTAGATAATTAAATGTGTGCTACATAGTTTTATTTTCTTTGTAAGGGATGTGATAGTAACACACATTAGCTTCTGTGTGTGGTTGGAAGAGCAAAAACTTTTTTTTCCTGTACTTCGATTTAAATTTTCTTTAAAAATTTTTTATATTAATTACAGTATATTCACTTTGTATTCCAGCTGTAGTCCCCTCCCTCATTCCCTTCCCAACCCACCCTCTCTCCCTCATCTCCCCAAGTCCACTGATAGGGGAGGTCCTCCTCCCCTTCCCTCTGAACCCTAATCTATCAGGTCTCATCAGGAATGGTTGCATTGTCTTATTCTGTGGCCTGGTAAGGCTGCTGTCCCCTCAGGAGGGGGTGATCAAAGAGCCAGCCACTGAGTTCATGTGAGCAACAGTCCCTGTTCCTCTTACTAGGAAACTCACTTGGAGACTGAGTTGCCATGGGCTACACCAGTGCAGGGGTTCTAAGTTATCTCCATGAGTGGTCGTTGGTTGGATTATCAGTCTCAGAAAAGACCCCTGTGGCCTGATTTTTTTGTTCCATTGCTCTCCTTGTGGAGTTCCTGCCCCCTCCAGGTCTTTCTTTCTCCCCCTTTCATAAGACTCCCAGCACTCTGCCCAAAGTTTGGCTATGAGTCTCAGCATCTGCTTTGGTATTCTGCTGGGAAGAATCTTTCAGAGGCGCTCTGTGGTATGCTCCTGTCCTGTTCCCTGCTTTCTCCCTATTCTGATGTTCGTTCCGTTTGCCCTTCTGAGTGAGGATTGATCATCTTACCCAGTGTCCTTCTTGCTTAGCTTCTTTATGTGTATAGATTTTAGTATGTTTATCCTATATTATATGTCTAATATCTACTTATAAGTGAGTATATACCCTGTGTGTCTTTCTGCTTCTGAGATACCTCACTCAGGATGATCTTTTCTAGTTTCCACCATTTGCCTTCAAACTCCATGATTTCCTTGTGTTTAATTGCTGATTAATATTCCATTGTGTAGATGTGCCACAATTTCTGTATCCATTCCTCAACGGAGGGACATCTGGGTTGTTTCCAGATTCTGGCTATTACAAGTAAAGCTGCTATGGTTGAGCAAATGTCCTTGTTGTATACTTGAGCATCTTTTGGCTGTATGCCTAGGAGTGGTATAGCTGGATCTTGAGGAAGCACTATTCCTAATTGTCTGAGAAGGTGCCAGATTGATTTCCAAAGTGGTTGTACAAGTTTACATTTCCACCAGCAATGGAGGAGGGGGTTCCCCTTTCTCCACATCCTCTCCAGCATGTATTGTCACTTGAGTTTTTGATCTTAGCCATTCTGATGGGTATAAGGTGAAATCTCAGGGTCTCAGGGTCGTTTTGATTTGCATTTCCCTGATGATTAAGGATGTTGAGCAGGTCTTTAAGTATTTCTCTGCCATTTGATGTTCCTTTATTGAGAATTCTCTGTTTAGCTCTGTACCCCAGTTTTTAATTGGATTACTTGATTTTTTTTGCTGTTTAACTTCTTGAGTTCTTTTTATTTTCTAGATATTAGTCCTCTGTCAGATATAGGTTGGTGAAGATCCTTTCCCAGTCTGTAGGCTGCTGTTTTGTTCTGATGACAGTGTCCTTTGCTCTACAGAAGGTTTTCAGTTTCATTAGGTCCCAATTATTGATTGTTGTTCTTAGAGCCTGTGCTGTTGGTGTTCTGTTCAGGAAGTTGTCTCCTGTGTCAATGAGTTCAAGGCTCTTCCCCCCTTTTTCTTCTAACAGATTTAGTATATATGGTTTTATGTTGAGGTCTTTGATCATTTGGATTTTAGTTTTGTGCTGGGTGATAAATATAGATCTATTTGCATTTTTCTACATGTAGACATCCAGTTAAACCAGCACCATTTGTTGAAGATGCTGTCTGTTTTTCCATTGTATGGTTTTGACTTCTTTGTCTAAAATCAAGTATCTGTAGGTGTGTGGGTTTATTTCTGGGTCTTCCAGTCCCTTGATCCACCATTCTTTTTCTATGCCAGTTCCATGTGGTTTTTATTACTATTGTTCTATAGTACAGCTTGAGATCAGCAATGGAGATACCTCCAGATGATCTGTTGTTGTACAGGATTGTTTTAGCAATTTTGGGTTTTTTGTTTTTCCATAAGAAGTTGAGAATTGTTCTTTCAAGGTCTGTTAAGAATTGTGTTGGTATTTTGATGAGAATTGCATTGACTCTGTAAATTGCTTTTGACAGAATTGCCATTTTCACTATGTTAATCCTACCAATCCATGAGCATGGGAGATCTTTCCATCTTCTGATATCTTCTTCAATTTCTTTCTTCAGAGACTTGAAGTTTTTTTCAAACAGGTCTTTCACTTGCTTGGTTAGAGTCACCCCAAGGTACTTTACTGTTGTTAGTGGCTATTGTGAAGGGTGTAGTTTCTCTAATTTCTTTCTCAGCCCTTTTGTTTTTCGTATACAGGAGGCTACTGATTATTTTGAGTTAATTTTGTTCATCAGCTGAAGGAGTTACCTGGTAGAATTTTTGGGGTCACTCATGTATACTGTCATATCATCTGCAAATAGTGGTAACTTTGACTTCTTCATTTCTGATTTGTATCCCTTTGATCTCCTTTAGTTGTCTTATTGCTCTAGCTAGGACTTCAAGTACTATGTTGAAGAGATACGGAGAGTGTGGGCAGCCTTTCCTTGTCCCTCCTTTCAGTGGGATCGATTTAAGTTTTTCTCTGTTTAGTTTGATGTTGACTATAGGCTTGCTGTATATTATCTTTACTATGTTTAGGTATGTGCCTTGACTTTTAACATGAATGGTGTTGAATTTTGTCAAATGCCTCTTCGGCCTCTAAGGAAATGATCATGTAGTTTTCGATTTAAATTTTCTAAATTTTGCTCATTTTTTTCTCTGCACATAACTTGTACTACTTTCTCTTATTAAAAAAGAAATCAAATTGAGGCAGTAACATTTACTGTATATAATAAACCTGCAAAGAAAAGATGTTAGACTGGGAATCAGGACCAAAGACATTCTTAGACCATCCTATTCAAGATGCTGAATTTCAGTTTCTTAGTATGTAAATAAAGGTCTCAAGTAAAGCCTCTTAAAACCTTTCCAGGTCTTTGTCCTGTTCACATATTCAGGATGCTTCCAAGCAGCTAGCCCTTGCTCCTTTCCTGACAGCCTATAACCAGACTTGTATTAACCAGTGCTGATGTCATGCTTTCCTTTATATCCCACTTTGAGAGTAGTCATTACTGCTTCGCTTGAAATACGTTTCTGGTCTGTTGTTGCATCCACAGCAGAAATCCGTCAGTCATTGAAGAGCATCACCTCACCTGGTCGTGATTTATTTGCTCATAATTTTCTTTTTAAGGTATTTTCAAGAGAAATAATTCCAAATTGATGGATGAAATTTTAAAACAACAACAGGAACTTTTGGGCCTAGATTGTTCCAAATATTCATCAGAGTTTGCAAATAGTAACGACAAAGACGATCAAGGTAAGTGTGTATGGGCATTTGGACACGTGATAGGTTTCAGGTCAGATTTTTGTCACATTCTTCTTTAGTCTTGCTCTGTTATTCTTTAGTATCAATAAATTATCTTGGTAGAAGATAATTTTCAGAAAATGATAAATAACAATTGACATTAAAAACAAATCCACATTAAAGAATGTATTTAACCAGGAAGATTTTATAGTCCGGTGAACAGAGATGCCCAGGAACAGTTACATTTAAAATAGTGAGTTAGTGAGTTTATAAATCATGCAAAAATGCTTTTTACAGGGCAATATGAAAGAAGATTTGTAAGTAATACTTTTGCATTGCTATCAGTTATCTAGGGTTCTGAGAGTTCTAAAACAGCTTCCAGAGTCAGATGTGCATATGGACAGGGCTCACAAAATCACTGAAAGACAGTTCTCTTTAGTCTGTAGTTTTCATTTATCTTACAACTAAATTGACTATGGGTGTAGATGGCATTTTTAGATAAGCAGAAGTTGTAGGTAGCTTCTTGTAGAGGGTTTATTCACTGTACAAAGTTACTGTTAGGATTTGGAAACAGTGGTACATAAAAATAGGCCCAATCTACTATCAATCTATCTTTCCATCCATCCATCCATCCATCCATCCATCCATCCATCCATCCATCCATCCATCCATCTATCTATTTAATAGACCTGGAGTACATGGCTCCCTTCAGAAGTGATTAGCAGGTGTGTTTGGATACTGACACTGAAGGGCTTGAGTGGTTCCTAGTTATCACAATTGTATCTTTATTTTGGTTTGAGCTTACTTCATTAAACTGATTTTGAAATAAATATGGAAGAGTATGCTTTACCTATTACAGTGTCTGGTTTTTTTCTTTTTTTGTTTGTTTTTTCTCTAGTTTTAAATTGCCCTTCGGCAGTGAAGGTGCTGTCCCCAGAAGATGGAAAAGCGGATATCGTGAGAGCTGCCCAGGACTTCTGTCAGTTAGTAGCCCAGCAGCAAAGGAAACCCACAGATCTGGATGTAGATCTACTAGATGGCTTACTTAGTAAGTAAGAAATTTTCCCCAAGACGCAAATGAAAGTACAATCTGGGTTTTTCCTGCTCTAGTGGTTCATACCTTTAATCCCAGCATTCAGGAGGCAGAGGCAGGCAGATCTTTGGGGTCTAGCTAACTAGAACTACAAAGTGAAACACCATCTTGGTGTGGGGAGAAAGGAAGGCTTTTATTGCTAACCCTCTTACAGTTCTAAGGAAAAGTCTTTTTTTTTAATTTTAATGTGGGTATGTGAACTGGCACATGGGCCGTCGTAAGAATGCTGGGTGAATTCCCCTGACCTGAGCCATCTTGATGGCTTAAGGAAAGGGTTTTGAGAATTTTATTTAAAAATCATTATTCTTGGAAGTAGGTTTTAGTGTGTGGTCATTCTTTTCTGTCCCTCTTCCATTTTTTTCTCCTTTTTAGTTTGGGCTTTTTGTTTAGCTTAAACAACTTTATTGTGAGGCAATCTCCCAAATACAGCTTATTCATCTCTCCTTTTGTGTTCATTCTATTTGCTCTGCAGACAAACCATTGCATGTGCCATATTTCTCTAAAATACAGCATTACATGTAAGTGCACATACATAAATATGTATATACATCCCCTACCTTACCCCACACTGCTTATGAAAGTCTTTGGTTTGCTGTTTCTCCCTGGAGTCCCTTTAGGAACTTTTTGTCCTAACTTTAGTTTGAAAATATGGATGTGCCTTTTTTTTTTTTTGTAAAATATAATTATTTTATTAAACTATTATCTTATTAAGATAGTGAGAGTAATATTTTTACTTTCAATAAATAAGTTGAATATTGCCATTTCATCTTATCTTTGATAAGATTAATAGATATAACTCATATTAGTAGAAACTCATTGGAACTGTTAATAATATGTAGAGTGCTAAGAAACTTGTGTGAACAAACTTTGAGACCCGCAAGTTAACAGCCTGGAGACTGTGGTATATATGACCAGTATGTCAACATCATGAAATTCCTCTAATATAATTTCTGTCTTCTATATAAAAACTACAAAATGTTTCAAGCTATAGCACGGCATCAAATTGAGAGATTTCAGAACAAGGCCTGGGGAGGGGGCTCAGGAGTTAGAGTATTTCCTGTGTAAGCCTGATGCACTGAGCTGAAAGCTCCAGGGCCATGGAAAACAACAGGAGCATCTACAATGCCAGCACGTCCCACTGGGAGACAGAGGAGGAAGACCGTAGCATCACTAGATGCTCATCCAGCTAGGTGCTGTCAGGAGAAGTGAGAAAGAGGGCCCCTGTTTCAAGGTGGGAGGTGAGGACTGACACTCAGGTTTGTCCTCTGAATGCCAACGTGCTGATCACACACATGGCTGCACTCTACTGCCTCTCCTCTACCGAGATACAAGAACAAAAAATAGACTGCACATTTTAAGGGAAACGTGACTCTTAAGTCTTGTTGACAGAAAGAAACTATAGAATAATTCTGAAATTATTTAAGTGATTGTAATACTAAAGATATTACTATACATACTTCCTTATCATAAGTGTTTCTACATATTGCCTGCCTCAATTACCCTTCACTTGGGCCTGTGGATTATATTGCTCATATTCCCATTATTATTTGTTATGATTATCTCTGCCAATGAGATGGGAAAAGGAGACAGACAAAATTACAAAGCTAGTATAGTAAGAGGTTCATCCAGCACGGACTAAGGCTTGAGGTTTTCAAATTCTGCATTACACATTTGTGAAGCCACAGAGAAGTTGTACTTACCATTTAGAGTAGTTTCTTTTACCTACTCCAGTAGTAAAACGTGTGTGTGTGTGTATGTGAAAGAGAGAGTGAGCGAGATTTTTAGTTTCTTAACCAAGTTGGTTTCTTTATATGATACATTTTGATCATGTTTTCCCCCTCTCCCAATTCCTCCCAGATCCTCCCCACTGAACTTTATGTTCTTTCTCTCCCTTTAAAAATAAACAGACAAAAACTAAAGAAGGAATTCATAGCAAAAACAGAACAAAACAAAAAAACCAATAAAACCACACACAAAAGAAAAGAAAATAAAAATAAATAGCCAAAAGACAAAATATGCACAAATAAGCCAGGTGTGGTGGCAGGGACAAGCTCAGACAAAGCTGAGGTGAATACACAATTTTCAATCTAGGTTATACCGAGAGGAAGCGTGGTGTTCGTCTTTCTGAATGTGTATTTTGCTGAGGAGGATTCCCAGTGCATTCATTTTGTATATTTTTCATTTGTCTACCTGTCTAGGTTTAGTAGTCATCCAAGGACTTGCACAATGGCTGTGCATAGACACCTTAAGATTGTAAGGGATCTATGCATGGCACCTGAAAGTTGCCCTGTAAATTGATACTGTTTCTCAAGTTGCCTTGGCCCTGTCTTTACACTGGGCTTTCTTCCCATACTTCAGTTTTGTCCTTCCCTCCATGTGGGGAGTTTGACAAGTAGTCCTGGCTGAAGGACTTTATGTGATCCCTATTTCCAGGATCTTCTGTTAAGTGTCTGGACATTGAGCCTGTATCCTTAAACCAGTATAACTGAGTGGTCCTATTCATCAATCCCCTTAAATTTCACACTTGTAGATAGCAGACTATGGACTTTGATTGTTCCCTGCTGCAGGTACCTTCCAGCTGTTGTTTCTATCCACATTAGGGCAGTGAGAAGCAAATCCCTCCAGGCGCTCTTTCTGCAGTTAATTGGGGTTAGAGGTGCATGGGTTTGGAACAGTCCCAGACAAGAAGACAAGTTCTTAGTTGAAACTCTTATCTGCTTTAACAATTGTAGTTTTAAATGGTAATTGCCTGCCTTTGGATAGTATCCACTGCTCTTGAAAGACTGGTTTTGTTCAGTTATTTTAAGACCTTTTTTTTTTTTTTAATGAAGAAGATTTGTTAGCTTCACATTTATCAGGCATCTCTCTCTTCCCTCTCTCAGAGAATTGCTTTGTAGGTAGCAGTGAGCTTGGTTTCAGTGTTTCATATGTGTCTAGCATGAACTTTTAAAGGGACTTTGTCAGGGAAATGATGGGAATTACTACTGGGTGAACTTGTGTAATCCAGTCTTTCCCGTCTCCCTTTGGTTTTGGTGTTGGGCTAATCCCACACTTCTGCTCTGTTCTACTACCCTGTTACCAGCTCTGATCTCTTACTTATCACAGAAGGACTGTTCCTTGGGGAGATTTTCGAACCAGGGGAGTTGTGACAGAACTGAGCACACAGCATCTGTTAGAACATGGGTCTCTTGGATTATAGGGTCGTAACTGTTGTACCAACTACTGTGTAGACTTTATTTTCATAGATGAAACATCCATGTCTGCCCCTCCCCCAGCCAGGTCTCATGGAAGTGAATTCATAATACAGATAGAAACTATTCATGTACTATTGAGGCCAGGGTCCACCTGTTGTTTCTCTGAACGCTGCTTGAGTTCTAGGGAACATTGAAGACATTTATATGGGTAGCTAGGAATTGGTCTTTCAGGTTCCCTAGCAAAGATATGGGCATTGAATGAAAGGAGGTAGATAGATACCTTCCCCTCTTCTTTTCTTTTTGTTGTTGTTGTGTTGTGTTTTGTTTTTTGAGATAAGGTGTCACTGTATAGACTATGGTGTCCTCAAAGTCAGAGATAGGCCTATTTCTGCCTCCTGAGTGGTCTTTGGTTTTTTGTTTTTAAGATGTGATTTTATTAAAGTTTTTTTAAACACAAGAATATAGGTACCCTGGGGATCTGGAAGAGGCTGTTAAACTCCTGAGAGCAGCAGTTGTGAACTGCCTGATATGGGTGCTGGGAACTAAACTGTGTTCCTCTGGAGGAACACTGTGCGCTCTTAAGCATTGACCCATCTCTCCTGCCCCACGGTGACTAATTCTTTATGAGCTTTTTATTTTCTATAGTTACTCAGTTCTGGGGCCAGTATAAGCCGTTATGTCCCCAAAGCAGTGCTCTTCCCAAGATGTTAAGACAAAAGAGGGTTGGGAGAGGAAGAATGAAGTTATTTTAGAAGATAATCAGCACAGTTGGATGGACTTGTGGGGAATTTGCATATTTGGAATGAACGTAGTTCTCATATTTGTTTGGAGGGGGGTGAGTATGGGCACATTCAGATGAAGTCTCTGAGGGCAATAGGCAGGGAGCCCAAGAAGCCCTTGTCATGTTTGTATGTAAATGCTACAAGTTAATTTCATGTATGTCTTTATTCTCAAGGTTCACATGGTTTCCCTGATCCTGATTTAGTGTTGAAGTTTGGTCCTGTGGACAGCACATTAGGCTTTCTTCCCTGGCAAATCAGATTGACTGAGATCATGTAAGTAACTGAAAGTATGTTGGTTCTGTCCCTAGCATTGATCCTAGCATTGTGCTAGATCTAATGGCAATACCTCATCCTTCATTTCAGGTGCTTAAGCATGAGTGGCAAAATAAAGGGTTGTAGGTAAATTAGATAGTAAAGTATGCGATTGTGCAGATGTTTAGTATTGACATTAATTATATTAGGGGATCATGAATGAGCAAGATCATCTGAATGCTGGAGTTGTTGCTGAACAGAAAAGGTAGGCATATAGCCAGCCATGATACTGATAGAAATGTTGTATCACAGTGACAGTGGAAAGAGAAGCAAAAGAAATACTGGTATTTAGAGATGTGAATGAAATGAGGCCTAGGGTTTTAGAGTCTAATGGTTTAAATAACAAAATGAGTAGGCTGGCAGTGGAAATAGCTAGAAACTGTAGGTAGGCCTGGAATGGTAATTTTGGAAAGTTTGTTTGGCTATTATGCCTAAGAGTTGGACTAAGGAAAACATAAAGTAAAAAGACAGTTGAAGGAGTTGTACCTGTGATTTTGGGACAACGAAGGGAACAAAATTACTTATATAGAATAGGGTTTGCATACTTCTAAATGGCCAGAAAGTAAGTATATTAGATTTTTCAGGTCATATAGTATCTTTCTACTTAACAGTTAAAATTGCCTGACTCAGCAGGTGCAGTTAAATCACAGACTGCTCATGAACAAGTATGGTTGTTATTTATAAAAATAAACTTTTGAGTTGAGCATGCCTATAAGTTTTCTGTACCTGGGAGACTGAGACGGGGTTGGGGGGTGGGGTGTTGAGGCCAATCTGAACTACCTAAGTGAGTTCTGGACAAGCCTGAAACTTTGTCTAACAAACAGAACAGGTAAGCAGACAAAGAGTGTTATTTGTTGACCCTGGTTTAGAATAAAAGAAAGGCTCCCCTCTGTACCCAGACAGGGTTTTTCTGTGTATTTGACTTTCCTGAAACCTCGCTCTGTAGACCAGGCTGTCCTCAAATTCACATCTACCTATCTGTTCCTTGAGTGCTGGGACTAAAGATGTGTGCCACCACATCTGGCTAGAATAAAAGAGACTTAACAGCTTTAAATATATTTCACTTCTGCATTATGAATGGAAAAATACAGAAATCATTTGTGCTATGAGAATTATTTACTGAGTGTGACTACACCCTAGCACTTTATTAATTGTGGTAAAGCTTAGGAGAGGAAGTGCAATGACTCCAAGGTTTTAAGCTGAATGGAAGAATTGTTTTGGGGGGACATCTGAAAGTAAAGGGAATCCTCACTTAGTAAGGGGAGATGCAGGTGATTTCAAGGCCCTAGACTTTTTAATGGAACTGCTTAGTAGAACACACGAATGCAGGGAAATGGTGATTGGATAAGAAGGTTAAAAAATGAAAGAATCACCTGTGTCCTAGAAGTGGTTGACCCTGTCAAAGTAAAGGATCCCTCCAAAGTACCCTTTAAGAAATGCAAGTTTGACACTAAAAGAGAAGAGCTGTCGAATGAAGAGGCGTGAGAGCACATGTTAGGGTGCTGGCGACTGCCCTGCCACCTCACTCACCTCACAAAGACGAAAGGGTGGACAGGCTGGGTCGGGTCCAGTTCTCAGGCCTGGCTACGCTAGGAGAGGCCTGTGTCTGTTATCACCAAGGTTTTCCAAGACCTCCCAGGAACTTCTCAGGTCAGTGTCAGGAAGTTATCCGGAAAGTGGTTCTGAGAGAAGACTGTTAAGACCAGGTAGGTCTATGCAGCTCAATAATGCAGCTTGGCAAAATTGGACCAATCTAATAATAATAATATTATTATTATCATTATTATTATTATTGGGATCTTTTTAGCCCTGGCACTTTCTGTATAGACTAGGCTGGCTTTGAACAACAGAGATCTGCCTGCCTTTGCCTCTCAAGTGCTAGAATTAAAGGCATGTACCACCATACCTGTGTGCTGTTATTTTTTTTAATGAGCATTTTAATGTAGAGTTAAGGATTTAAATAGCACAGGTGACAGATACCTAGCACATAACAGTTGTCCATTTGTCTATACATTTGTCCTAGGACTCATATTTTATTGAGTTCTATTTGTATTTGTGTGCCATCTAGAAGACTAAGACCATGATGTCAGATAATCTGAGATGTCAGGCATCTCAGTTTTAAAATGAGCATGCCAAGAAGTATTCAGCAATACTTGAGACAGCAAGGGTAATGGCACACAGTGCTTCCTGAAGACCGGTAGATAGGGCAGTTGCTAAAATGTGGAAGATGGGGGATTCTAGGAGTTTAAGGGGGGCAGGAAACAAATTTTAGGAAGAATGCTATCAAATATCATTTGAGTAGATACAGTAGGACAGGGTTGGCAACAGAGATTGTTATTTTCATTTGATGTTAAGAGATTAGAAGGAAAGTTGGCCTCTTTTAAAATTCTTGGCAGTTGGAGGAAGGATAGTAAAGAGCTTTAATGGAAGAGAACCATAGGGTCAGGGGTCAGGCAGGAGAGTTTTTTATAGTAGGGTGTGTTGGTGTGTGATGTGGAACTCTGAATGTAAATCTGACCATGTGTTTGACTCTTACAGTTTTGAGTAGACAAGCCTCATTACGAAGCTGTACAAAGTAGAGGGCTTTTTTATGTCAGCTTTTGAAAATTATTTCACATACTTAAAGTACTTAGAGCCCTCTCGTAGTGTGTTCATCGTGCCTTTCACGTGCTTGTCTTCACAGTGTGGGTGTTCCTGTAGCAGGTGGCCACAGTGGGTTACAGTTCATTGATTGGTTGCTCACCGTATCACTGTGTGGGAATGCTTGCAGCTCAAGCCGAGCCTAAGCCTGGCTACCACAAACTGTCCTGGCTTCACTGTAGCCATGTCAAGTTCTTACAGTGAATTTGAGTACATTGTTAATACAGATTTTTTTAACTTTAACATAGGTTTCTGCATTAATGCATTGTCAATCTAACTCACTGTAAATGACTTTTCTCTTGAAAAGAGAAGGGCAGATTATGTTTGCTTGAACTGTCTTGCAGTGAGGTTGATAAGAAGATTAGCCTGTTCTGCAGATAATTTACTTTTTTCTGTACTTAGCTTTCTTTCGGATACCCCCCTCTCCATATTACAGTGTATCATCTAATTTCCTTCTTGTGTTTTGTTTTTTCTTTCCAGCTATTTGCCTTCTCACCTAAACATCAGTTACGAGGACTTTTTCTCCGCTCTTCGGCAGTATGCAGCTTGTGAACAGCGTCTGGGAAAGTAGAGGTCCCTGATTGCATATTATAATTTCAGGCATTTGGAGAAAAGGACCCAAGTGACTCTGATGTTTACAAAGTACCTATAAAACCCTGTACACACCTAGTTCATATTCCTCATAATTTATCAACAAACACAAAAAAGTGTCTTACTTGAGAGCGAATGAGTGTGTGCGTGTGTGTGTGCATGTGTGGATGAAAATAAATTTATAAATGGGGGCACATTGGAGAATGGAGTATTTAGTAGACCTACAGTTCAGCAAGTAGCAGCAGTGTGTGTCTTAGCAGCTGAGAGATTTCGGGCATAAAGGCTTCAGCTCCTCCTACTTCCCTGTTTTTGTGGGGAGTATAGGGAGTGAGTAGAGCTGTTCTACTTGTTTGGGGGGGGGGCTAATTTTTGTTTAGTCTTTCTTAGTGACCAAACTTTAATTTCTAAGAATAATATATTGAGTTACTGAGGGGAAGCATTCTCATTGTGAGCGGCATTCAGAGGCTCTGGATGTTCACTCATTGAACATTTGCTCACTTGTAGAGCAAAGGGAACATCCTCAGATTTCCGTCCATTTCATTTCTTCATTACAGTAAACAGTATAACTTGAGCGGACTGGTTTGGTATCTCTTCTGGGTTATAAAGATTATATTGAAGTATAGAATATAAAACTTTTAAATTCTGAATTAGGCATTTAAAATCCAAAAAGGTAAATAAGCAGTCATCTTAAAGATGCAAAACTTCCTAAGGAACAGTTTTGATTTTCTTATTTGTGTGATGAGTAGTATGGTATATAGTACCCAAAGCATTTAAAAAATGTTTCCATTAGCTTTTTA
This sequence comes from Pachyuromys duprasi, assembly GCA_028658305.1. NCBI lineage: Eukaryota > Metazoa > Chordata > Mammalia > Rodentia > Muridae > Pachyuromys > Pachyuromys duprasi. The sequence continues at coordinate 21,834,184 of CM053767.1, read as the reverse complement.
TTTAAAATAAACATTTGAGAGAAGTTACCAAGGCAGCTCTTTCCCTCAGAAGTAACCTGCGCCTCTCAAGTGGCACTGGGATTTTCTCTTCCCGTTAGTCTCGGTGACAACGGCATGAAGATTAAGTAGGATGGGGGCTTGTCTGAGCATAACTGAACTTGATCTTCCGTGTTCTCTTGTGTTACAGAGAGCAGCACTGGTTCTGACAGAATTGAATTCTTGACAGGTTAATGTTTTTTGTTTTTGTTTTTTTCTACACTGCTAATTTTTGGATGGAAACCATTCTTTATATTTGATGGACAGTTTTCAGAAAACTTTTATCAGTAAACGTACAAGAGTCATGTGCATTTATAATAGAGTGGTTTAAATGCTAGGCCTCAGAAATCTGAAAAAATAGCAAAGTAAATGGATTTGGAAAGTATGGTCTGGAACTGCTTGTCAGACTCTGAAGAATACATGTTTCAGCCTTGGATTACAAACCCCATTTATGATTTTTAAAATATACTTGAAATAAAATGATTAAAATGAATTTTGGTCTAGTGACATTACTTTGCACTTCAGTTTTTTTTTTGTACAAAAATTTAAAGTCTTAATTTATTGCCAAAATTTTGTGCGAAGCTACAATGTATCTAAAGGTTATTAGCGAATTCTCTGTTTCTGTTCCCCTGTGCTGTGTGTGATCTGTATTCCTTTGGTTTTATTCCACCATGGCAGGGTTAATTTAAGGCACTTTGAGGCCTTTCAATAAACATGATAGGTATAAATGTCCTTTATAGACTATGCACAGCTTTAATAAATAAAATTTACTGGGCTCAATTGAAATAAGAGGATTCGAGGTTTGTTAAAATGAACTTTGCCAAATTACCCTTTGGAATGGAGCCAAAATCCTAAAAAAATTGAGTTTTTATACTTTCTTCCTTCTGTAGTGTAACAGCAAAGCAAATCCATAGCATACGACCTAAGACTGTTGTGGCTTTAGGAAAAATTTCATGAGCAAGCTGAGGGTTTTGAATTTAAATCTAGGCATTCAGGAATCTTCTCATATCAGATCAACTGCCAATGCAATCTCCACAACCTGAAAAGCACTGGGCATTCTTCAGTACTTGCCACGATCATCCCGAGTTGGCTGTCATCAAAACTCTCTTTGTGCGCCCAAGGAACTTCGTGTCTGTGTGTATTAAAGGGTTTTCTCTTTAAATTGTTTCTCCTTGACACGCTCCACAATGGAAAAGACACTAAGTCAAACCTACTCAACAGATGGCGTGTGGCATATAAAGAAGTTGGAGGGATTAACAACATTTTGGAGTCTGATTGTAGATTGAGCCTTGAAACTGAATGGTTATTGTTTGAAGTTGAAAAGCTGATTATAATGTGAATAGCAAATTCTGGTATGTTGTGACTAAGGCTTAAGAATGCCTATTTCTGACAAAATATTCCAATATTAATGAACAGTGCCAAATACACTGTGCATATCGATAATTTGCTGTTTGAATGTATGAACGTGTGTTAATTAGCTGCTCCCTTCTGTGTGATGGTTGGTCCCATGCTTAGAGTCAGTGAAGTCCTTGTGATGTTTGTTATGCCTGTAGATTTTGGCAACATGTAAATAATGTGTACAGCAAGTTTTTATGATTAAGGAATCAAATTTATTGAATTTTATTATTGAAAGTTGAAATAAAGATGTATGAACCAAAAAAAATCAATAAAAGAATATACTCTTTTCATGGACTGTAGTATGATGTGAATGTTACATTTAGTCTGTACGTTTGGGGATTCTGAAGTGTAATGAGAAATGCATGACCGAATGCATCCTGGAATGCATTCTCATTTTTACCTGGTTAAACATTTGCAGTCTTACTTTGATTTTTATTTAATACCAGAGTGACATTCAGCTCTGTCTTGGTGGGATTGTCAGGGTTCACAGAAACTAAAAGTTAAATTTTCAGTGAACACAGGAATGTTAACTTGAAAACAAACGTAGTATATCTTTTTAAGAAGTGCTTTAATTGGAAGGTAAGAGCATATGTCTTATACAGCATAGTGTTCCCTTTCTCAAGACCTCATTGTAAGACACCTTTGTATGCATAGTACTCATCTAGATCCAGGATTCACCAGAACTCACATTTTAACTCTTAATAGGAAATGCCTTTAACAAAAGTGACCTCATTGCACAATAATAGTGCATCTGACTCCCAAAAGTGACTGTAGGAGATGGTTTGAAGAACCCAGGGCAGGTGTTAACCATTGCACAAGACTCCAATCAGTATCTGTAAAGTGATAAAATTTGTGGAAAAGGAGAATGTGAAAAGAATTTGCTTGAGGCACAACATACGTCATAAAGAATAATAAAATTTAAGAAAACAATTCAGGGAACAAAGAGGAAGACCTCTTGGTTACATTTTTGATGACAATCCTTTCAGGACTCTTTTGTACTTTTATTTTAAAATGTGATACCATGTCAGGCTTAATAAAGAGATTCTTTTGAACTATACACCTAGAATTTGAGTTTTTCTGCTTGGTATGTGGTTATTTTGTAGATATAAGTGGTAATATCATCCCATTAGCTATGTGGAAAAAAGACAGTCCACATTGTGTTCATTTTTTTATTTATCCTATAACAATTTAGGGACTAGAAAATAATTTATGCATTAGATATAAAGGAGTGCAAAAAATAAAACTGAAAGGTAATCTCAGTTTTTTTGTTGTTGACCATTCCCTTTCATTAGAAATAGTTCTGTTAGGAAAACAAGAAACTCTGGAGCTTAGGAAAGTGAAGAAACAGAATTGTCAGCTCAAGTCTGTAGGGGCTGGGTGGGGTTTGAATAGGAATGGCCCCCTTAGACTCATGTGTTTGAATGCTTGCCCCATGGGGAGTGGCACTGTTAGAGGAGACTTGTTGGAGTAGGTGTGGCCTTGGTCTTTGTAATTCCTTCAAGTGGTTGTCTATCACCCTTCACTGGTAAAGTAACCCCAAAACTTCCTTTCTTACCACCTCAAAATTCTTGACCTCTTAATTAGTTCTAGTATCATGTCATCCTCTCATTTAGTTCTGTGTGAGTCATTTAATTATGGAACTGTTTGTACAGCCTGCTCATTGGTAGGGCAGAGCACCACAGTGACTTGAGATGTGTATACACTGGAATGGCTGAGTGAGGCTACTTGGCACATTCAGTGTGTATGTGTGTGTGTGTTGAGAGTAGTCATTTTCAAGAAAACCCATTGTGATTCAGTTACCATGTCGTACAATAGATGTCTTTATTCTTTTTAAAAATAATAACAGGTGTTTTGCATGTGTGTATGTCTGTGGAGCACATGCATGCCAGGTACCCAAGGAGGCCAGAAAAGCCATTGAATCCCCCAGGACTGGAGTTACAGATGGTTGTGAGCTGCTGTATGGGTGCTGGGAATGGAATCCAGCTGAAAGAGCAGCTAGTGAGTGATTGTAACCGCTAAGCCCATCTCCAGCCCTACTTTATTCTTTATGACTGAAACTTGGTGTCCACGGACCAGTCTTTTTCCTTCCCAGTCCCCACTGCACCTAACTCTATGCTTCTCTGAGCTAAACTTTTCTATTTGTTAATGGTTTTATTCAATAGCTCTTATCTCTATAACACAGAATATCTCCCAGCTCTTTGAAGGAGTATTACAATTTATGTGACAAAAACTTTCCTGAGGATACACAAAATATATGTCTACTCACCGCTAATTGGGATTCTGTGACAGGTCTAAGTACAAATACCACCAAAGTCCAACTTGGTAAACCGTAGGTTTTATTTTTTTAATAAAATTTTTTGTTATTACAATTCATTCACTTTGTATCCCAACTGTGGTCCCCACCCTTGTCCTATCCCAATCCCACCCCTTCTCTCTCATCTCCATGCCCCTTCACTAATCCACTGATAGGGGAGGACGTCCTCTCCTTCCATCTGACCCTAGCCTATCAGGTCTCATCAGGGCTGTCGTTCATAGTCTTCCTCTGTGGCCTGGTAAAGCTGTTCCCCCACCATGGGGAGGGGATCAAAGTGAGCTCAACTTCTATATACCACATATAAATGAGATCATGCCATATTTGTCTTTCTGTGTCTGTGTCATTTAACATAATGGCTCCTATATAATCCACCTTAGCATAAAAGTATTACCTTTGTGCATTTATACCACATAGATTGGTTATATATCTTACTGTGGCTAATGAACATGATGTCAGATGTCTCAGTGCATTCATTTCCTTTGATGCATGTCTCCTGGTGGGATTCCTGAATCACAGTACTTTTGCTTTCATCATGCTTCTGCTATTCTGCCACCAACATGCAAGGTTTTCATTTCCAACACATTTCATTTTCTCCAAGCAATGTGGCCATTTTAGCAATGTTGATTACTCCAGTCTGCAAACATGGAATGTCTGCTAATTTATTTGTACTTTTTAAAATGTTTTTATTTCGTTTTTATTAATTACAGTTTATTCATTTTGTATCCCAGCTGTAGTCCCGTCCCCTTCCCCTCCAGATCCCACCGTTCCTCCCTCTTCTTCTCCCATGCCCCTCCCCCAGTCCACTGATAGGGGAGGTCCTCCTCCCCTTCCATCTGACCCTAGTCTATCAGGTCTCATCAGGACTGGGTTCTTTGTCTTCCTCTGTGAACTGCCCCTCAGGTGGCACAAATGTTTTGCAGTTTTCAGTGCACATATTTTTTATCTCCTTGTTGAACTTTTTTCAAGCATTTATTTTTTGTAGTTTTGTAGTTAGATTGTTTTCTAGATTTTCCTTTGACAGCTAATTGCTGGTGTATGGAAACACTGTTAATGCTTTTATGCTGACTTATGTATACAGGACAGGAACTTACTTTGTTCAGGCATCAGGCTCAGTATTTAATTAATGAAAATCTAAGAACTCTTTGAAATCTAATTTGCCAGCTTACAATGTTAGCCTGAATGTTACTAAAGCCAAATCTATACTTTTGTTACCTTTTTTTTTTTTTTTTTTGGAGACAGGGGCTCATTATGTAACACTGGCTAGGTGGCCATCCAACTCACAGAGATCTGATTGACTCCCAGGTGCTAAGATTAAAGGCTGGACACAACACCTGTCTCTAACAAGTCCTTATTCCATGTAACACACCTTTCTGCCTGTGAGTTTTTAAATATTTCTTAGTTTCTATACTTAATTAATTGGAATGTATTATTCACGTCTTTTCCTAAAAATTGAGCCCCAGAGAACCACTAGAATTAAGTGTTTAATATGTCTGCCATGTTTCAGTTAGAAAGTCAGTTTATTTTGTCTACACTTCCATATCATGGTTCATGATTGGAAGCAGTCAGGGTAGGAACTTCAAGGCAGTAGCTTATGCAGAGGCCATGGGGGAGTGCTGATTACTGGAAAGTTTGCTCCTCCTGGCTTGGTCATCCCATAAGAACCCAGGACCACCAACCCAGGGATGGCCCCATCCACAGTGGTCTGGCCCCTCCCACACCAAATACTAATTAATAAAATGCTTTATAGGCTTGCCTGTAGACTGTTTTGTGGAGGCATGTTTTTCAGATGACTCTGGCTTGTATAGAGTTAATATAAGAACTAATCAGCAAACTCACCTAATCCAAAATATCATCACCATGTTCAAAAGACTGAAGAGACTGTCTATGCAATTTCATTTTTATTCTCTTGAGTCATTCTACCTTTCAAATCTCAGTTTTATTAGAACTGTACATGCCCTGACCCCCAGATGTACCTTGTTAGATTGTAATAAATTTCTCTTTTCTAAAGCTAGCCTTTTCTACTTGTTATGTTCAGTACTAAGTTAGGTCATTGTTTTGTTTTACTAAACTATTACAGTATCATACTTTATGTCTAATAATTATCCTGAAGCAATTCATCCATCCCACCTTCTTCAGGAAGGGTTATGTAGAAAAAGAGCCTGTAGGGGAGTAATAGGTCATAAGGGTGGACCCCCGAATTCAACAGAATTGGTGCTATTTGAAGAAGAAGGAGAAGGAAGAAGAAAGAAAAAAGAAAGAAGGAAGAGGTATGCCAGAGCTGAAGGAGGTAGCCATTCGTTATGGATATATATATATATGTATGGATATATATGTATACATATACATGAATTTGTTGTTTCTAAGTCCTACAATATTTAACAGAGTGTGGAGAGTATGTTTAAATTCTATTGGTGCCATGAGGACTCCCTGTTTGTGTTACATAATGCTTTGTAGAACAGGCCTTCAATGTAATTTTCCTACGGACTATTTCCTCTAGTTCATTATATCAGGGAAATTCTTAAACTATATATTCAAGTCCAGGCACACTGTACTTTCTGAAATGTTGGTTTCTGACTTGTTTAAAAGACGAAGGGAGAGAGAATGCCCTTGAGAACAAGAGACTGCTCTGAAGCTGGCAGTCCTAGTTAGCCTTGACACATGTGGGATGAGGAAACATCAGCTGAGGCATTGCCTCCATCAGATTGGCCTATGGACACACCTGTGGGGCATTTTCTTGAATGCTGCCTGATGGGAGAGAGCCTTGACATGCTTGAGAGCTTAGCCATGGGTTAGATAATGAAGCTGTCTGAGTAGAACAAATGGCCAGTAAGCAGTGTTCTTCTCTATCTGTGAATCATTTCTTCTAATGCTTAATGTTTATGAGCTGGATTTTTAATTCATTTTGCTACTTTGTTCCTAAATAATTATATTCCTTTTGCTTATTACATTTTCCTTTTACCTGTCTTTATTACTATTTTATAGCTTTTAAAATTAAGAAATATGCCAGATGCGCTGGCCCATGCCTGTAATCCCAGCACGCTGGGAGGCAGAGACAGGCAGATCGATCTCTATGAGTTCGAGGCCAGCTTGGTCTATAGAGTGAGTCCAAGACAAAAATACATATATTTCTTTTTTGTGGTTTTCTTGAGACAGGATTTCTGTGTAGCCATGGCTCTCCTGGACTCACTTTGTATACGAGGCTACCATTGAATTCACAGAGAACTCACGCCCGACTCATATATTTTAATATCTAACTTTTATTGGAATTTTTGTAAGCGTTTATTGAATTTTTTTATTTTTATTTTCTCTGATTTGCCTGAATTATATATAAGTTCTTTTGTTTGCTTGTTTGCTTTGAGACGGGCTCTACTATATAGTCTATGCTTGCTTAGATTCTCCGGCCTCCTCTGCCAGCCTCTGAAGTCCTAGGATAGATGCGTGTACCATATCTGTGTCTAGATTTTAATTTCTTTTGATTATGTGTGTGTTTCTGGTGCCTGTGGAGGTCAGAAGAGGGAGTCAGATCCCCTGCCCCTGGAGCAGTTTTTGGGTTTATTATTTTTTTAGATTTTTTAAAAAATATTTTATTTATTTATACAGTATTTGATCTGCATGTATGCTTGAATGACAGAAGAGGGCACCAGATCTCATTTCTTTAGATGGTTATGAGCCACCCATGTGTTTGCTGGGAATTGAACTCAGGACCTGTGGAAGTACAGCCAGTTCTCTTAACCTCTGAGCCATCTCTCCAGCTCGCTTAGATTTGTCTTTATTTATGTGTATGTCTGTGCTTTTATGTGAGTGAATGCCATGTTTGTGCTGGACCAATGGAGGCCAGAAGAAGGTGTCAGTGTCAGAACCCCTGGAGCTAGAGTTAGCATCAATTGCCAGCCAACTGATGTAGGACCTCTGGAAGAACAGGAAGTCTTAATGCTGAGCCATCTCTTCAGCTACATTTTTTACTTAAAAAATTATTAGCTTCTAAATTGACAGTGTTGTGATCAGAGACTTTGTGGGCACTCTTTCTAGTTTCTGCATCTCTGAAGCTTTCCTTGTGATATGTCAATTTCTTTGGATCTTTAACATTGTTTGAAAAGAACAGATTCTCTGATGTCAGAGTACGATTTTGGAGATTTATGGTATGCACCTTATTAACATTTCATTAGGCCTTTTATATACGTAACGTATATTTTCTTGATTTCTTCTGTACTGGTATAATGAATTACTAGTGTGTTTCTGCTGATTCTGCCTTGCTTATATTGTGGTCTATTTTATGAAGGTGGTATACCTAGTTTATATATAGATACTCAGAACTGCTGTGTTTTTGCTTTGGATTCTGGCCACTCACTGTAAAGGTGTCTTTATTTCTTGTGGTGCTTTGGGTCCTGAATTCTCCTTTATGAGCTCTCAGGTGTTCAAGTCTGCTTCATCCTATTTGCAGTTGCCCAGCCTCTTTTGCCTATTCTCTTATTTTTAACCTTCTTTGTGAACAAGGCAAATGAGTTAGGCTCATTTACATTTATTGATCCAGCTTACTATCGAGTGTCTTCAGAGGAATGAGCCTGACTTGCAAATGCACTATTAGAGCCACCTTGGTGGTTTACAGCACCGTGGTGAAGACTTTGTAAACACAGCTCTTGTCAGTGATCCTGTCTATGTTTACTGCATTTGTATAATTAAGAATATTTGGTAGTTTTGAGCCCAGGCCAGCCAGGGCTCTGTTGCACTGAGAAACCCTGTTAAAAAGAAAAAGAAAAAGAAAGAATATTTGTCAGTTTTATGAAAAAAAAACAAAAAAACAAACATGGCTATTCTAAGTCAACAACTTGAATGTTTCAAAATTTCCTGACGTCCTGGACGACATGGTGGTGTGCCTTCTACCATGTGTGGGTCCTAGGGATCGAACTCGGGTCAGTGGGACCTTTACCTGCTGTGCCATCTCACCGGCTCTAATGTACACCCCCCCCCTTTCTTCAAGGCAGGGTTTTTCTATGATTGTTCTTAGACCAGGTTGGTCTCAGATCCGCCTGTCTCTGTCTCCCTAGTACTGGGTTCAAAGGTGTGCGCCGCCACTGAGGGCTCCTACTGTGTACTCTTTAAAGGAACGCCTTCATTCAGAAAATCATACGGCAATCTTAAGGCAACCTCACCAGTACAGCTTTGTGGGAAACAAGGAGAATCTTCATATAGAGGTGTAGAATAATAACAAAGGAGTATGCCTTAAGTTTTGTGAAAGAATTGGCAGGAGCATCTGTTTAGGCTGCAGCCTTTGTACCAGTCTTTAGCCCAGTAGTGTCTCCCCTCTTTAGAGTGGTGGCTAAATGTGCTAGATAGAGGGAATGGATAGTCTCAGCACAAATTTAAATTTCTGAAATCTCCTTCCTTCATTAGTTTTCATGTGCCTCGGTTTTCTCTGTAATTTTCTGTTTATTGCCATGCTGCCTCATCTCTCTTTCTGACCCCAGCTTTCGCTCCACTCCATGACATGAATTTCAGTATCCAGTGGTATATAATGATGTACCCCAAATCTGCTGGCTTAAAACAATATCTCACTATTCTGTGGTTCAGGATATCAGACAGGGAAGAGAGACCCGATCCAGCCCTGTTTCAGGTCATGTCTGCCATGGTGAGCTGTCTCATGTTTCCTCATGTCTGTGTCAGGTGCCCCCACTAGGAAGTGTTTACTGGTGGGGTCTCCTTGACTGGTTCTGCTGGGGATATAGGTTTAGAGCTTTTGCCTTTCCTATTGGCTGTGCCTTCTGAACTTTAGTCCCAGAACTTTGAGTAAGTTTCTTTAGGTGTAGTAAGATGGCTTAGTGATCACAGATATAGACACACACACACACACACACACACACACACACACTCTCGCACCAGTCCTCAGCTCTTAGACTTTTGCATTTTATCAGTTCTGTGACGTTTTTTCTCTACCAATATGCAGCATTTCGCCGGCCTATGTCTTGCTTATTATTCAATTTGGCAGTTGTTCTACTTAACTCAGTTCTTCTCGATTTAATTATCCCTCCATTAAAGCTACTCAAATGTCATTTCTCAAGTTTGTCTTCCTTTTTCTCTAAGCCCCCATCAGCCTCTTCTGTTACTGTTCTTTTTTTTTTCATTTTTATTTTATATTAATCACAGGTTATGTACTTTGTATCCCAGCCGTAGCCCCCTCCCGCATTCCCTCCCTATCCCCCCTTCCCTCCCTCATCTCCTCCCTGCACCTTTCTATGGTCCATTTTGGAGAAGGTTCTGTGTGGTGCTGAAAAGAAGGTGTACTCTTTTGATTTTGGATGAAAGGTTCTGTAGACATCTATTAGATCCCTTTGATTTATGGTCTCTGTGAGTGCCCTTGTTTCCCTGTTTTGGTTCTGACTGGATGATCTATCTCTTGGTGAGAGTGGAGTGTTGAAGTCTCCCACTATTAGGGTGTTGGGATCTATGTGAGATTTCAGCTTTAATAATGTTTTATTTACAAATGTAACTGGTCTTGTATTTGGGGCATAGATGTTCAAAATTGAGATGTCCTCCTGTTGGGTTTTTCCTTTGATGAGAAGGAAGTGCCCCTCCTCATCTTTTTTGATTAGTTTTGGTTAAAGTCTATTTTATTAGATACTAGGATTACTACCCCAGCTTGTTTTCTGGGTCCATTTGCTTGAAACACATTTTTACAGCCCTTTACTCTGAGGTAGTGTTTATCTTTGTTGCATAGGTGTGTATCTTGAATGCAGCAGAATGTTGGATCCTGTTTCCACAGCCATTCTGTTAGTCTGTATCTTTTTAATGGAGAGTTGAGTCCATTAATGTTGATAGATAATAGTGAGCAATGACTGTTAGTTCCTTTTATTGTGGAGTTGGTAGTCTTACCATGATTCATTGCTTTTTTTTCCCTCTTTTAATTTTTGCTGGGAGATTATCTGTATCCTATATATTCTTTGATGTAGTTGTTTTCATTGGATTGGAGTTTTCCTTCTAGTATCTTCTGTAGGGCTGGGTTGCTGTGTAGATATTGCTTAAATTTTGTTTTGTCATGGAATATTTTGTTTTCTCCATCTATGTTGATTGAAAGCTTTGCTGGGTATAGTAGTCTTGGTTGGCATCTGTGTTCCCTTACTTCTGCCCAGGCCCTTCTGGCTTTCATAGTTTCTGATGAGAAGTCTGGTGTGATTCTGATAGGTCTCCCTTCATATGTTACTTGACCTTTTTCCCTTGCTGCCTTTAAGATTTTTTCTTTGTTTTGTAGGTTTAGTGTTTTGACTATGATGTGACAAGAGGTATTTCTTTTCTGGTCTAGTCTATTTGGTGTTCTGTAGGCTTCTTGTATGTTTATGGACATCTCTTTCTTTAAATTAGGGGAATTTTCTTCTATGATT
>CM053767.1:21792217-21822963 GCA_028658305.1 Pachyuromys duprasi | reverse complement strand
GCTTACCTTTGTGGTTCCTGATCTTTTCTCTAAGTTCTTCAGTTCCAGGTTTTTCTCTGTTTGTGTTTTCTTTATAGATTCTAATTCTGTTTTCATGCTTTGCACCATTTCCTTCATCTGATTAAAGGTTGCTCCTATTTCTGCTTTTGTTTTCTCTCTATATGTTTCTAATTGTTCCTCTACGTGGGCCTTTATATTCTTTTGAATTTCTTGGAGAGCTGTTTGTTTCCTCTTTTTGTTCCTGAATTAACTGGATAATCATAGCTTTAAAATCATTTTCTGAATTTCTGCTGAATTAAAATATCCATTAGTTTTCGGTGATTCTGGTGGTGCCATGTTGTCCTGTTTTTTGTTGGGTGAGTTCTTACGTAGTCCTTTGGTCATTGCTTATATATAATCTTCTCTGTTTCTTCCTCAAGTCTGACCTTTGGACTAGAACTGTCTTACTGTGGTGTCTGTAGAATTCTTCAGGAAGATCAGTGGGGACCAGAGGTTTGAGAGTGTGTGTTGTTGCTTCAGTTGTTCCTGAGCAGGTTTCCTGGATACCCGGTGGTCTACAGACTGAGGCGGGGTCAGCAGGCTGGACTCAGGTCTGCGGCTGGCACTGTGGGTATGGCACATATTCAGTTGTGGACTCTTTGCACCTGGCCCAGAGTTCTGCTCTGGAAGCTGGAAGCCCAGCAGGCTGAACTCTGCTCCCTGAGTTGGGAAGTGCTATCTGCTTCCTCAGCAGCTATGCCCTAAGACAAGGCTGTGGGGGAATGCTGGAGATCTGTGCTTGGAACGTACAGCCTGTACTCCTTGCAAGTTTCTGTGTGCACTGCGGGCTGCCTCCTCTGCTTCTCTGCTTTAGGTGTACCTCCAATGCTGCTTTCCTGCTGGCTGCGGTATCATCCCCCCTGCTTCCTCTGCTGCAGGCTTGGCTACATTAGCTGCTGCTTCTGTCCATTGGGAGGAAGTGCCCGGGAATCGATTCCCCAAGAGAAGTCCACGGAGATGACCACAGTTGATCTGTGTCCTATTGGACTCAGATCAGGTTTTGTGCACCATCTCCCTGGGCTCCTCGTATGGTTGTTTTGGGTTCCACAGCCCCTCAATTCACTAATTTGGGGACAGGGAAACCCGGGGTCTGGTTCTCTAGGTCGCACAGATCTGTCTGCATGTCTTTGGGCTGACCACGAGCGCCTGCTGATCTAGAGGACCTTTGCCAGGGAGATTCTGGGTACCCTAGTTCAGTCCCTGTTTGCTTCCTTCCCAGTGGGGTTTTCTCCAGACCACAGACTCTGATACTCTGGGGTACACAGTTCTTTTGTGATGTAGAGTTGGGCGCACAGCATGTCTCTGTGTGTTTCCATGCTCCAGGGTGGAGGCTAGTTCAGAGATGGCCTGTGCAAGCCCGCCGTTCTGAGAGATCTTTTCCCTGGGAAGAGTGGGGACATAGGTCAGTCGCATTTCCTTTCTTCCCTGTGGGTTTTTATCTCGACTGAGACTCCAATAAACGGGGTGTTTTTTGTGCCCACCGTTCAGCCTGGGAAGGGGATCAGATCACGCAGGGGTGTGATTCTGGTCTGTTGACCGGCTGAGTGCCTGTGCAACTGGGGATCTCTTCCGGGTTCTGGCTGGGTGTCCTGGGAATAGACCGGGCAGGTTCCCGCACCTTGGGGCTTCCTCTCACCTAGGAAACTGGATCGCTGTTGTTTTAGGGCCCAGAGTTCAGTCCCTTGGTCGCTGTACCGAAAATGTTGTTCTGCAGCTCAGAAGCGGAGTCCTTCCGGCGCCGCCATCTTGTCCCCCCCTTAATCGGTCTGGCCTCTGTTACTCTTTTTGAAAGTCATTCGTACCTGTTTATCATAACACACATCAGTTTTATTCATATTTCCCATGAATCTGGAAAGGGGCTTGTTTTTTTTTAATGTTTTTATTTTTTAATATTAGTTATAGTTTATTAACCTTGAATCCCAGCTGTATCCTACTCCCTTATTCCCAATCCCACCCTCCCTCCCTCATCTCCTCCCTGCCCCTTTCCAAGTCCACTGATAGGGGAGGACCTCCTCCCCGTTCATCTTACCCTGGTTTATCAGGTATCTTCAGGACTGGCTGCAAAGTCCTCCTCTATAGCATAGCAGGGCTGCACCTCCCTCAGGGGGAGGTCAAAGAGCCTGCCATTGAGTTCATGTCAGAAATAGGCCCTGTTCCCCTTACTAGGGTACCCACTTGGATACTGAGCTACCATGGGCTACATCGGAGCAGAGATTCTAGGTTATATGCATACATGGTCCTTGGTTGGAGATACAGTCTCACAAAAGACCCCTGTGCTCACACATATTTGGTCCTTGTGGAGCTCCTGTCCTCTCCAGGTCATATTAACTTCCCCTTCTTTCATATGATTCTCTGCACTCTGCCAAAGGTTTGGTTATGAGTCTCAGTATCTGTTTTTATACACTGCCAGGTAGAGTCTTTCAGAGGCCCTCTGTGGTAGGCTTCTGTCCTGTTACTTGTTTTCTCCTACATCCTATGTCCATCCCATTTGTCTTTCTAAGTGAGGATTCATCTTACCCTGGGTCCTCTTTCTTGTTTATCTTCTTTAGGTATATAGATTTCAGTATGTTTATCCTATTTTATAGGTCTATATAAGTGAGTATATACCATGTGTGTCTTTCTGCATTTGGGATATCTCATTCAGGATGATCTTTTCTAGGTGAGGGGCTTGGTTTTTTGTTTGTTTGTTTGTTGGTTTGTTTGTTTTGGTTTTGGTTTTTTTGGGAAGCAATTTGCCAATTTATTTTTAAAATCCTTACAGGCCTGAAAATTTGACATATTTCTCAGAAAAATGTATCTTTTTGAATAGTTGCTTTTTCTGTCTTTTGAAACAGTTTCATTACATAGGCAGTGCTAGTGTGAAACTTTTAGTGCTGGGCCCAAGCGTGTGCTACCATATAGTGGCGTAGGTTGTCATTTTAAGTCCTTACCCCCACCCCACAAATAGTCTTCTGCTTGAGTAAACCCTGATAGGTGCCAATTAAAATATCTGTAGTCTTTGTTTTTTAAGGAACAGTGATGGACACATTGAAGAAGAGGATGTGGCTGTACTACATCCCAGAACAGGACACCAGAGTTCAGGAGTTCTTCCTACCCCTGGCCCAGCCTCTACCCACTGCTCCTGTTCTCTGGATTGATTAGACTGTGCCACATAGTCAGAGCTGGGGAAAGGAAAATAAACTTGTATAAACATATACAAATGTGGCCCTGCTGTGGCTGGGAGGTAAAGCCTCTGCACTTACACCATTATATTAAGGGTAGATGTCCAAACAAGATCGGGGCTCGGGTGTTAGGAACAGACGTGGGAAACAAAGGTACCTGCTAAATTCCATTTGTACAAATGAGTTTATTTATGGTGATCTTGGAAAACAAGAAATGGCAATGAATCTGGCACTGAAACATACCACACAGAAAGATATGCTGGTCTGGAGAGAGATAAATTGAGCAGAGGCTGGGACATGGTGAACTCCAGGTAGGGATAGGATCAGAAAGGATTCAGGTAAATATCAAGCCCGGAAGGCATTCCTAGAGGGAGGAAAGCAAACTTCAAGGGCCAGCTTGGCCGGCTGCAGATTTTGCCTTAGGTCATCACACTCTATTGTTTGTATCGCTCATAAATAAACCAGCAGCTCTGGACAGTTGAGCACAGTGAGAAGCTGAGGTCGGAACTGCAAGCATTTCTTAAGATAATTGAGTCATCTGGGAAATCACCTCTGGTTGTTTGTGGGGTCTTCCGACAAAAAGGGAATGCATAAGCATGTGATGGTGAAGAGCAGGGTCAGCAGTGTGGTTTGCAGGGCTCAGTGCAAAATGACAACTCAGGGCTCCTTACTAAGAACTTAGTAAGAGCTTGCAGATGTTGACAGCATTAGCCACACACTCATGAAGCCCCCTGCCCCCTTTTCAGTGAAGAATAGTGCTTCTTGTAGAATCAAAAAGGGCAAGTGGCTCCCTCCCATTCCTTCAAAGCGCCTCTCTGTGTAGCTTCACCATGGCTGTGTAGCACCGTCTGAGTGTGCTATCTGTTGGGTCACAAAAAAACCTGGAAAAAAATGGCTAACTGTGGTATCTATTGCTATACCCAAACACATGCTGGCCTGTATGCTCTCTCAGCATCTTGAGTACCTGTTAACAAAGCTCTAGCTCAGCTCAGCATTTCTCGCCATGCCCCTTACCCCAAACCTCTCCAGCCTAAGGGCTTTTCTTCCCTTCCTCCAGCTTCCCTTTCCATACAACCCTGCCATTTCAGCCATGCGCTCTTCTTGACGCTTTCCTCTCTTGGTTTTCTTGGTCCTTGGCTCCTCTCTTGGTCTACTTGCCCTCTTTCCTCATCTCTCTCTTTACTCTTCCTCTTTTGCCATGGCCCAGTTCAGGATGCACTCTCCCTCATATCTACAATAAAATCCTTCTCTTCAGCTGTACCTTGGAGCTGTCATATCCCCGTTTCACTTAGTATATGATAATTTATTTTTAAGGATAATATATACTAAATAATGCATATTTAGTATATAATAATAAAGCAGTCCCTTGACTCCAGGTCTGCAGCTGAGGACAAAGCATTTAACATTTCTCAGGCCTCACTGTTCTCATTTGTTATGAGGAGTCTAGACCAATAGTATTTGAATCTGTTATTTTAATGCTATGGACTCACTTTTTTCCCTAAAACAAACAAAACATTTAGAGTTTGATATGGTCTAAAATTTTCTCCCCAACTAGTGTTGAAACCTAATCTCCAATGTGATGTTATTAAGAAGTGGAGCCTTTGGGAGGTGACTGTGTCATGCAGATGGATCCTTGATGAATGGAATCAGTATCTTTATAAAGGGCTGAAGAGACCAGGGTTGTTCCCTCTCCCCATGTGAGGTCACAGCAAATAGATGGCCATCGTATGAGGAAGTGGGTTTCACCGACACCCCTTCTTGACCTTGAACTTCCCATTTGTGATGGTTAATCCCAGTTGTCATTTCGATGGAATCTGGAATCCTAGTGATACCATTCTATCTCAGTCTGTGAGATCATGTCCTGCAAAGGTTAACTAAGCTGGGAAGACCCTCCCCCATAAAAGGCAGCACCTTCTGGCAGCCAAGATATAAGAGGTCTGAGGGAAAAGCAGAACCTCTTCTGCTGCCTGCCTGCCTGCCTTTGTTGCTGCTATTGCTGCCATCCTCTTCAGCCTTTGAGCATAGACCAAAGACCAATGGATCCCCAGGAAACCTCTAGGCCTTCCCTGCCAGGTTAGGATGTCTGAGATATCCAGCCTTGTAATGGAGCAGCTGCTGGATTCTCAGCCTCTCCAACATGCACAAAGCCATTTTTGGAGCATCTAGGATCTATCATTCTATTGGTTTTGTTTATCTGTTGGACTCGTAGCTAATACACTAGCTGTTAGAACCATAAGAAATAAGTTTCTAGTATTTTGCTACAGTAGCCTAACTGGGCTAAGACAGAGCTCCAAGCACAAAGTAGTACTTTTCTGATTAAATTCTCTTGTAGAAGGTTCTGGGATTCACAGCAAAATTTGGTATTTTTATTGAGATCAGAGTTGCAAGTTGCAGCCTTCAGATCACACCTACTCACCCTGTATATTTGTGCATAAAGTTTTATTAGAAAATAGCCACACCTATTTGTTTTTAATTTTTTTTGCTTTGTTTTTTCAGGACAGGGTTTCTCTGTATAGTCTTGGCTCTCCTGGACTCACTTTGTGGACCAGGCTGGCCTCTGCCTCCCTAAGTGCTGGGACTATAGGCATGTGCCACTATACCCAGCTACCTATTTGTTCTTATATTGGTTAGCAGAGCTGATAATACTCCATGGTGTCACTTTCTGAGGAGATTTGTTATGTTGCCTTGATATCACTATGTAGACCAGGCTAATTCTAGCTTGTGGCAATTTTCCTGTCCTAGCTTGTGAATTTACATGCATGTGATACTGCGCCTAATTTATTCCTTATTTCTTAACTGAAAACCTTTGCTTTCTAACCTAAATGATTTATTCCAGTGATGGGAAGATGCCAACTACTGGGCTTGGAGCAATAGACAAGAAATGGAGGCAGGAAGTTAACTAGACAGGAAGAGGTATGTGGCCCATGGATATAGATACTGAAACCAAGGCAGCAGCCCTGTTGCTAACACAGAGATACAAGAATGATGTGACAAGTAGCAAGTTTGCCTTGAATTTAGCTTTTTTAAAATATGAATTATTCTAGGACTTTCTCTCAGTGGAAGTCTGGATCCTTGATGCTTGTGGGAGCATCGAGGTGGGGAATAGAGAAATGCGGGTGCAGAACCGTGCTAGCGAGATGAGGAGATAATGGTCCCACAGAACATAGCAGTGAAATACTCATGTGTACAGCGAATTGAATACTGAGACTAAATAGAAGGGAAAATCTTGGAAGGGTATAGTAATGACTGATTGAAAACAAAACAGTCTGTTTCCTAAACACTTGGGGTGGGTACTGTAAAAGAAAGGGAATTGCACAGGTGAACAAATCAATTTCTGACTGTGTGTAACAAATACTTCTAGAATGTTTCTACTAGAAATACTTTTGCAGGAAAATATAATGGTCATGGAGAATAATTCTGTGTGTTTTAGGTTCCCTGTGGTAGTTCCAAATGAAGATTCCAAGGTAAGTTTTTCAAACTCACTGAACCTGTGCATGAGGCTTTGGCAGACGTTGTGAGCTGAGTTTAGATGCATCCACTATCAATTAATGTACTGAAAGCATAACCCCTAATAACTCCAAGTGTCACTGTGTTCGCAAATAGGACCTTCAAAGAGGTGGGTAAGTCAAAATGATGTCAACAATTTGGATGGCTGAATAAGGCATAAGGAATCATACTATTTACCTAAAAACAAACAAACAAACAAACAAACAACCCTACTTAATTCAGCATACAAATGTATATAAGTTCTTTTAATATATATTAGTATATTTTATATTGCTATATATTAAACTAACTTTTATCTTTTGGTTTGACGGTGCTTCCTCCCAGAGCAGAAGACCACCTAACAAACACCCCAATACCAAACTGGACATAGTAGCACATGCCTTTAATTCCAGTACTTGTGAGGCAGAGAGGCAGGCCGATCTCTTTGAGTTTGAGGCCAGTCTGGTCTGCATAATTCCAGGACAGCTAGGGCTACAGAGACTTTGTCTCAAATTTAAAACAACAACAACAACAAAAATATCAATACCAGACATGAAAAGCCCCCTTTGAATTGTTGGCTAGTGTTGTTGAGGAGACTCCCCCAAACACCCAGCCTATTGCTGTTGCTCTTAGTTAACCCCTACTATCCACCCAGAAACAGGGCTGAGAGGCCCCCTGAGAGAAAACTGACCTGAGTGCCCGCTCCTTAAGAGGTAACAAAAGGTACCTGGTGAACTTCCAAAGGAGAGAGGCAACCTATGGTTTCACCCCGCTGTGACACCTATGAACCACATCAACAGCCATCACAGCATGATAACTCTACAGGTACAGTAGTGATGGTAACCAACAGTTCTAATTGGAGGTAAGACCTGTTCAATAAGTGGATACCTGGTCCAGAAAAACCTAGCTAACTCATCAGTGCTAACAGAATGAAAAAAAGAAAAATAAGTAAATAAAAGGAGAACATGACGGCAACAGGAAAAAGTTTATTGTAAGTATGAGGGAGAGCATAGCGGGAGACAGAGTCCAGACTTGACATGACCGGCAAACTGAACTAGGTCATGTGATGAGATGGGAGGAGAGAAGAAAAGAGAGGAAGCTGGAATAGTGACCAAGAGGCCAAAATGGCTGGCTCATGTAGGGAAGAGCAGCTGGGGAAAGGGTGTCCCATCCCAGTCTGTGGACTGGAGAAGTTTAGGGGTGGAGTATGCCAGTCAGGAGGTCTCTGTAACAGGTAGAGTCTGAGGGATGCTGGAAGAAACTAGTGGCCAGTCTCAGCTTTGTTTTTTAATAGCCACCTCAGTTAGCTGTTTGTCCCAAGTTTGAGACCTAACACTAGTGAAATCATGCTTATTGGAGGAGAATCTACAACCACTCAACCAGCATAATACCTAAGAACAATCAATGGGCATTTGCCTTTCCCTCCACAGAGAAGGATAGTCTTCACTTCTCATCAAGGACATTTTTCTTTGCAAGAAAGACAACTACAGAAAACCACAACCAATCAAAATGCAGGTTGTGGAACCTATCCCAGTGTATATATCTACAAAAAAATCCCACACTCAAGGCTCAGGGGACATTGTACAAGACAGGTCAAAAAGTTGTAAGAGCCAGAGGATCCGGGACTTGGTTGGGAGCTTGTGTCTCCTAGTAACATCAGAAGCTGCACCTGTAAAGTGGCACCCACATGACCTTTCAAATGTGAGCTGAACAAGGACACACACATTCCAAACTGGGTGGAGGAAAGCCCGAGATGCTTCTACCCTACACAAAGAAATACAGGCAACTGAATAAAGCTAGGAGCAGGAAAGGTGGCCCTTCCTGGGGAGTAGCACACTGATTAGTTATCTAGTACCAAATGGTCAGCCCTTAAAACATCCATAGATAGAAACCTATATGCATTTAACAGAGGATATTTGGGAATATATCTATGTATATATATGATATACTAATACATATATACATGCAATAACAATTGATGAAAAGAGAGGTCATGAGTTTGAAGGAGAGTGGGAGGCTTTGGAGGGAGGAAAGGGAAGGGAGAAATGTTGTAAATAAAATACAATAAATATCAAAAAATAAAAGAGAAAAAATGAGGTCATTAGGTTGTACCATAATCCAGTTTGACTAGTATCTTTGTGTAAAGTAGGCATTCTGATACAGAGACACCAGGATATACTTTCAAAGTGATGACCATTTGAGGTCCCAGACAAGGCAGCCACCTGCTAGTCAAGGAGCCCTCCAAAGAAAATATGTCCCAGGAGCTTCTGCAGAGGGTGATGGACCAAACAATGACCATGCATTGAGAGGATCCAGGCCCCTTGCTCAGATATAACCTATAGGCACTCAGTCTCCATGCAGATTACCAAGTAAGGGGACCAGGGGGTGTCTCTGACATGGACTCTGTCACCTGCTCTTCGATCACTTCCCCTGGTGAAGCAGCCTTGCAAGGCCACAGAGGAAGAGGATGCAGGCAGTCCTGAGGAGAGTTGATAGTCTGGGGTCAGTTGGTAAGGGAGGAGGGATCCCCCTTTTTGAGGACTGGAGGATGAAGATGGGGAAGAGGGAGAAAGGCAAGGTGAGGTTGTGAGGAGACAAGGGAAGGGGCTATGATTGTGATATAAAATGATTAAATTAATAATAATAATAAAATAATTGGAAAAAGAAAATATGTCAACATTTAAAAAATTAAAATAATAGTTATTATTTGTGTGTGTGTGTGTGTGTGTATGTGTGTGTCAAGAGCATATGTAGACACAGAAGCAGAGAACAATTTCTCAGGAGTCAATTCTGTCCTTATGAAATAGTGTCTGAGGATTGAGCTCAGGCCATCATATTTGCACTGTACGTATTTATATTCCCTGCACCATCTCACTATCCCCAAATCTGTCAATTTTTTTTGATATACAGGCAACAATAGCAAGTGAATGTATTACATGTGACCTTTAAAAATCTACACAGATGATTCTGATAGTCACAATGGTTGAGAATCACTTGGTTTAAGTTAGGATATAAACTTAAGGAAGAAGAAAATTGGAGAGTGCCAAAAGAAAATAGGAAGCATTGTCTAATAAATATCAAAGAATAATAAGCTTGAGCTTGTGTTGCCCAACAGGTCTCTCATATTTTGTTTGCTATGTACATGAAGCCCTTTCTATGCCACTGTGGTGTATCTTGTGTTTGGGGTTGAACAAGTTTCATCTTTTTTGGGGAACCTTGCCTCCAGCCAATCAGAGCAGGCACGTTTTCTGATTTGTGTTCTGTTCTTGTCTCCCATCTGTTCTCATGTTAGGAACTGTACAAGACACAAAAGCCAAAATATGAAAGACTGTCTTTTAAGCTAAGGGCCATTTTAAGTGTCATAATTGTGCTGTTCTCCATAGCTTGCATCAATTCCATTTCTCAAAGTGTTGCAGCAGCTTTTTTAGATCAGAGAAGCACTTATTAAGCATATTTGGCTCTGATGAAGACAAATGCATGTTCTAATGATCTTTATCTGCCTGCAAATAGCAAGTTTCCGATATGTTAGTTTCTGCACAGAGAATATTAATGTTTACTCTCCCTCACTGATAATGAATTTAAATGGCTTTTGACAAATCACCCTGTTCTTCTACAATCCCTCCCCCACCCCACTCCTTAATGTCTTGAGTCTGGAATTTCCTCTGTAGATCAAGCTGGCCTTGAATGTACAGATCCTGGAAATTCGCCTGCTTCTGCCTCCTGAGTGCTGGTGTTAAAGACATGTGCCAACATGCCAGACATGAAAGTCCTCTTCCTTCCTCTTATTGTTTAACAAGGGCTGTGTCTCTGCATCAGAACAATAAAAATACCCTTCCATTGTCTGCCATACGACAGGTGGTGTTGTGATTCTTAACTCTCACTGGTGGGACCACTGCAGCCATTGTGACACTGAACCACAGTCCTCCACAACTCTCACCATGGACGTCATCCTGCGGTGTGCCACTGTGGATGCCAGAGGTCAGCTCTCCTGGCAGCCTCTACTCTGAAAACTCCACGTTTGACCTTTTTACACTCTTAATTTCCAGAGCTCCCACTCTACTTCCTCTCTCCCCTTCTGAGCGTTTCCAGCTGCTCGTACACTGGGTCCTTCGGCTCTTAGGATGAGCATGGCTACTGCATACACAAGAAATGACCCCAGCCTTACCAGCACATAAGCAGCTATGGCTGGGCTCTAGAACATAAGTATGCTGCCAGCCCCAGCATACATGGACTCCATTACTGGAGTCCTCTATACCTGCAGTTGCATATGGCAGCTGAGATCTATATGCTGCTCAGACCCAACTTATGTTGCCACATAAGTGGCACATGCTGGCTCTATGACCAAGCACGTATGGATCACTAGACCTTGTGTTCCTATCAGCTCTTGTCCTTTGCTTGTTTGCAATGGCTTTTGCTCTCAATGTGGATTCCTTGTATTTCTCACCACTGAGCATGATGCAGCTGTTGGTGTCATGGACCAGGCATCTTGAGCTGATATAGCTGTGCCCCACAGACTTAACTAAGTCTCATGCCAGTATGGAAGGTTCCTTTAAGTATGCACAGACCTATGCAAGTCTACATGGACCACAAAGAATTTGAGAAACATGATAGTGACAAAGTAACACAGTAAACCCAGCATCTATTTGACTATTAACTCCTAAGAGATGGGACTTTACAAACTGCCTGATAGTTGATCTAAAGAAGCCCAGTGAGCTCTCAGGTCATAGCTCTTTGTCAGTGAGTCAGAATTCCAGTATGGACAGGGAAGATGTACTTGAGGCCAGACCCTTAGCTGAGAAGCTATTGGGAATTGCTAGCTGCTGGGGGAAAGAGTCATTTTTCTTTGGGGATATTGTCACTGGTAGGTTGTACCTGCTTCACACTCATGTGCATATGGGTGGCACTAATTGGACCCAGTGGGTTATTAAAGGAGAAAACATGAAATTGGGAGAGAGACATATTGAGGAGGACATACTGGAGGGGTCAATGAGGGTACATGTATTTTTTTCAAAGAGTAAATTATTTAGAAAGTAAAAGGATAAAATAAAAGACTGAAGAAACTTTTTGAAGTTTTTATTGAGTTTAATATTTTTATTAACTCTTTAAGAATTTAATACATGCATTTTTGATATTAACTCCATTCTTCCTCTGCCTCCTCCCAGAATTACACCCACCTCCTATTCCCTTCACTACTTCTTATCCTCTTTTATTTTTTATTTTTTTTTTTACTAGCCCACTACATTTAGTTTTTAGTACCTGTATGCTGACCATGTGGGACATTTGAGATTTTTGAGGCATCGCTCACAGTTAACATTTGCATTCTAGGATCGTCGGAAGGGAACAGAGAATGAAAGGAACCGAAACAAAGCAAACCAAACAAATAAAAACCACAACCAAGCTATTTAAAGAAATATCCCCATGACTTTCCAAGCTTCGAAAAATACATGGATATTTAGGTACACAGAGCTCAAAGTCCCCAAAGAAGACTTCACTGAGATATATTACAATCAAATTATAAAACATTCAGGGCAAGAGAGGGAATTTTGAGAGCAACAAAAGCAAAGAAACATCACATATAAGAAAGCTTTTATATTGTAATCAAAAGACTTCTCAGCACAAACCTTGTAGTCTGAGAGAGCATGAGATGTTATATTTAAAGTGCTGAAAGAAAGCAACTGTCTATGAAAAGTTTTTGTTGCTGTTTTGTTTTCTGGCAAAACTGTCCTTTACAACAGAAAGATAAGGACTTTCTCAGACAAATGCTGTGGGGGGGGGGGGGTTCTAGGCATATCCTATAAGCAATGGCAATGGTTAGTAACTTACTGAATATTTATTATTTGGTAAGAAAGTAGGTCTTATATTTTTACCACAAAAACACAATACAGGCAGGTATATGAAGTAGTGGATATTAATTTAGTTGTGCAAATTATTTCTGAATGTGGATATTTATCAAACATCATGTATGTGTATCAAACACATGTACAACATTCTTAGTCAGACCTAAGGAAACCTAGAAAAAAAAGACCAGAATCCATTGTGCTTCTCAGTTCCACCACAATGTTTCTCTACTGACACTGCATATTCAGTCTTCGCAGGCTGTGTTGTCCCTTTGCATTCACTGCTAGGATGATCAGAACCAGATCAGGACTTCCATTTCTATTGAGCATATTATAAACTCATCATTCATACTATGTTTTCCACTTATCACCGTTTCCTCTTCACTTATTTTACTTTCTGTAAAGTTTAATTAGGCATACTGAAGTCTTCAGAGAAGCAGATCTTACCTTCCCCAGCATTAAATTGAAGAGTAAGTAGTAAAGAAACAGTGGGGCTGCTTCTAGGTTTCAGAAACATGAGAAACCTTTCCCTCAGGGGAACAATAAACAAATCAATCTGGCTGTTGCCTTTGTACTTCTTTCTGGTAGTTTCAAATGCTTATTCACCTGTTACAGACACAATCCCCCTGACATCTATCTGTCTATTTGTCTGTCTCTCTTTCTGCACCTAAGCAAATGCTTTTTGTTGCAGGATCTTGGATCCCATTGTGAACTCTGAGATTGTGAACTATAAAAACCTGTTCCTAATTGTGGTATGGCTCAGTCTTTATCTTAGAGCTTTCTGTTTACTATAAACAAGTACTTGTGGTGTGGCTCAGCTCTAGCACACACTTTTAATCCAAGAGCTTTCTGTAAATAGAATTAAATAAAGCTAACCCTAGATCAAAAGTCAGAGCAAGCAACCAGATTGACCAGAAGTGAACATGGGAAAAAAAACCATTGAGAGTGAGAGGAAGTTTGGAGGATGGATTGAGAGATGCACAGGAAGTAGAAAGGAGGGACATTCAGTTTTAAGACATTGTGGAGAAAAAGAAAGGGCTTTTACCTTCTGCGATGTCAGCTGACTAGGAAGGTCAGCTGGGTGATTTCTCTGCCTCACTGAGCTAGCAGGTTTTCACACCAGCATCTGGTTCCTAAGTCTTTATTGGGTTTTTCATTCTTTATAACAGCCTTAAAATTTTTTTAAAGAATATTTTTTCACTGCCTCCCTCTCCCTATTCACATCAATGCTTCGAAATAAATGTTATAGGCTCGCAAACTGTACTACTTTATTAAATCTCTTAGTTTAGCCAGATCCAGATCCTGGGGATGCATACAGTGTACCACAGAACCCTCTTTCCCTCCTGTTTTACACCAGTTCCATGGAGATGTTCCCATTCCAGGTGTTCTTTGTAGTGTTCTCTCATTCCCCACCTGCACTCTCTGACGCTCTCCCCCTCTTTCTTACCATTATAAAGCTCCAGGACATCCCCACCAGGGCCCCTTTCTGATGGTGAAATCCCTGTGGTTTTCTTTCTTCTGACTCACATGTTATTTGTAGGATGTCAGTGGAAATAGCTCAGTTAATTTCCTGAC
Source organism: Pachyuromys duprasi (assembly GCA_028658305.1). NCBI lineage: Eukaryota > Metazoa > Chordata > Mammalia > Rodentia > Muridae > Pachyuromys > Pachyuromys duprasi. The sequence continues at coordinate 21,808,865 of CM053767.1, read as the reverse complement.
CCTTGGATGAACACATGCTTTTTGAGGAAACACTGTGTGCTGATAACTCTTTAGGAAAACTACAAGAGTCCTTGTTCTCCACAGATTGAAGAAAAAAAAAATTAAGAAACATCTTTTTTTTTCACTTGAGTCTTCTCAAACAATATAAGAAAAATGAAATTTTAGAAACTTTTCCAATCATAAATTATCTCCCTTACATTTTATTTAAGTTTCTTCAATTTAATGTTGAAATATATGTAAGACAACTGTAGTCTATGAAATAAGATATTGCTCATAATTAAAAGATATTTTAAAATAATTTATTTGTCCTTACCTGTGGCTAAATACAACAGCTTTTAAAGGAGGAGTTAAAAGCAAAATTCTCAGTGTTCATTTCCCAAGAATCCTAATGTAAGTGGCTTAAGAAGGACTTCAGGGCAGTTTTGGAAAAGATGCTAAGAATACAGCCAGGATTAAGGTAGGAGCATGAGCTTTGGTCAAAATGCCCAACTGTAAAGATGAATGTAATTAACCTGTGATGGGATAGTTGCCAAGTGCTAAGATAACATTTTAGAGTCAAATGCTCCTGATCATACAGATGAATTTAATGGTACTCAAGAAGGGTCAATTTTGCCACACAGGTGATATTTGGTAACACGAGTGGGGTTTGCCATCTGGAGGGCAAAAGGAAACAGCACTCTAAGCATCATACATCATGTAGGATTGCTCCCATAACAAGGACCCAGTTGTATGTTTTAACAAGGACAACAATTACTAGAACTAACTTTTGGACATGTCTTTGTGAGACTGCTGTTATTTGATCTAGCACCTCTTCTGAAAAGTGAAAGTTAACATGATCACATTTCCCAGTGTTTTCCTTTCCACTAGCACACACAAGCATGCTCGTGCAAGTGTGTGTGTGTGTGTGTGTGTGTGTGTGTGTTTGTGTGTGAGTGCATTCCTGGGTGTGTGGGCACACGCGCCCCCCACCCTCCACGCATGCTCACATGTACATGCTCATGAGAGGGGATATCAAGATAAATATTAAGAACCATCAAAAGTGCATCTTGAAGCATAGTGTGCATTCAAGTTGACAGCTAGCTCTGGCCTGTTGTTTTGGATATAGGAAGGTACAGCATAGACACTAGAGAATGAAATATTTCCTTCTCTTCTGGCCTCACATCTGGCCTCCCTGATAGAGTTGACAAGTAAAATACAGAATGCCTGGAAATACCAAGACTAGGTAAAAATTTGTCTGCTCACATTTCTGACGAGATTAGGTGCATTCAGAGTAGTATGACAGTAGACTTGCTCACATTTCTGAAGTTTGTAAGTCCAAGGCTGATTTGAGTCCTGGTAAGAGCATTCTTCTTGCTTCCAGTGGTTACTTTGTGACCATGTTCTCACTTGGCCTCTTCTTGGTGTGCACACATGGATAGATCTCTGTCTCTTTTTGTCTTCTGGTAAACCCACTCATCCAATTAGATTAGGCTCACACAATCATGATTTCACTTAAGTGTACTTAACAGCCCTTCTTCAATACAATCCAAACAGCGGTGGGGAATTTAACCCATGAACACATCCCATAATATCACTTTGGTTTGAATTTCAGATAAATGACAAATGGTTTTCTGGGAAACAAGTTAAAATCATTCATTGTTAATGTGACATTTAGATGTAATCAGATATTCTGTTTTTTAAAAAAATCTTTTTACTTGCTAACTCTTCTTCTGGATCCATAAGTTGCAAGGGATAGCATAGACCATTCCAATATCAAAACCACAGTATGAACTGGGCCACTCCAACTCATACTTCTACAGAGTAGTCCTGGGTTGGCCTAAGAAATCATGTCCTTTCTGTACTGCTTGTCTGTCTGTCCTCACACTTCTGTGTTTGTTTCCAGGGTACTTATGCCCTTTCCAGAATGTGAGAAGCGTAAAATGTTGCCATTTGCAGTTGAAATCTTGACTATATTTTTCCCATACATTCCAGATAGTAAACAATCTGGAAATCAAAGGGGACTTTCTTTTTTTTAAGGATTTGGGTAATTTTAGTCTCAATTTTAGTATTATTTGCTGATTATTAATAATAAATCATTTGATTATATCTCCTTTAACAAGGATGTTACTTGTACATATATAAATTTTCATGTATCATCATTTACCTCAGAGAACTTATTAAAATTACTAATTATGTAACTTCTTAAATTTATTTATGTAAAATAAAAATTTATGTAAATAAAATTTTTGTTTTTTTGCTTGCTTGTGTGTCTATGTGAGGGTGTCAGATCCCCTGGAACTGCAGTTACAGATGGCCATGTGGGTGCTAGGAGTTGAACCTGGGTCCTCTGGAAGAACAGCCAGTGCTCTTAACCACTGAGTCATCTCTCCAGCCCCCAAATTATGTAACTTTTTACTAAGTAAAAACTTGGGAAAAAAAACAGCCTCAAAGCAATAGTCTTTGTTGCTGTAGTATGTATTTCTTTATTTGGTTAATATTTGCCATGCCGTTAACAAATCCTGTATCATATGTGTGTGTGTATATATATATATATGATATTTGATGCACATAATGTACAAATAAATAAGACCCTTCATTGGCTTTTGGAACTTTTAAGTTTTGATTGGTGGCCCAAAATTCCTTAACAGCTTGTTTTAGTCAGATATCTTGTAAAAACTAACACCATAGTGGTTTGAAGCAGCAGCAGCCATGTGCCATACATAGTTTTAAGAATCTGTGCACGGTTTCTGTGGGTGTCTGTTCCAGGGTTTCTAATGGGTTACAGCCCATCAGTGTTGATCAGGTCTTGGGTCTTATCTCTGGCTCCAGTTGGCCAGGGTGGGGGGATGGGATGGGATGGGATGCTACAAAACTTTACGGTTGTTGGCAGGAGTTAGTTCCTCAATAGTTATTGGATTGAGTCCCTGGTTCCTCACTGTGGCTGTGGGATAGCAGTTGCTCTGAGTTTCTCTCTACTCAGACCTCTATATAGCACAAGTTAGTCATGGATGTAAGTTCCTGTGAGAGGAATTAACAGAGAGGGAGGAAACAAGGGGTGGGCAGGAGGGAGGGAGCGGGATAGAGATAGAGATGACAGATAGATAGAGAGATGGAGAACAGCAGGAAGGCAAATCTATCTTTTGTACCCACCCATGGAGGTGGCGTGCTGATACACTCTGCATTCCGTTTGTCAGGAGGCCATCTCTAGGTCCATCTCAATAAGTCGACTTTTAGACTCTAATCTCTGGCTTTTAAAAGTCTTATTTTGTGAAAATAATTATTATAAGTTAACCTGTGAAACAAAAACAAGTTTTTGAACTTAAGAAGGAGAATAAGGTGATTTTCAGAAATAGGTAACAAGTCAGATAGCATACTCATCCACCTCATTGTAGATGGGATGACAGACCAGATCTGATTTCCAGCTGGATTTAAAGAATTTTGGGGAGATCAAGGGACCTAGGAAGGCACTTATAGGTGTTGTTTGTGTAGTAGTCATGTCAAGCTACCATTGTTATTATAATATTATTATGAATTATATTATTAATATAATTATATTAGCATCATTTTAAACTTCTGACCACAGTTTCCCCTTCCTCCTCTCCTCTTAGTCTGCCTCCTCCTCCAGCCACTCCTCCTCCTTTCTCTTTAGAAAAGGACAGGTCTCCCATGGACATCAACCAAACATAGCATACCAAGCCACAGTAAAACTAGGCCCCTACCCTCACATTAAGGCTGGACAAGGCAACCTAGTATGGAGAAAGGGTCCCAAAAGCAGGCAAAAAAAGTCAGAGACAGCCCCTGTTCTCACTGTTAAGAGTCCCACAAAAAGACCAAGCTGCATAACTATAACATATATGCAGAGGATATAGGTCAGACCGGTGTGGGTTCCTTGGTTGTTGATTCCCTTTCTGAGCACCACTTGATGTTTAGATGTGGGTCTCTGCACATGTCTGCATCAGTTGCTGGATGAAACCTCTCGGAGGAGGCAAAACTCCTCTCTTCAAGCTCTTAGATTTATACTCATTGATTAAAACCATTGTCAGAGAAGCTTCTTTTTGTAGAGAGTTAATGGAGAGATTCCTGACTAGTCAAAGTGCTGAGAATAAGTGATGGTGGGTGTTCAACTATAGATACACAGTCTATATTATCCTCCTCCATCCAACGCTTAGGGGACAGAGTGAAAGAGAGGACAGAAAGAGTGAAAGAAAGAGCCAGAGGATCAGGAAGAGAGCCGTGAAATGCTGCCTCCTGAACGTGAGCTGCCTGATGCGCAAAACTCACAGCAGCTGTGGTTGTCTGCACAAGAAAAAACCAATGAAAATTCCAGCATGGATGGAAGAGGGCCTCACCCTTAGCCAAGGATATCCTGGCAGTTGATGATGCTGAGGAAGGCAGAGTCATTTTGGTGGGGGGAGGGGATAAGGCTGCTGGAACATTTTACATGCCTGATCAGATGCCCCAAATTCATTTATTTATGGTCAGCATTGGATGCTTGGGAATAATAGTAATGGTAATGATGATGATGATGATGATAATAATAATAATAATAATAATAGACATGAAGTCAGGAGGGAGAAGGTTGGGAGGTCCTAAGGAAAGTTGGAAGGAGGTAGTGGTGTGAGGATAAGATCAGAATACACTGTATACATACATGAACATTTCAAATAATAAATAAGGAAAATATTATTTAAGAAAAGAAAATGAGGGGCTGGAGAGATGGCTCAGCAGTTAAGAGCACTAGCTGCTCTTCCAGAGGTCCTAAGTTCAATTCTTTTTTTTTCTTTTTTCTTTTCTTTTCTTCTATTTTTTATTTTTATATCAATCAGAGGTTATGTACTTTGCATCCCCGGCATAGCCCCCTCCCTCTAAGTTCAATTCTAAGCAACCACATGGTGGTTCACAACCATCTATACTGGGATCTGATGCCCTCTTCTGACCTGCAGGTGCACATGCAGATAGGGCGCTCATTAAAAAAAAAAAAAAAGAAAAGAAAAAGAAAAAAAGACTTGGTCTCACACTTTAGCCCAGGAGGGAATCAAATTTGTAAAAACAACAAAAAAGCAAGAAAAAGAAAAAGAAGATGAAATATACTAATATTTCCCATATACTTGTGTAATTTTTAGTTCAGTGGAATTGTTTATGATGATAATTGCCAATATTTACTCAGTTTGATAGTTCAACCTGGTGCCGTGGCACACACCCGCTGTCTTTGGGAAGCTGAGGCAAGACAATTACAAATTTGAGGCTACCCTGAGCAACTTAGTGAAGCTCTGTCTCAAAATAAAGTAATAAAGCTATATGCGGGGTGTGAGTGTAACTCACCGATGGACGCTGGCCAAGCACATGAAGGTATGAACTCAACAGCAAAAGCATAACACAAAGAGGTGATGTGTGGCTGAGAGGGAACCAACGTCTGTGTTTAAAACTAACTGCTTAGTTAATCATTCTATGGATTTCAATCTTGATCTACCCAATTTAAATTGGCTGTTTGAAGAATCCTGTTAAAGCCTATTGAATCATGATAGGCAGAATTTTTTCCAGAACAATTACTGATGCTTCCACTAGACAATAGTCCCTTTTAGTTATTTTTTTTCAATAGCTGCAATGATGTAAAAATATCAGAACAAAGGAGCTTTTGCTCATTTAACTTGCTTTTTCAAGTGATTACAATAAGACATTTATTGGACTCGGGGATGAAAATATTAAGATAAATCAAATATTGCGATAAATCAAACCCAGTGAATGATACCTTCCATATCCCATTCTTCCCACCTCTTGTTGGTTCTGGTTTAGATGTCCGCTCCTATCTACTTCATTCTCTCTCACTTCTGTTCTCCTTCCAAACAGCCCCACCTCAGGTCCACCCTCTATGTATCAGGAGAGAGATACTTAAAAACACAAACAACTACAACAAAATGAAACCATGGTACGGTTTGATCGCACCATGCCCTTCTCAAATCCCACCCTAAGCTTCTCACTTAACTTGGATATCATATTAGCTCCCTCATTCTCCCAACCTTCATATCCTGCAGCAGTGACACTCGCTCTCAGTTGGCATCTTTGTCAGGGTAGTCTAGGTACTGCAACAACAAGAACATCAAATATGCCTGTAGATATCAAAATGAGCATAACAATTACTTTAGATAAATAAATTGTGCTTTAGCTGTTGCCTAGATTAATTCAGGTTCTGTTTTGTGTTAAATTCTAGTTTGTTGTGACTACTGGCTGAGTGTAATTGAGGACTCCGTGTGGGAAAAAGGTTAGTGCAGTGGTTTCTGTCATTATTTCTATGCATTCCAAGGTAAGCAACAATGGTACAGTTGGTTGATCAGCTAATGGTTGGTAAGAGTTAAAGGTTCAAATGAATGTCTTTATTTTTTGATGTTTAGCAGTGATATCTGTGGGCCAGTAATTTCATAGTATTTAGAGATTGGATGGGTCGTATGTAAGATTGAAACACACTTGTTATTATGTTTTCTTGTCTCTCATCTCATTAATCCTTATGAACAGGTGTCGCTTAGCTGTCAAAATTAACCACTTATCTTGATCCCCAGCAAGACAAAAAAGCAACAACAACAACAAAGAAAACAAAACAAAAGCAAAACTCACCAACTTACCTGTCAACAACCTTGGAAGCTGCTAGTTGGCTTATGTCCTTTTCTTGACTAAACAGTGCATTAACATACTACATGTGTTAAAAAAATGAGGTGGGAAAATTGAATTATTACTCTGCCTTTATGCTCATTAGAAATTCTATGTCTATCTTTAGCGAAGCAAAGATTTTTATTTTCTTCCTTCATTTTGCCTCTCTCTCTTTCTCTCTCTTTCTGTGTGTGTCTGTGTGTGTGTCTGTGTGTGTGTCTGTGTGTGTGTGTGTCTGTGTGTGTGTGTATACTCCCATTTCTCTTCATCTTTGGTCATGTAGGCATAACCGAATCTATGAAAGCTATGATACTTGCAGTTCTCTCAGGTCTACACTTCTCCTGAAGGGCTTTAAATTTAAATAAAACTGTTAAGTCTTAGTTGTAAGTCTTGGGATACGCACGAGGAGCTGACAAAAAACAAACAAAAATAGCTGCACTGAAAGCTTGCACCACTTCCTCAAAAGAGTCAAAGAAATAATGTCAATTACACCAAGTATTAGGAATTAGATGACACATACCACAATGGAGAAGATGAATAATGCATCTCATAGTAGAGGCCAAAATTAGAGACCATAGGAACTGGAAGAGCATCAGTGAAGAGGACTAAGATAATCCACAACTCTCCCAAGGGTCTTGAGTGATGAGAAGTTTGCTGAGGACAAATCTTTACTCATTCTCCTGGCGAAACCTCAGCAGCAACTTCTCTGGTTAGTTTTCCTAGCTGACAATTTACTCTCTTGTTCCTCTGGTCCCCAGAAACGACACCATTTAGATGCTCTAAATAACTGGCTTCTTTTAAAAGGTCTGATCCCAAGTAATCTTCTTTATCTAGGGGCTCCTGATGTTTGTCATGTAAGTCAAGTTTACGAAAACATCCAATCCCACATCTGCCTTCAACTCTGGGATCAGACTTCCTGTTAGGCAATATAATAACTCCTTACCAATACCTTGCCAGAAATCTGCAAAGAGATTTGATTGTCATGGGTCAACTAGTTTTGTCTACAGGAGAGGCTTAGAATGGAGAAAGACATATTCTTCTAACTCCCAGTACTACTCCAGACTCATACTCCTGCATGCTTGACATACAGCTCTGGCATCTACTAGACATGTGACCGTGGCAAGTCAATGTACCTTCTCTTTGTTTTTTTTTCCGTATGTAAGACATAATAACAATGTTTACTGCAAAAACATTGCGCAAATGAATTTGTAAATTGCGTCCACGTCCACTGTCACAACAATGTGGAGACTAGAGGTGTTTCTTTAGAGGGTCACTGTGATGTGCGCTGTACCCCACCTGTGGTATTTCCGTATCTGCAGCTCCGTTGTTCTGCACTCTACTCAGGCACCTTCAGCTCTGGGCTACATGGCACCAATCTGAATTGTTACTTTGAGTAAATTCGAAACCTCTACAGTTTTTATATTAGCATTTCCCACTATTCTAGCTCTCTTATTTCTACATTCACCTTACCCCCATCTCAGTTTTTCCTCATCTTCAATTCTCTTTTTTTTCTCACTTGTTTCTCAAAGTATAGACCTTGTGCTGCTATTTGTAGCAGTCGTTGATACTCTCTTGCTTGCTTGTATTTCCTCTGGCAATGTATTCCTAATTCAAGCTGAGCAGCTTCCTCTTCTGTCTTTTTCCTCAGTCTTAAGAGAGATAAAAAACAAATTCATCCTGATGAGCACCCTTACCTTACAGTTTTAACCTGGGTAGCCCTGATAAACTGCCTCTGCTTTTTAGGAGCAGAAAATTCCTCAGGCTTCCCCTTTTCACAAGTTGGAAACTTAGCTTGGGGGATCTTGTCTTGAGGACACTCTTCCTTTTATTCCATTTCAGAAGAGGTCTTTATTTAAATTTTGCATCTCTTTCAGCACAAGCCTTGGCTCTAACATCAAGTTTCCTCTCTTTCTCCTCACACTATATATATATTTTTTGTGTCGCTTGTTCTTTTTCATTGTAAACCAGCATAAGAGTGGTTACATTAATAACTATATGAAGGAACCAATATCAGGCTATTTTGAAATCTCTTCTGCCAAGGAAATTATCTACTTTTCAATTAGCCTCAGGAAGATTCTTCGGACAAAGGCGGAAAGCAGCCAAATTACTTGTCAAAATATCTCAAAAATGGTCTCTAGTCCAGATGCTAAGATTATGCCCCCTTTGAAACCTCTTGAGTTGGGCTGCCATAGTCCATACTGGTCTCAGCACTGCTGTCTTCCAAGTTCCAACCAGGGTGGTTCATTAGGCCACCGTTGATTACAAGGTTCAACTGCTTTGCTAGTCCAAAGTCACAGTCTTTTACTTTCATTCCCAAACCAGAATGGTCATGTCTTTCACAGCACTAACTCACTTCCTGGTACCAACTTTTGTCTTAGTTACTTTTTTATTGCTTTGATAAGAAACCATGACCAAGGTGGCTTATAAAAGAATGTCTTTATCTACATTATCAGAGATCCAGAGTCTAAGATTATCACAACAGGGCCATTAGAGCATGGCAGTAGGCAGCAGGGATGGTGTTATATCAGGAGTTGAAAGCTCAGTTCTGAAGACACAACCTTGAGGCAGAGAGAGCAAACTGAGAATGGTATGGGCTTTTGAAACCTCAATGTTTTCCCCCGAGAACATGCCTCTTTAACAAAGCTTTGAATCCTTTCCAAACAGTTCCTCCCACTGGGAACCAAGTATTCAAACATATGGACATATGGGGACCATAATTCAAACCAGCAAACAAAGGTGCTAGGGCTCTGAAATCAGGTCCACTTCAGAAAATGTGGTTTACTGATTGAATCATCTCCACAGTTGCTGCTTACTTGTAAAACTAAGATAATACAGGATTTTTTTCAGGAAGACTTCTTGAGCTCCTACTTTCATTTTGGAGTAAGTACACTCACCCTAACTGTGATTACTCTATGGCTCTTCCTTTTGTTTTATGTATTAGAAATGATAATATCTGTCTGGGAATGTTGCTCAGTGGGTAGAATGCTTGTATAGCATCTATGAAGACATAGGTTTAATCCTAATATCTCATAAGCTTGTTATGGTGGCACATGTCTATAATCCTGGCTTTAGGGAGAGGTAGGAGGATCAGAAGTTCAAGTGTAACAGGGGCCCAGACCGTATTAGGCTTCCAGACCTTACTACAACTGACTCCATGATTAAAGTTCCATCCCGGCTATAAAACTCAGAACATAGATAGCATCACCTGGCAAAACAAAAACCAAAGACTGAATCCAATGTCTATTGATCTCGGAAAGTTATTAAATTCCTAACCTTGCTTTTGGCTTCTGTAGATTTTCTTCTGGATAACTGTTTTTTGTTAACTGAAGTATGTCAACTCAGGATATGGTTTTCGAGCTTAAAAGTTCATTCTGAGAAATACTTCTACACTGGGATCCCAAACACCCACTGTATTCTCTGGCCAGCTAATAAAGACTTTCTATTAGCTTAAACCTTTGTGTGAATAGTTATCTCTGGTTGATATTCCACAACACAAAACATCCACATATAAATATAATACATACATGCATTAAATATATGCATATATATATACATATAATATCAAGTTCAAGAAAAGCCTGAGTTTTAAATGGTGGGAACTAGAAAATATCATCCTGAGTGAGGTATCCCAGAAGCAGAAAGACGCACTTGGTATATATTCACTGATAAGTGGATATTAGACATATAATACAGGATAAACATACTAAAATCTGTACATCTAAAGAAGCTAAGCAAGAAGGAGGACCCTGGGTAAGATGATCAATCCTCACTGAGAAAGGCAAATGGGATGGACATCGAAAGAGGGAGAAAACAGGGAACAGGACAGGAGCCTACCATACAGGGCCTCTGAAAGACTCTACCCAGCAAGATATTAAAGCAGATGCTGAGACTCATAGCCAAATTTTGGGCAGAGTACAGGGAATCTTATGAAAGAAAGGGGAGATAGGAATATCTGGAGGGGAGAGGAGCTACATAAGGGGAGCAACAGAACCAAAAAATCTGGGTCCAGGGGTCTTTTCTGAGCATGATACTCCAACCATGGACCACTCATAGAGACAACCTATTACCCCTGCACAAATGTAGCCCATGGCAGCTCAGTCTCTAAGTGGGTTCCCTAGTAATGGGAACATGGGCTGTCTCTGACATGAACTCAAAAGGTTGAGGGAGGGGGATACAAAGTTGGATACAAAGTGAATAAACTGTAATTTATAAAAACAAAATAAGTAAAATATGAATTTAAAAAGGAAAAAAACAGAAAAGCCTGTGTTCAATGAGACCCTGTCACAAAAGGAAAGAAAATAAAATGAAACACCAGCTGAAATGATTCAATCTGATTGTATTAGTCAAACTTCCATTAGGAAAATGAAATACTTTTTTTTGGAATTTTTATTTATTTTAATATGATTTTTAGTTATACAATTTATTCACTTTGTATCCCAGATGTAGCCTCCAGCTTTGTCCCCTCCCAACCCCACCCTCCCTCCTTCGTCTCCTCCCATGCCTCTTCACCAGTCCAGGACCACCAGGAGGTGGTCCTCCTCCCCTTCCATCTGACTCTAGCTTATCAGGTCTCATCAGGACTGTCTTTCATAGTCTTCCTCTATGTTCTGGTAAGGCTGTCCGCCCCCTCAAGGGGAGGTGATCAAAGAGCCAGCCACTGAGTTCATGTCAGCGATAGCCCTTGTTCCCATTACCAGGCAGCCCATTTGGAGACTGAGCTGCCACAGGCTACATCTGTGCAGGGGTTCTACATTATCTCCGTGAATGGTCCTTGGTTAGAGTATCATGCTCAGAGAAGATCCCTGGGCCCAGATTTTTTTTTGGTTCTGTTCTCCTTGTGGAGCTCTAGACCCTTCTAGGTCTTTCTGTCTCCCTTTCTTTCATAAGATTCCCTGCACTCTGTACAAAGTTTGTCTATGAGTCTCAGCATCTGCTTTAATACCCTGCTGGGTAGAGTCTTTCAGAGGCTCTCTGTGACAAGCTCCTGTCTTGTTCCTTGTTTTCACCTTCTTCTGATGTCTATCTCCTTTGCCTTCTGAATGAGGATTGATCATCTTACCCAGGGTCCTCCTTCTTGCTTAGCTTCTTTAGGTGAACAGATTTTAGTATGTTTATCCTATAATATATGTCTAATATCCACTTATAAGTGAGTCTATACCATGTGTGTCTTTTTGCTTCTGGGATACCTCACTCAGGATGATCTTAAGAAAATGAAATACTTTTATAGTTAATCTATAAAGAAAAAAAAAGCTTATTTTGTTTCATTCCAAGACTGAATTGTCTCATTGCTTTGAAGCTCTTATTGAAACAATTTCACAGCAGGAGGGCAAGTGTGGTGTCTTAATTAGGGTTATCATTACTATGATGAAACAATACAACCAAAAGCCACCTGGGAGGAAAGGGTATATTTGTCTTTCATGTCCATAGGGCATTCTTGAAGGCTGTCAGGCCAGGAAGTCAAATAGGCTGGAACCTGGAGACAGGAGCTGATGCAGAGGCTATTGCTTCCTGGCTTGCTCATCGTGGTTTGCTCAGGCTGCTTTTTATAGAACCCAGGACCATCTGTCCAGGGGTGGCCTCACCCACAATGGGCTAGGCACTCGCCTATCAATCACTGATTAATGCCCTAAATGCTTGCCTACAGCTCCAGCTTATGGAGGCATTTTTCTTTTTTCTTTTTTTTTTTTAGTAGTCTCTTCAGTATGTTATTCTGTGATTTTTTTAATAAATTTATTTATTTTTATATCAATCGCAGGTTAGGTTTTTTGCATCCCATGCATAGCCTCCTCCCTTATGCCCTCCCACCCTCCCCAACCTTCCCTCATCTCCTCCCCGCCCCCTCCAAGTCCACCAACGGGGGAGGACCTCCTCCCCTTCCATCTGATCATCTTGTCTCCTCAGGGCTGGCTGCAATGTCCTCCCCTGGGATCTAGCCTGGCTGTTACTCCCTGGCGGAGGCATTTTTCTTAATTAATGTTTCCTCTTATCAAATGACTTTGGCTGTGTCTAGTTGACATAAAACTAGCCAGAACATGAGGTAAACGGGGTACCTTTCAACACAAAGTAATCAAAGCTAAAGAAAAAGGAAAAGGAGGGCATGGAGGTCCAACAACTCCTTCCAGGGCATTCCCTCAGTGATCTAAAGACCTTTCTAAGGCCCTATACCTAACAGTTCTACAGTGTCAGCCTTTTGCAGCTTGTTCAATATCCAAACTACCCATTGTGTAACAGTCACCTCAGAGATTGTTTCCATCAATTTTTTAAATATTTATTTACTTATGTATATAATCACTCTATTTGCACAGATGCCAGCAGGCCAGAAGAGGGCATCAGATCCCATTATAGATGGTTGTGAGCCACCATGTGGTTCCTGGGAATTGAACTCAGGACCTCTGGAAGGGCAGCCAGTGCTGTTAACCGCTGAGCCATCTCTCCAGCCCCTGCAGGGAATCTTTTTAAAAAGGAAAATAGGCTATTCAAAATAGCGTCAGGAAGTTCCTGAAGCTGACCAGAGTCACTAGGCCCCTTCCTGCTAGAGTAATCAATAAAAGCTGAGGGTCTCCCTCAGGGAAATGAAGCTTAGCTGCAATGAGGACTCTGAGACCAGACCTTGAAGGGTGTGACTGTAGATATCCACCTATGCCTGAGAATTAGGCCACTGTACCATACCCACAGTCACTTGTTCTCAGGAGTATCGCCAGTGGTTATGAGTTGAGGCTGACATTATTGGTGACCTACAACATACACAAACATATTTAGAAGACAGTTTGACGGACAAATGTCCATCTAGTAAGACCACTGAAGCTGTTTCTCCCGGGGACGTATGATACAAGAATTTCTTAAATTCTTGATTCTAGCTTATTATATATAAAGGATCTTACACTTGGAAGAGTACTATAAATAATAATTTGGAGTTTGGTTATGATTGAAATACTTTTGTGTTGAGTAATACTTTTGCCATCATATAAACTTTGTTAGTTTCCTGAATTTATTGTATGTCTCAGGCCATTCTTGTTTTTTTGTTTGTTTGTTTGTTTGTTTGTTTTGTTTTATGACTAAGCCAGGTGTTGTACTATAAATGCCCAAATGACAAGGATGTCATTTATTTTTTTAATAAAAGAACAGTAGAGAATTAACATTTGTTGATCATATATCTTATAATAATATGTGCTTTATATAAGCACATGGTCCTTAATTTAATTCTTACCCCAACTAAGTAACAAAGAGATTTTTTTTTTTTTTTACCATTTCAGTACTTAATAAAGACTTCAGGAAACCTAACGAAATTTGACTAATAAGATAGAACATGGGGGACAAAGAGACTGGATTTTAATCCAGTTACGATTGATTCCAGAGGCCATTATCATTGTACAACACAACACCATGCTCTAGCTCCACAAAATTTACTGTCTCATTCTGCTTTTAATTCTTATCTGTTTTTCTTTAAAACTTTTTATTGTGCTAGTAATTGATTCTGTGTGTCTCTTGTAAACTAAGTGAAACAATATGCACACACATAGATGGACCTTAGAAATTAGAGATAATTTAATTGTATTTATATACTAGACTACTTGGACAATAGTATTTCATATTGAAGTTCCCCTTTTCCATAGTCTGAAAGTTTTCTATAATATTTTATAATCTACAAAATCAAGAGGTTTGTATGTGACTTTTCTGTACAAACAGTTCATATACCCAAGTTCTTTTATTCTTCTTTATCTTTCCGCGCGTCTTTCTAACCTTACTTTTCTCTACTCACTATGTTTCTTTCAAGCATCTCAATAGATAGTGGCTCTTAAAGGCTGGCCTAATCACTCTTGCCTCCTCCCCCTCCCCCACTTCAGCCAGCTTGTTCCTATCCTTTGGGAACTTCCTCGGATTATTTCCTTGTTCAACCTTTGTGTCAAGACCCGTTCCGTTGAAAACAGTGAGACAAAAACCAAAATGTTGATAATAATTGTTCAATAACTAAGTTTAAAAGGGGAGGCACACTGGTTTATACAAGTTTTTATTTTTCTAAAACAACCCGCAGTGGTTGGTCAATGATGGTATATGTGAAACTTTGACAAATAATTTCAGGCTGTTAGTTAGTGCTGCTTATGTGTTTGCAAAAGGGACTATAAAGATGCGACATTTCAACTGTGCTTATTTTCCACATTGTGAATTTTTAAAGTGGCCAATCCAGTCAATGGGGAAAGGCCAACCACCTGACAGGCACATATAGAATAGAGACTGCTAATGAGAATGAGTCCTCAATAAGATGAATAGTTTGACATTATTTAGTGTCAGGTTAATTAAATGACATGGTATAAATCATAAAAATAAAAAATAGCTCACATTAATCAAAGGTCTTTTTAGCCTTGTGGTTCTGTCATAAATGGACCCACTGCTGTGACCTCCCAATACTTGCTATGTATCATCAGCTTCAATCATACTGTCTTTCCTTCATTTCTTGTTAAAATTTATAAGCCCCTGTATGCTCCCAGAATAGCCTACCTTTCTACAAAGCATACTCTACAGTTTAAATGAGTTGCACAGCTGGGTAATATATCAAAGCCAGCACATGAAGTTATTATATACTTCTTGATTGAAAAGAAAGAGTTGGAGAGTAGGGAGCCAAACGTTTTATCTGGCCTTTTGTCTTCTCTAATTCTAACCCTAGGAATGGAGAGAAGAATGCCTTAGTTCAACCAAGTTAGAGAGACAAGGATTTGCTTCCCAGCAAGGTCTGCTATGTTGTTCACTGAAATGTGTCTTCTGTCAGAAACACTTTTCAGACTTCCTTGTAGTCATGTGAGACTATAACTAAGGTGACCCATGGAACATTTGAAAAAGTGAAACACACCTTTTCCATACATGGTCCCCAAGCCCTCCTCATCCTCCACACTTCATCTTTTTGATTTTAGTGGTTTCATGGAGAGGACTCTCAGAGCTTGAATCATAAAGTATGAGGAAGATAGTCCCCTTCCTGACCACATGGAAATTTCTTTTCTGAACATTTCGGGTGAAATATCTAATGAGAAAGAATGTCGAGGGGGGTGAGGGAAGAGACAGAGAGACCTGGTAGAGGACTGTGGAATCTGAGAACAGAAGAGGACCCTTTGTTTGGTTAAAGAGTATGCTGCAAATCTATGGTCCCAGAGTTCCACAGAGTAGAATAACCCCCGATTCCTATAGGTACCTGACAGGCATGGTATGAAGGTTTATGCATGATGGCTGCGGGACAGATCATTTCTCAGACATGATCTCACAAGCTGATGTCAATGATCATACGGAATGTCTGATTCACCAGTTTCTTCGGGACCTAGTGGATGGTTAGACCCTCAGTTGCTCTTTATGCATGTGTGGCAATGTATAGTAAGAGAGTGGGTCTATGAAAGTCTACCAATAATGGCTGTAAGAAATAACTTCACATCAGCAAGAGCCTAGAATGAAGTTGGAGAGTCTTCTGTGGAGAACTTTTTTTTCCCTCTAAAGATCAAAAAGGGAAATGTCAATCTGTTTCCTAGGAAACAACATCAGCCACTGGATCTTACAATAAAAACCACCGATGATAGAACACTATCCCATTTTGAAAAGAATCTCTCTTACCCATATTTAATTCCTAGGATGCCAAGTTCAGAACACAGTATACAGATGTTCAATGACAGATTTCCATTGAAACATTTGTTTTTTATGAAAAGCTCAAGATTTTTTTATTAGATTTATTTATTTTTTTATACTTTTTAAAAAATTTATTTATTTTTATATCAATCACAGGTTAGGTATTTTGCATCCCAGGTGTAGCCCCCTCCCTTATTCTTTCCCACCCTCCCACTCCCTCCCTCTTCTCCCTCCTCCCCGCCCCCTCCAAGTCCACCAACAGGGGAGGACCTCCTCCCCTTCCATCCAACCCCAGCTCATCCTGTCTCCTCAGGGCTGGCTGCAATGTCCTCCCCTGGGATCTAGCCAGTCTGTCACTCCCTGGCTTGTATGGGGGAGGGTCAAAGAGTCAGCCATCAAGTTCATGACTGAAACAGTCCCTGTT
>CM053767.1:21767112-21792117 GCA_028658305.1 Pachyuromys duprasi | reverse complement strand
CTCACCCTCTGCCAACCTCTTAATATCTGCTCTGATACATCGCTACATTGACCCCCTTCTGGGTGCTCCTTGGCATGCTCCTGTCCTGTTGCTTGTTTTCTCCTCCACTCAATGTCCATCCCATTTTATTCATCCAAACAAGCACTGATCATACCAACCTGGGTCCTCCTTCCTGTATATCCTCTCTAGGTGTGTAGATTTCAGCTTGACCTTCCTATCCTATAGGTCTATATAAGTGAGTATATACCATATGTTTCTTTCTGTTTTTGGGATACCTCACTCAGGATGATAGTTTCCAGGTCCCACCATTTGCCTGCGAATTTCATGATTTCCTCCATTTTAATTGCTGAGTAGTATTCCATTGTGTAAAAGTACCACAATTTCTGTATCCATTCCTCAACTGAGGGATATCTAGGTTGTTTCCAGGTTCTGGCTATTACAAATAAAGCAGCCACGAACATAGTTGAGCAAATGTCCTTGTTGTGTACTTGAGCATCTTTTGGATATATGCCTAAGAGTGGTATAGCTGGGTCTTGAGGAATCACTATTCCTAATTGTCTAAGAAAGCGCCAAATTGATTTCCAGAGTGGTTGTACAAGTTGAAAAGCTCAGATTTTATAGTGTATAAATTTTATTTCAGTTATAGGATATATAAGAATCAACAATAGGTCTATAGACCTGGAAATGCTACATTTGTTGATAGATTTATAGTGGTCGTTTCTGACGCATAATTGTAGTGGTTTGAGTATGTATGGCTCCCATAGACTCATAGGGTATAGAAGTATTACGAGGTGTGGCCTTCTTGAAAGAAGTGTCACTGTGGGGGTTGGCTTTGAGATCTCCTATGCTCAAGCTACACCCAGTGTGGTGCATGGTCTTTTCCTGGCTGCCTTTGGATCAAGATGTAAAATTCTCATCTCCTCCAGCACCAAATCTGCCTGCACGCTGCCACGCTTTCCACCATGATGATAATAGACTGAACCTCTGAAACTTTAAGCAAGCCCCAATTAAATGTTTTTCTTTATGAGTTACCTTGTTCATGGCATCCCTTCACAGCAATGAAACTCTAATTAAGACAATCACATAAGATAATTTTATTACATAATTACCACAGAACAAAAGTAATTAGCATTATTATGATAGAGATCGGTTTTTTTTGGGTGCTTACTTAAATGCCTTCTTGGCTTTACCTTATTTTTGGCTTAGATCCTATAAGTAGTAAGACAAGAGGTTGCATTTCCTAGCCCTCATGGGTTTACATCCTGAAAGGTGCACTCAGGCCACAGAAACCCACAGAGTGACTCAGAGGAGTCGGAGTATTGACAGCTTTCTCTTCTCTCTCCTGCACAGTCTTGGAAGATACTGAGGCTAGAGAAGCTCTGAATTCAGAATGGTAGCAGACTAAGTTGCTGTCTCCTAAAGATTTGTCTGCTGGAACTTCAGAATGAGTCCTTATTTGGAATAAGGCTCTTTGCAGACTTAATTAATACAGAGTTCTCGGTATCTCACCCAAGGAGGGGATTATGGTGGCTTGGACTAAATCTTGTATCCAAACACAAGGGTCCTTATAAAAGAAAAATACTCTTAGAGAGAGAAGAAGGCCGTGTAAAGATGCAAGCAGAAACTGGAGTTAGGTAGCCCTTATCCAAGGAATATCAAGAGTTGTTGGTAGCTACTAGAAGCTTAGAGAGAGGCAGAGCAGATTCTTCTGCAGAGACTTCAGAAGGAGCTAATCATGTAATGTGATAATTTTCTATTTCTAGCCTCCAGGACTGTATGAGAACACATTTCTGTTGGTTTCAGCCATCTGGCTTGAGATGACTTATTGTTCCAGCCCTAAGACACTCATACAAGCTTGGAACCAGAAGAGCAACAGTGGCCTAGCAGAGGGCTCTGTGGGAAGCACTGTAATCATTTACTGTAGAGAAAGTCATAGAGAACAGCTTAGCTTCCTAGTACAAGTACAGAGAAATGGAGCGAGTGGCTAAGAAGAGGCCTCGGGCAAAGATGGGGGACATCAGAGTGGGCCCAGCATAGTAACTTGCACTACTGTATTCACAGCGAAAGAGCATGGCACAGTAGCAGCTCAGCCACCCCACAGGGAGACTTAGTAAGGCCTAAAGAATAGCAGGTAGATGCCAATAGTGAGGAGAGGTGCCCAGCATGTTGCCTAAAAATCTCTTTGCTGGTGGCCAAAACATAGTGTGAAATACTTCTGATATTTTGATACACAGGAAGAAAAGAAGAGACAGAGATGGGGATAAAGATCCCACCCCAAACCAAGTATTTACTTTAAAGAAAACAAACCTTTACTGGAAAGGCATTATACTAAAAGGGAAAGTCACCTTTACCTCCTGTGTTGTAGTCTTTCCTTTTGCATAGAAGTCTCATGAAATACGAGGCAAAGAAAGTAATCTACTTTTTATACATTTGAATTTTTCTTTTTCTGAATTCGAGAATGTTATACTTTATTTTCTTTTTATCTGATATGAAGCCTTTCCCAGGAGATGCCTTTCAGGACAATATCTCTAGAAGACAGAGCTACCCTCTCTGTCTTCTAGATGGGTCAGACACAGTGGAACCCCAACAGAAACCCCAGAGAAGAAACAGGTGAAAATTAATGTGTCAGAGGGATCAATAGGCATGGGTATCTTCCTTTTCATTTTCAACAACTTTGTTTGATCATGAAGACTTTCAAATAGTCCGAATATTTTAGAGAGTGAAAATTCTGACAATTACTTAAACAATTGCTAATAATTTGGTAGTAGCTATCATCTATCTATCTATCTATCTATCTATCTATCTATCTATCTATCTATCTATTCCATTATCAATCCTTCCCCACCCCCAAACCTGAGGCTATATATACCATAATATTTGGGTAAAATTACTTGTTCTGCTAAAGGAACATAGCAGTAAAATGACTTCTAATGGTATCATGCTATACCCATAGATCAGTGTCTCAGTATCCATAATCAGAGACGCTTCTTCTTGCATTATATGAGAAAAAAATACAGAGATTCACAACTGGACAGTGTGCAGAGAGTTAGAGACTTTGGAATATGCAGTTCCAAATGGGATGTCTTCATCAAATCCTTCTACTCAGAGCTAAGGAGGCTACGTATCAAGTATCAAATCCCTCTCCTGGGCACTAAGGAAGCTGTGCTGAAAAAGAGGCAGAAAGACTGTAAGAGTCAGAAGGGATGGATGACACCAAGGAAATAGTGTCTTATAGTCACAACAAGACTGGTGCACATATGAACTCACTGAGACTGTAGTAGCATGCACAAGAGTTGCACAGATCCAAGCCAGATGGGGTCCAAGTGCTGAGAGGAGGGAGAGAATGTGAGCTCCCAGCCCTAAGCAAAAAGCTATCTGCAATTGACACCTGCTTGCAAAGAAAAATAACATATCATTTTTTTCTGCAATGGAGTTTCTCTGGGTATATTATCCACGCTTAAGGATAGGCCCCAGGGCCAGTAGTGGATGGGCCATACAAAATGAACTCAATGGTACTTTTGTAGATTTTTTCCCCCCTCATATTGGTTAGTTTGAGCATTAAAAACATTTTTTTTTACTGAGCTTTTGCTTGTATATGATGGCTTCTGATTTTGTATTTTTATGGGTTTTGGTTTGTGTGTGTGTGTGTGTGTCTTGTGCTTTAAAAAAATTCTGGGTTGTTTGGTTTTCTTTTTATTTGCCCGTTTGTTTTCTAAAGAGAGAGAAAGAAAGTGTGCCATTGGATGGATGGGGAGGTGTGGAGGATCTAGGAAGAGTAGGGGAGAATTCATGATCATAATATATTGTATGGAAAAACTTTATTTTCAATTAAAATAAATATAAGTGTTTATTACTTATGAAATGTACTTGAATAATCTGTCTTTATGGTAATGTCCTTGAATGGAATCCCTCACTGTTTCTGCTTGGGTGGTCATAAATGCATATATTTACGATGTAGAATACGATGATCATTCACACATCCACACACCTTGAAACTATCAATAAAGGCAACAGCCATAACAACAACTGTCATCCCCAAGGTTTCTTTCTTTCCTTTTATGATATTGTGATCATTAATGTTAATTGTCAACCTGACACAATCTAGAGTCAGTTACGAAGCAACCCTCCTGGCACACATGCAAGAGATTATTTAGCCTCTGTGTCGGCCTGTGAGGTATTACAGTAACTGAGGAGGGAAGCCCTACACCAGAAGTGGGTGGTATCACTTCTTTAGTTCAGTCCTGGAAAGAGCCAGCTGAGCATTTGCATTTGTCCTTCTTTTTCACTTCTGCATCATGGGCTTCTTTCTGTAACCGTCAGAAAGAACAGAGCACCCCATCAGCAGGGAGGTGACCCCAGAGCCAGTTCTGCAACCAAAGCTGTGGAAAACTAAAAAGCCGTGAAAATCTGTGCACTGGTCAACCAGCCTGTGAATTTTGTCCAAACAAGGTCAATGATCTCCTTGCCAATGGTATGGTGGCCACAGGCATAGTTAATGGCAACATCTTTCTTGCCTATGATGAGCTGCTCAGGGTTGAAGAGCTGGTGGTGGGTACCAGTGTGAACTTCATCAATAACTGTGGGCTCCAGGCCTATGAACATTGCCCGGGGCACATGCTTGCCAGCATCTGTCTCACTGAAGAAAGTATTGAAGGAGTCATCTTCTTCCCTAATGGTCCTGTCACTTGGCATGTGTTCATCAGGCTAGATGCTGTGTTCCAGGCAGTAGAACTCCCAGCAGGTATTGCCAATCTGGATGCCAGCCTGGCCAACATGGGTGGAGATTCACTCATGCATTGTAGCTGTATGATAGATGCGGGTTAGAAGGCGAGGACGACAGAAACAGACACCTGGTGCTGGGTCCCTGTTACCTGGCAGCTAAGAGTTAAGGTAAGTAATGCAATATTGTTACCCTTTCCATTGTTTACCTCAATAGCCTCTCTTCTAAGGTATATAGTTCACATAATGAATGACGTGGCACCTAGTTTTTGCCTTTCTTGGTCTGTTTTGTGAATTGACAATACAAGAAAGTCAAGGGTGGCAGACATGTCACTTGTTAAGTGAGAGAACACAAGTTTCTCTATTTGCAGGTTAGCCTCACATGCTCTTAATTTTCTCTTCAGAATCAAGTAACATATAGGCAACAACCTCATAAGACTCTTGCAAAACCTTAAGTACAATTAGACTTGAGTGTGTGTGTGCACCTCTTTGTGCATTCTAGCACTTAGATTAGTCGCTGGCATGCAGTAAGTGATATTAAAAAACAAGCTATTATATTCTTAAATGTGCAACATGTTTTTGTCTATTTAATGGTTTTTAAGAACCTGCAGGAACATATCAGGAACTTGGCTCAAGATATCAAACTTGGCTGAGACTGTCTGGTTAAGGAAAGGGCTAATCTGCCATGGGATGGTATACCTTCTCCTCACACTAACCTAAAGGTGCATAATGGCTTCATGAGAGAATGCGTACTTATTTTTATCAGGTGCAGTGATTGCCGTTTGTCCAGGAGGGAGCATGAGCAGAGCGCAGTGGGTAACCAAGTGCTCTGGCTGCATTCATTGTACACAGCATGCACACAATGCCTGGCTTCACCTGTATTTGCCCTTGAGGACATGTTGCCGTGGTCACCACATCACAGAGCATTAAAAGGCAGGTAGTGATTGTTGTCATTTTCTCGATAGAGTGCAAATTGGGATTAGGCTCAGATTTTTGACACAGTTTCCGAAATTTTGCCTGTTTCTGGAAATACAGACCCAGTAATACTTTTTAACTTCTTTATAATTTTTGCAGTGCTGGGAATCACACATATGAGGCAAATATGTTACTACTGAGTTATACTAGGAATGCATTTTAGGAAGGAACTTGTGGATTAAACATCAGGAAGGATAATGCTTTATCCGTTGATACAGGATTCTCATTTTCTATCTCACTTATTGCTGATGCCCAATTCCAATTGCTTTTCCTACCTCTTTGCTAATGGTGTACACTTTTGTTTAAATTGTAGCTTGCTCTGTTTCAAGGGGTGGATCACAAATTAATTAAGTCAACCTTAGCAATGCTTGTTCTTCTTTGCCAAGCTTAGCTTAGAGATCTGCCTGATGAAACATAAGGAGTCACCTGGGAGATGTGAGAAAAACTCTTCACAGATATTTGGTAGAGAATAAATCTAGAGTCAGATGGGGAGAGGTGTCTCTTTGTATTCTATATCATCATTATGCTTTGGATTTTTTTCACTGAAGTCATGATGCTGGAAGCGGCTATAACTGTTTAGACCCGGCACCGAGCTCTCACACCATCGAGATAGCCTCAGCCTGAAGACACCTACTCCAGACTTTTTTCTTAAGCCAGATTAAAACTGAGTGGTCATTCTGCTATGCCTTTATAACCTTGGTTCAACACGGATACAGTTGGGTGTCATAGAGTCTGAAAGTCTAACAGATCATATCTGGTTAAAAGTTGCTCTCAGGTTCTATTCATTATAATCTCTGCTCTGGACTATGCTTCTTAATCTATGGCAAAAGATTTGGGCTCCAGGGATAGATATTTTTGGCCTGGGTCAACCTGGTACAAAGGAAGATTGTTCAGAACTGGCTTCCTTGAGCCAGTATATCTCTGATAAACAGGCTTGTTCACAAGCATATTGTGGCAGCAGAGATGCCCTTAGCCAAACAATCTCCACTGACATGCATAATTGCTGTCTGAATACACACAAGGCCATGCTTGCTGTCATAGCCTGAATAACTAACTCTATTAAAAACAAATCAATCAACATAAAAAACCATAATATTTTCCTGATTACTGTGTTTCTTTAGCCTTTATATCAGCTTGTTTTTATACAGTGTTTCCTTGCCAGCCTGCTCTTCAAAACTTGCTGAAATCTGTTACATGTTTGAGACACAAAACATGTTTTGCCTGCCCTAATGGTTAATTAATTGAAGTGGGAAAAAGAAATCTCAAATACAAGTGATGAACAGCGTAAGCTTAGAAGTTACTACCCACACTTGAAGTCATTCTTCAGTGAAAGAAAATTTCCTAGCATTGCCTGAAACCATAACAGCCTAAATTTCATCTTCAAGGAGAAGAGGAAGTGGTTCCCAATAGAAGGTTTTAGTGACTAATATTTAACTTTCATAAAGACCTTGCTATCTGCTGGTAGTTCTGACATGCTTTAGAAATCAGACAGGGAAGAGGAATTTCTGAAGTTTTTGCTCTGATAGCATATTTAATGTTATAGAACATTATTATAATCCAGTGTTATTCCATAAAGTATATGTATAATGTAATTTAATTACATTTTTAAAACTTGTACTGGAGCCAATTCCCATCTAAAAAGGAGTATCTTGGTTTTGTTTGGATTTTAAAGTGACAGAATGTTCCATGACATAAAAATCAAAGTATGTGTTTAATGCTCAAATGTATAGTGTGGATGCCCCTGTTAACTCATCCACCCACGGGGATTCACTGCTAACTACTTAATGCACAGATTTCCAGTTTATTATGCATAGCTGATATATGAGATATTTTATCACATACTGTTCTATAAACTACTTTGCCATTTAAATGTATCTCACGAACATCCCTCTGAGTCCCAGATGATCTTCAGTCATCCCACGATATCTGTAGAGATTCCAGGACCTACAGCTACCATAACCCTTGCATGCTCAGCTTTTTTATGAAATTATGCATCATTTGCATGCAGCAAACATTTTTCCTACTGCAGGACTGGAGTAACACTAGAATACTTGTAACACATAGAAGACTCAATACTGTGTCAACAATTGTCTTGCTCTATGGCTCAGGAAATAATGAGAAGAAAAGTCTCTGTGTGCTTATTAGAGTTGTAATTTCCTTTAGTATTTTGTTTTTAAAAAGTGTAGATGTATTTATTTTATTTTAAGTGTATGAATGCTTTGCCTGCATGTATGTATGTGTACATGTCGTGTCTGAGGAAGCTAGAAAAAAACCACCAAACATTGTTTTTCCTTTAAAATTTTTTTAAAATTAATTACAGTTTATTCACTTTGCATTCCAGCTGTAACCCCCTCTCTCATCACCTCCCAGCCCCACTCTCACTCCCTCTTCTCATCCCACGCCCCTCCCCAATAAGGGAGGTCCTCCTCCCCTGCCCTCTGACCCTAGCCTATCAGGTCTCATCAGGACTGGCTGCATTGTCTTCCTCTGTGGCCTTGTAAGGCTGCCCCACCCTCAGGGGTAGAAGATCAAAGAGCTGGGCACTGAGTTCATGTCAGAGACAGCTCTTGTTCCCCTTACTAGGAAACCCACTTGGAGACTGAAATACCATAGGCTACATTTGTGCAGGGGTTCTAGATTATCTCCATGCATGGTTGGAGTATCAATCTCCGAAAAGACCCCTGTGCCCAGATTTTTTGATTCTGTTGCTCTCCTTGTGGAGCTCCTGTCCCCTCTGGGTCTTTCTATCTCCCCCTTCTTTCATAAGATTCCCTGCACTCTGCCCAAAGTTTGGCTATGAGTCTCAGCATCTTCTTGGATAACCTGCTGGGTAGAGTCTTTCAAAGGCTCTCTGTGGAAAGCTCCTGCCCTGTTCCCTGTTTTCTCCCTCTTCCATCCCATTTGCCTTTCTAAATGAGGATTGATCATTTTACCCAGGGTCCTCCTTTTTGCTTAGCTTCTTTAGGTATACAGATTTTAGTATGTTTATCCTATATTATATGTCTAATTTCCACTTATAAGTGAGTATATACCCTGTGTGTCTTTCTGCTTCTGAGATACCTTACTCAGGATGATCTTTTCTAGTTCCCACCATTTACCTGCAAATTTCATGATTTCCTTGTTTTTAATTGCTGAGTAGTATTCCATTGTGTAACTGTACCACAATTTCTGTATCCATTCTTCAACGGAGGGACATCTGGGTTGTTTGCAGCTTCAGGCTATTACAAATAAAGCTGTTATGAACATGGTTGAGCAAATGTCCTTTTTGTATACTTGAGTATCTTTTGGATATATGCCTAGGAGTAGTATAGCTGGATCTTGAGGTAGCACTATTCCTAATTTTCTGAGAAAGTGTCAGATTGATTTCCAAAGTGGTTGTACAAGTTTACATTCCCACCAGCAATGGAGAAGGGTTCCCCTTTTTCCACATCTTCAGCATGTGTTGTCACTTGAGTTTTTGATCTTAGCCATTTTGATGGGTATAAGGTGAAATCTCAGGCTCGTTTTGATTTTCATCTCCTGGATGACTAAAGATGCTGAGCATTTCTTTAAGTGTTTCTCTGCCATTCAATATTCCTCTATTGAGAATTCTCTGTTTAGCTCTGTACTGCATTAAATTTTTTATTAATTATTTATTATGATTTATTCACTTTGTATCCCAGCTGTAATGCCCTCCCTCATCTTCTTCAAATCCCTCCGTCCTCTTCTGCTCTTATGTTTCTCCCCTAGTCTACTGATAGGGGAGGTTCTCCTCCCCTTTTATCTGACCCTAGCCTATCAGGTCTCATCAGGACTGGCTGCATTGTCCTCCTCTGTGGCCTGGCAAGGCTGTACCCCTCCAGAGGGAGGTGATCAGAGAGCCTGCCACTGAGTTCGTGCCACAGAATTCTCTGTGTAGCTCTGTGCCATATTTTTTAATTTGATTACTTGATTTGTTGCTGTTTAATTTCTTGTGTTCTTTATATATTCTGGATTTTAGCCCTCTGTCAGATAAAGGTTTAGTGAAGATCCTTTCCCAATCTGTAGGCAATCATTTTGTTCTGACAACAGTGTCCTTTGCTTTACAGAAGCTTTTCAGTTTCATGAGGTCCCATTTATTGATTGTTGATATTAGAGCCTGTGCTGTTGGTGTTCTTTTCAGGAAGCTGTCTCCTGTGCCGATGAGTTCTAGGGTCTTCCCCACCTTTTCTTCTAACAGGTTTAGTGTATTTGCTTTTACATAGAGGTCTTTGATCCACTTGGGCTTTACTTTTGTGCAGGGTGATAAGTATGGATCTATTTGTATTTTTCTACATGTAGACATCCAGTTAGACTGGCACCATTTGTTGAAGATGCTTTTTTCCATTGAATGGTTTTGCCTTCTTTGTTAAATATCAGGTGTCCATAGGTATGTAGGTTTATTTCTGGGTCTTCTATTCTATTCCATTGATCCACCAGTCTGTTTCTATGCCAGTACCATGCAGTTTTTTCTTACTGTTGCTCTATAGTACAGCTTAAGGTCAGGGATGGAGATACCTCCAGAAGATCTTTTATTGTAGAGGATTGTTTTAGCTATTCTGTATTTCTTATTCCATATGAAGTTGAGAATTTTTCTTTCAAGGTCTGAAAAGAATTGTGTTGGTATTTTAATGGAAATTGCACTGAATCTCTAGATTGCTTTTGGTAAGATGGCCATTTTTACTATGTTAATCCTAAATGAGCATGGGAGATCTTTCCATCTTCTGATATCTTCTTCTAATTCTTTCTTCAGAGACTGAAATTTTTTTCATACAAGTCTTTGACTTGCTTGATTAGGTTAACACCAAGGTACTTTATGACCTTTGTGGCTATTGTGAAGGGTATTGTTTCTCTAATTTCTTTCTTAGCCCCTTTGTCTTTTGAATACAGGAGGACTACTGATTTTTTTTTTTTTTTAGTTAATTTTGTATCCAGCCACTTTGCTGAAGGTGTTTATCAGCTGTATGAGTTCCCCGGTAGAATTTTGGAAACAAAGCATTTTAACTATTTGAAATAATTCTATAGGGCACATAAAAGTACCTATATCCTTGTATACTGATCTGAGTATACTCCTGAGGACAAATAAAGAAATGGAATTATTTTATTAAAGGATAGTGCTTTAAAATATAAATTCTAGTAAAATGTTCTAGAAAATTTATCTGAACTTCCAGCCTTCTTGCTTCCCCCTTTTTTTCGCTTATTTATTTATTGCGGCAGAATCTCCCCACGTAGCCCTCACTACTGTGCAACTCACTCTGTAGACTAGGCTGGACTTCAACTTGTGGTGAATATTTGTCTCTCTGAAAGGTTATAGCAACGATGTTGATAGTTTGTTCTATAATTAATAATTATTGACTTTGAACTTCAGGGAGACACACATATTTGTACCATAGCAGATGATGAATACAAGAGAAGGAACTGGACCACCTTTTCATTGGCTTACATATGAGTCCAGGGAAAGAATGTCCCTTCTTCCAAATTGGAAAGAATCCAATGATAAAGCAATGTTTATATATATAATACTCCATATGAATGGAGACAATTCAGACAACACAACTGGTGATGATAAAATTTAGCCTTGCGGTGCCTCATGGGTGGCTGCATTTTGAAGCACAGTTTGGGGTACAGTCATTTGTTTCTAGAGGTAAATGTGTGCAGCGTGTGTAGAGCGGTGTGTGACTCTTCTTTTTAGTGATCCTACTGTTCACAGATTGCTGGAGGGCTGTTGCTAAGCATTGCAACATGAAGAGGTAATGAAAGTTACCAAAACATGAAAACATACTACCCGAACTTTCCTGCCTCATTGTCATCCAAACCACTTTCAAAATTTGGATGATTGCATTCTCTTTTCTTACTGGAGTAATAGCTTTTGTGCTGGCATTTAAGACTGACCTAATAATCTAACAGAAGCTATCAATTTTGAGCATGCTTTCTCTTCCTGAGTTTAAGATTTCTCTGAGGCTAGTGAGATTGTACAAAAGCTCAAAATGCTCTCATTGTGCTAGGCTGACAGTCTGGGTTTGATCCCTGGATCCCAAAGTGAAAGAAGAAAGCAGACTTCCAAAAATTGACCTCCACCCATACGCTCTGATGTGCACACACCCACACTAATTCACGCTTCACACACACGTATGCACACATGAACATGTGCACAAACACACACACAAATAATAATGCCAAATAAAATGAAACTTAGAAAGGCTTGACTGGGAACACAACCAATTTATTACAAAGAAGAATATGCAATAGGTAACGTCACCCTTTTTTGTAGCATTGCACATGGTTACTGCAGTGCATATGTCAAAAGTGCAAATGACCTTGCAGACAAGTGATTAGATATCCCATCCAACTCTAAATAAGTCTGTCTTCACTTTGCTTCCAAGATCAGAAGGGACACACTGGGAGACCTCTCCGGTGACATGGCTGCAGACCAAATTACTAGACAGAAGATAGCAGTTCAGCAAGTTATCTTTACAAAAGGTAAACATGAAAAATATCATTTATATTACCACATCAAAACAAGCAGAGAAAAATAGAAAGGGAAAAACAGGATCTATGTAATGAGTAACAACAATAACCCAAAGATTACCTGGATTATGAAAATGTGCAAATTGTCCATAGAGAATATTAAAATGTGCTACTTGAAGTGCCTACATAAAAAAAAAACACCTATATGTAGAGTGACACACTGTGCTAACAAATGTAACTGATGGTGTTTATCTCTAGAAAAATACCCACAAGTCTTATCAACTCGACAAAATTCCAGTGGTTCTTCGTGGAACATGACAAACTGATCCTGAAACTCATATGCTGGAGATCAAAGTGTTTCTCACATGAAGGACAGAGAGGAGGAAAGCAGTTGTGAAGGCTGCAAAGGAGGGAAGGCTTGCCCTTGAGATTTTGAAGGTTCACTATAGAGTGATAGTGACAAAGATACTGTTTCCCTGCCCCAGTCATGATCAGAAAGCTCGATGGAATAACTTGGTATGAAGAGGGCTTAGCAAATTCCCATATTCTTATGAACATCAGGCCCATGGCGCCGATTCTGTCTCTAGTCAGCAAGGAAAGGATAATGTTTGCTATGCAGTGCCTCTGCAGTGGAAGCAGAGCAGGTAAATTCAAAGAAACTTCAGGTTAAAGAGTTGAATTTGAAGTAGAAGTTTAAAACGTTTACAAGAGAATGTAATTGAGCATTTTTGCAGTCTCTGCATAGGGAAGAGCTTCCATGGTATAAGGAAAATATAGAAAAATGAGCCACAGAAACCTGATAAACAGTCTCAGTTTAAAAGGTATTTAACAGGTTCAAATACAGCTAAGAGACTGAAGAAGGTACTGGCAGCAAATATAATTCATGAAAGAATTAGTATTAAGAATACGTGAAATATACATATGAATCAATAAGAAAAAAAGGAATCAACCCAATATAAAAACTCAAAAAGGTACATTTTAATAGTCAATCACAGAAGAGGTACAAATCTAAATCACCAATGAATATATAAAACTCAGTCCAGCTTCTATTTGGGAAGGTAAAGACAGAAGTGGTGTTGCAATGATGTACGTCTAACGTTGGCCAAAATGGGTATGTGTGGCAGATCTTGGGAGTCTTGGGTGCTTTAATATCTCAATGGACTTCGGAGCTATGAGGTAAAAGAAAAAGCTTGGCACCTAAAAGCACTGACTTGAGAAGGAGCCCTCCTCCCTTGCTCTCTGTGACATTAAACAGATTGTAGTTGAAATACCCACAGCTCAGCTACCTCATCCATTAAATGTAAATGATAACAACAGGCTAACCATATGTAGAGATACTTAACCCAAGTGTGCACTGTTCTAAAGTATATCCCAAGATTTGTGTGGACCCAGTGGGAATCTTTAGCTAGTGTTCTTGTTCTGAGGAAGAACAGGTGATGACAGTTTTATTTACTTGGTAATATTACACAATTAAACTTGTTGATTCCCTTTGAAGTACTAATTCTTGAAAACCTTTGCACCTGTGCTCAGGAGGCATGAAACC
This sequence comes from Pachyuromys duprasi, assembly GCA_028658305.1. Classification (NCBI taxonomy): domain Eukaryota; kingdom Metazoa; phylum Chordata; class Mammalia; order Rodentia; family Muridae; genus Pachyuromys; species Pachyuromys duprasi. The sequence goes on along the minus strand of CM053767.1, from coordinate 21,778,415 downwards.
ATGTATGTCAATATTGGTATTGATTGTTTTAGCAAAATTTAAACTATCCAAATGTCCATCAGGAAGAAAAGAGATGAAGTGTGGAGAATTCAGTCAATGTTAATCTTATATTAACAGAAAAACAATGTGTAGACTGATATAAATGGAATTATTTCAGTTATTTAAAATGTCCAAAACAGTACATTATATATATAATATATAATACATATATATATATATGTAAGTATGTATGTAGTGGACAAACAAATGTATAAAAAATAAAATAAGAGACATATGATCCTAGTATCTTTAAGATATTGGTTACTCGTGGGTTAGAAAGACCATCAGGCTCTTCGGGAAACATGGATCCAGGCTGACAGAATTGCAAGCACAGCCTGGAAGCTGCCACACCACTGTTATTGCAGAACACACGAGCAGGACATCAGAGGCACCAGCAGGCTTCCCTCAAGACCTTGCTGTCCACACAGGTCATTTCTGCTCCTTTGTCATTGGCCAGGGCTAGTTCTTCGTCCCTAGCCATCTGAAGGACATTCTTTTGCTGCCCACTAGCAAGCAATGCCTCCCATGCCTGACCTGTGGTCTCAAATGAACTGGAGCACACTTAGCTCCAGAATGAATAATCTCACCATTTGATTTGCTCTTGACCTGGAACATTAATTTCTGGGTTGCTCCATCTCTGATCTTCAGTGAGATCTGCCAAGAAATGCCAAGTCTTATTTCAGAGAGCCACCAGATGGGAGCATGGGCTGCCAGTATTTTATCCACCAGTGATTCACAACATCTGGAGTGGTTATATGTCTTTTGAAGATCTCATAAAAGTGTGTGGAATATTTTTTGATTTTTAAAATTAAATGTTAAATGGTAATCATTTTAGGTATTCTTTTAAAATAACTCAGGGTTTATGTCTCAGTGGCAGAGTGAAGCACACTGATTACAGAGTGCTTGCATGAGGTGCATGCTGGCTGGTAGATCCTTCCATGAGCTGAGGAGGCTTTGAAAGGCTCATTCATCAAAGCCAGCAGTTTTGGCAAACTCGGAGCTACAACTTTAATTAGCATCACGTTGCTTTCTTCACTTTAGAATTTTGCATAGGTTAAAGCAGCCAGGAAAATAATTTTCTAAAACCCACCTGCTCAGCCAGCATCATGGACCCTTTGGTTTTCCATAAATAGCCTAGGATGAAAAATGGTTGATCTGCATATTTCCATACTCACAGCTTGGGAGTGCCTCAACCAAGCATATGGAAGGATAAAGTTTGGGGCCTTTGTGACTTTTCTTGAGCCAGAAAAGTGAGTACCTGTGGCTGTTTTCTTAATACCTTTTCCAATTTGAAGCAGTGCTTGTAATTAAGTCAGAGCTTTAGCTGCTTTGATATTGTTCTGAATAGTCTTTAACGTTTTTTTCCCCAAATATCTGTAAACACCAGCATTCACCAGCATTCTCATGTATCAGTTGTAGGACTGCCTACATAGTTCAGTTAGGCACCTGTGTGACAACCTGTCTTTTAATTACATATAGGTGTTAAATAATTGGCTCTGTTGTTACATCTGCAAACACAGAATTGAACAGAACAAACTTATTTTAAGAATGTAGGAAGCAGCTGTATTTGATAATTGGTTCCCCCTATTCCTGGTGTATTTGTCACTTCCGTTCAAATGTTATATAAGATTTGGGATTTCCCCTCTAATCCTGGAGGTGAAAGGCAGAAGCACATGGGTGGGGGTGTGCCAATTGTGATGGCTCTTGCCATTTGCCATGTTGGGAACTAGCTTAGTGTTTAGAGAGGTTTTCTGGATTCTTTTTGTCTCTTCTTTGCTTCCAGAAATAGACATCTCACTATAGACATACTGTACATTTCATAAAGCTTACATCTTGTGAACCAGCTGGGCATTTTAACAAAAGGAATAAAATGGAAAGCATGTCCTTTCCTTCCTATGCTCTGTGTTCCCCCTGGTGCAAGTTGAGTGGAGAGGAACAGTGCTGTGTTCACTTTGAATATGCTGGTCAGGGGTGCATTTCTCAGATGCCTATAAATGGAAGACTTATTGGTCTGCTGTCCACAGAGAGCCTCTGACTAGATCTCAGTTGTCAAGAGCAGCCTCACCCAGTGGCCTGACTGGTCATAATGGGGATCTAAAGGCTTTGAAACATTCTGACCTGATGTGTGTCCACTCTGATAGACAATATTTGCTCTCAAATGCTGCTGAGGTCTTGTCACGCCTGTACCAAAATCTTTCCTTCTGCCCATTACTGCTTCTTTTCCCTTTTATCCACCGATGTCCATCCTTAACTCTTTGGATGCCAAATTATTTCAGCACCTGCTTTCCAACACTTTTACCTCCAACACTTTCCTTGATGGTCATCTGCAAATTCCAAGCACATCTGTGACTCCTACACTTTCAGGAGTGGTGGCTCAGGCAGGTGAAGGGGTGTAACACCGGTAGGGTCATGGAACTGTGGATTCTAAAGAATGCTAGGATGCTATTCTGCAAGGTAATAGAAACTTTAGGGGTGGGTGAATCTAGAGAAATTAGGCTACTTGGTACATGTCTTTGAAGGTTATAGCTGGCCTTTGACTCCTTCCTCTCTCATGGCTTACTTTCCATGGAGAACCTACTCTGTCATGGGCCCCTGCTGTCATGATTGCTACTGTACTACACACTTAAGAGTGTAAGGGCAGAGGCCTAAGGACTAAAAGCTCTTTTCTAAGTTCTTTGTGTTGGGTAGTGTGTCAAGGTGACAAAGCCAACTGACAGTGGGCTGAAGCAAACACTGTCTGACCACCCTCAAAAAGGATTTAGCAGAGCTGGGCTGCATGGAACAAAACTCACCAACACCGCAACAAAAGTGTTGTCTATGGAGATGGATTACTGAGCATTAGCAACAAAGCTTTGGGGGCTATCAAAAAGCTTGACCCACAAAGGGTTCTACAGGGTGTGACCGTAGTCTCAAAGGTTCTCAGGAGCCACAGAGGCTCTCCCCAGGCGTGAGTCAGTTTAATCAGTGTGGCCAGAGGCAAGGAAATCTTCCAGATACCATACTTACTGCTAACCTCCGAGAGACAAGCTACAGCCATCAAGCAGGGGAGCAGCAGAAAGTGGCATATAATACAGGGAAGCAGCCAGCTTGGGCCCCTCTTTTAAAGAGAAGCTTGCATAAGCCATCACTTGGAGGTTCTGGGTGCTAGGTGCTGGGAGATAACTTTCCTGGAGTCTATTGTTTCCTTAGTAGCAATTTGTTCTTATGCCTTGAAGTTACTAGAAGGGTTTTAGACTCAAGGAGAAAGGCTGAAGAGCGTTTATAGGGCTTTATTGAAGGGGTTTGTGGGGCACAGCCTATTTACATAGAGAGGCTGAATAAAACCCTGGGAGGCCACGCCGAGGAAAAGTCACTGAATGAGGCCACGAGAGCCGCAAATAATATGCGGCCCGTGGAACCAGATCACTTGGTTCACAGGTTGCAGTTCGTAGCTCTTTGATTGTGGATATGTTACTTAAATTCTCTGAGTTGCTTCCCTGGTCTGAAAAATGGGAATAATAATAGAACATACCCCATGAAGCTATTGTGAGAATTAAATTGGCCAAACTGTAACAAAGGCACAGAACAGCTTAAGTCATAACAAATGCTCTCATAGACATTGTCTGTTATGGGCCAGGTTCGTTTTTATTTTATTTTAATTAATTATTCATTTTACATTTCAAACATAGCCCCTCCCTCCTCTTATCCTGGTCCCACCCATTCGTCCCTCTTTCCCCGTTCTCCCCTCTCCTATTCTTCAGATAAGAAAGGGGAGCCCCCCCCCCAGTTCATTAAGTCCTTTTAGGACAGAGCAGATCCTCTTCCCCTATTGGCGAGGTAGCCCTACTAGGGGAGAGTGATAAGAAATCACGCAGCAGAGTCCATGTCAGAGACAGCCCCGGTTCCCTTCACTAGGGAACCCACATGAAGCCTGAGCTACCCCATCTCCTACATCTGCGTAGGGGGCCTAGGTCCAGTCTAGCCATGGTCCTCGGTTGGTACTTCAGTCTCCGAGAGCCCCTCTTCGCCCTGGTTAGTTGGGCTCTGTTGGTCTTCTTGTGAAGCTCCTCTCACCTCCAGGTCCTTCTTTCCTTCCGCCCACTTTTCCACAAGACTCCCTCTACTCTTTGCTGAGACTGTGAGTCTGTCTCAGCATTAGTTTTGATCCGCTGCTGAGTGGGGCCTCTCAGAGGACAGCTACCCTGGGCTTCTGTCTGCAAGCGTAGCAGAGTTAATCAAGTCAGGGATTGGTTCTCTCCCAGGAGGTGGGTCTCAGGTTGGGCCAGGTATTGGTTGGACATTCCCTCAATCTGTGCTCTATCTTTATTCTTGCATATCTTGTAGACAGGGTAAATTTTGAATCAAAGTTTTTGTGGGTGGGTTGGTGTTCCTTTCCCTCCACGGGGAGTCCTGTCTAGACAGAGGGTGACCTCTTCAGTCTCCATGACCCCTGCTAGTAGGAGTCTCAGTAGAGTCAACCCCCATATCCTCCCAGAAGCTTACTCTGTCTTAGGTCTCTTCTCCCCAGGTCTGGTCTCCAACCTCATTTCTCCCTTGCACTTCCTTTCTTCCCTGTTCTCCTTAGCCACTTCCACTGTCTATTTTATTTCCCCTTCTGAACAGACCAGGTTCTTTTGCTTAATATTATGTGAGCGCGCAGAAGAGTCCAAGAAATCAGAGGAATTGAGGGTAAGCTAAAAACTATTATTGAATGAGTTTCCTCCTCTGTTGAGCTAAGAAAGATAGGTCTGCGCCTGGAAGCTGAGAAAAATGCAAGCTTCCTGTCTCTTGTCAGCTCTGTGGATTTCCTTTAGTTTTCAGAGAGGGTGTGATGAATGCTTTCCTGGTCGGCCGTGAACACACTGGCAGCGCTCTTTCGCAGGAACTGAAAAGTGCTATTTTATTTCAAATAGGAAAAAAACTGATCAGGGTTTGCCGAAAGAAATGTTGAAGGTGGAGTTCATGATCACGCCTGGCCAGCAGGAGGCGCTGTTCCTGTGCGAATCTTGTAGAACAGGCTAATGCCATTCAGTGCTCAGGACACCGCGGCCCAAACTGACTGTTCCGCATCAGTTGATAAAGATTTCTGGTCGGTTTTGTTGATATTTGTGAATTCCAATGTCGGATAATAAAAATTCTTTTTCAATTCCTTGCCCACAACTTCAGTCTGAATGCTTGTAATAAAAGGAGTGGGAAGCCAGATATATATATATATTTTAATCTGCTAGTAAACGAGATGTCTGTTGTTCAAAATCTGTGCAGTGGCTTCCAAGTGTTCAAATAATTTAAAGAGAATTTAAAACATGAAATTTAAAGAGAATTTCACACTTACTTTCTATATTAGCGCCATGTAATTCGTTCTTTGTTATGATCCACATAGCATTTAAAATCAATCAATTTTACATCACATGCAATTGGGTTAAGTAATAACCACGGTAAAAACAAGGTCAATTGTGTTGCTATTTTTATGTCGCTAGTTTGTTGTTCTCTGTTGTGAATTTGTTCCCTTGTCATGGGAATAATCAGAAAATATAATTTTATAGCACTAGGAAAGTAATTGAGTAAATCATTACAATGACTTTGTTATAGGAATACGACAAAGCTATGAATATGGGACAGATATTACCTTCCCAGCATAAGTCACAAAGGCACATATTTGAATGAAATAAAAGTGCATAGTGTGTGTGTGTGTCTGTGTGTTTTAACGTGCTTTTTACCTTTCTGACAATTTTTTGAGTCTTAGAAAAAGTAACTGAAGTTAATGAATTATTCATCCATTGTGCTATATTGGCCTTGTAAGAATGAAACACTTTGAGTGGATTTGGTTAGTTCTCTTTTTCCAAAACTGATGCTTCCTTAGAAACCTCTGAAGGAGATTTTGCCTATTAAGTTTGTGCCTCAACGAACAAGTTTAGGGGTTGGGGAGGTGGCTCAGTGGTTAAGAGCACTGCTTGCACATTGCAGCCAGTCCTGAAGAGACCTGATAAGCTAGAGTTAGGTGGAAGGGGAGGAGGTCCTCCCCTATGAGTGGACTTAGAAAGGAGCAGGGAAGAGATGAGGGAGGGAAGGGAGGATAGGGATGGAATGCGGGAGGGGGCTACGGCTGGGATACAAAGTACATAACCTGTGATTAATATAAAATAAAAATGTTAATAAAAATTATATAGATTAGGCAGGCATTGCAGTTCATACCTGTAATCTCAGCACTCAGGAGGCTGAGACAAGGGAAAGGGTCTCAAGGCCACCCTGGAATGTATTAATGTATTCGAAACTCGTCAAAAAAAAGGTGCATGTGTTTGTATTATTTTAAATCTTTATTGAAATATATATAAAAAAGAAACGCTTAAGTCTGAGTTAACTTTCTTCTCCTGGACACATTTGAAACCAAGGACATTTAATTTTTGTTTTTTACCTTATTACTTTCTAATCACTATCAGAACAATGCAAAAATAATATTGCTAGTTATGGATTTTTCTCCTCTGGATCTTAGGGTTTGATGGAGGTCACTCTAGGAATATATTGTCTATTACTATGTTATGTATTCATTCTTCTAATTTTGGTCTTTTTAAAAAGATCAGTAATAAATACTGAATATTGCAAACAAACAAACAAAAAAGAGCACCGCCTGCTCTTCTAGGGGTCCTGAGTTCAATTCTCCACAACCATGTGGTGGCTCACAATCATCTACAGTAATGGAGTCTGATGCTCTCTTTTGGTGTGTAGACAAACACGCAGACAGAGCACTCATCTACATAAATAAACAGATATTTAAAATTCAGACAAAACAACAACAACAACAACAACAACAACAACAAAACCCTAGGTCTTTAGCCAACTTTCAATGGTCACCAATAAATCACTGCCCTGGTCCACCTTGCCCTTTTCCAGCAGAATGCCTGACACTAGGTCATTGATAATGAACAAGACCTATTGGTTCACATTTCTGGAAGCTAAGAAGTCTACTATCAAAATCCAGATTAGCATCTGGCAAGGTCTTCTGGCTGCCTTGCCCAATGGCAGATGCCAAAGGGGAGCACATGCCAGGGCAAACCCTCATCTTCATAGTGACAACTGCTCTACCCATGAAGGTGGTTCACTCTTGGTCTAATCACCTCTTAACGGGTTTATTTGGATACTACAACTGCTATTACAGCCACTAAATTTCAGCATAAGATTTGAAGAGGACAATATTCAGAGCACGGAAGCTACCAGGCAAAGTTAACTTTTCTGGACTTGGGACATTTCCCTTAAATAGAACCCTAAGTTATTGATTTAGGTGGCCTTTTAAGATGAGCATTTTTTTAAAACTAAAAACATATCACTTTATTTTGATGAGAAAATATAGGACTTATAGAGGGATAATGTATAATGAAGTTGACAGGATGCAATTGGATGTTAAAATAATGTGGATTTTTACTAAGTTGAGAAGTGTTTTGCCAGTAGAAGGTAAGATAGGAGCCATGTAATTATACTTGTCTTATGTTGTATAGTATTGTCATTTTGGTAGGAACTAACAAAAAAAGGAAATGTTACATTAATCAAAGGGAATACATTTCAAATAAAACGAATGTATTAACAGTCAGAAATTAGTTTCTTGTTAGGCATAGTTGTTTGTCATTTGAACAGCAAATTTGGATGTATGTGAACTAAAGACATACACATAATATATCAAATTATGTAGTTATTTCAGTATTTCTGAAATATAGAGCATTAATTATTAAAATAAAAATCAGAAGTACTTTTCCTTCAAAGAAATTAAAATAATTTTCTTCATAACATAAATTGAATAAAATTAAGAAAAAACAACAAACTTTCCTCATGTGCAACAAAATTTATAATTTCTTTAAATTTAGATGTTAATAACTTGAGATAAATGGATTAATCTTTACACACGATGCTGTGTTTGTTTATAGGTTTGTTTATTATTTGGCTATGTTTATAATTCTTTATTGCTTTCTTGTGTATGTGTGTATGTGAGTGTGTTTCAGTGTGGGGATCAAGACATTGCAAGGATTAGGCAAGCACTCTTCAATGACAACTTACTCATTGTAAATATATTTTGGAGATCTAGTAAAATGTGTGATCAGTCAGAACTGATACAACCATGTATCTTATCTTCTGGCAAAGTTTGTTTGTTTGTTTTTGCATCATTTTATTTATTTAAGCATGCTTAAATTTTGGTGTAGTCTTGATGTATTTTTTATATTAATTACAGTTTTTTTTACTTTGAATCCCAGCTGTAGCCCCCTTCCTTATCCCCTCCCAATTCTTCCCTCCCTCCTTCATCTCCTTCCTGCCCCTCTCTAAGTCCACTCATTGATAGGGAGGTCTTCCTCCCCTTCCATCTGACCCTAGCATATCAGGTCTTATCAGTACTGACTGCATTGTCCTCCTCTGTGGCCTAGCAAGGCTGCTCCCCCCTTGGTGGGGAGGTCGAAGACCTGCTGAGTTCATGTCAGCAACAGTCTCTGATGCGTATCTTTTTTACTTAAAAAAAACTAATTATTTATGTGGAAGTATGATGTTTTTCATGCCACGGCACTCATGTGGAGGTCAGAGAATTCTCTCCTACCTTTACTTGGGTTCCAGGTCGTCTTGAACTCAGGCTATTGAGAATGCATCATTGAGCATTACTAGCTGAGGCATCTCAGTGCCCTTCAGATTATTCACTAGCATTTAAATGTAATTATGAAATGAATAGATTTTAGAAATATAACATAGTTTATTCATAGTTTCACATTTTAATTGAAAGGTATCCTTGAACCTAGACCCCTTGCTCAGAGGAAGCCCATAGGCTGCTCAGATTCCAAATGGGTTGTCTAGTAAGGGGATCAGAGGCTGGTGGTGCAGCCTTACCAGGCCACAGAGGAAGATGATATAGCCAGCCCTGATGAGACCTGCTAGACTAGGGTCAGAGGAAGGGGAGGAAGTCCTTCCCTATCGGGGGACTAGGGAAAGAGCATAAGGGAGAAGCGAGACGGTGGGTGGGACTAGGAGGAGACAAGGGAGGGGGCTACAGTGGGGATAAAAAGTGAATAAATTGTAATAAACAAACAAATAAATAAATAAAAAGAAAAAAGAAAGGTAGCCTTGACCAAACCACAGTCTTGGATCTCTGTTGTATGTAGGTTATTGGTAACTCAAAGCTGGCTTATTAGTGTTTAAAATCAAAGTGGGAGTCCACGCTAGAGGCAGCTGTTTAAGTATATTTATCTGATATATTTAAACGTTATCATAATAAACATAAATATTACCGAATCTGCACCAGAGGGCTTGTTATTTAGAGAAATAATTTTGCAAATAATTCATCACCAAAGAAATGAGAGGGGTTCAAGGTACGGGTGGTCCTAAGTTATAATGACTTGTCATGATTTTTTTCCTCTCTTAGGTTATATTTATTTATTTATTCATTCATTTATTATTTATTAATTATGCAGGGTTATATAAGGCTATTTTCATGCAAGCATAGAAGGTACTTTGAGCACATTCCCCCTGTGCTGGCTAGTTTTATGTCAGCTTGACACATGCTAGAGTCATTTGGGAAAAGGCACTCTCAATTGAGAAAAATCCTTCCATAAGGTAAGCCTGTAGGCAAGTCTATAGTGCATTTTGTTAATTAGTAATTGATGTGGGTGGTGCCGTCTCCAGGCTGGTGGTTCTGGTGGTACAAGAGAGCAGGCTGAGCAATCCACACGACGCAAGCCAGACAGTAGCGGTCCTCCATTGGCTTTACAGTTTCTGCCTTCAGGTTCCTGCCCTAAGTTCCGACCTGGCTTCCTTGGATGACAGACTATAAACTGTAAGATGAAGTAAGCCCTGTCCTCCCCAATGAACTTATAGTCACAGCGTTTTATTACAGCAATAGAAATGCTAAGACACCCAATACCCCACAATCCTCCACCTCTTATTCCATCTCTCTCTCCTATAAGTTTATTTGCTTTTCTAGACAATTTCACTTCTATTTTCACACCCACGCACACCCACAGCCATTCTCATACATACATGATTTCATGTATTTACAATGTATAGGACCTACAAATGAGAGGAAACATGATATTCTTTCTGAGGTTACCTAATTCCCTTAATATGCTTGTCTCTAGCTGCATATGCAACTTCTTTTTTTCTCTGTGGCTGAACCAATTTCTATTGTGCATCTAGCATACATTTCCTCACCCATCCCTCTGTTGCTGGATGCCTGGGCTGGCTCCGTAACTTAGCTCTTGTGAATAGTGCTACAGCAAACACTGGTGTGCAAGTATCTCCGTGTTATGTAGACACGGAGTAATACTGACTTGGGTCAATACTAGCGACTGTTAAAACCGAGTCACAAGCTAGTTATGTTTTTACTTTTTATTTGTGAGGGGCATCCATGTTGACTTCCTTGGAGGCTAGGCCAGTTTACATTCCCACCAGCACCACATAGGTATTCCCTTTTATCTACATCTTGGCTGGTTCAAACCTATAAACACCAGAATTTGGTATATGTGTTACTCCAGTGAGCTCTAGACCAGTTACTTTTTGGATTGAGTTTTGTACACAACTCCACTGAGTTGCACAATGTTCTCAGTTCTCTTATTAAAAGTCTACTGTGTTCAGTAGCATCCTGCGGTGAGGGCAGCCCTGGCTGTGGGCCCCCAGTGACCTTAGCTGCAGACTTGGTGTATGTTTTGGGGGATGCCTCAGCTTTCTGGGTTCATAGCTCAACCGTGGCTCCACTCTTGTCCCTGCTCCCAGCTTTGTGGGTAGTGCTTCCTGTGCTCATCCACAGTGTTGGGGGACAGGAGAGGACAAGCCACTGTTCAGTGGTTACCATGGACCTCAGCTAAGCCCTGCTTTCTATTTCAATTGTCTTCTCTTGCCAGGCGTCACTGCCAATAATGTATCTAGCCTTTGGTGGTCTGTTTAGCTGTCTGTGCTAGTGTGTGCTAGGGGAAGCACTTCCTGGCAGCTCTCATAGACCTTGCTGGGCCTCTTGTGGTGGCAGGATGCTATGTACTCACAGCTGCTGGGAGCCTATAGGGATCACATAGGGAGCCCACAGGCTTTGTCAGTTCCTGTATAGCTATCATCTCTTATAGAAATAGACAATGTTTTTGGCTTCTTTGTCAAAAACCAAGTTTCCATAGGTGTGCGGGTTCATTTGTGGGTCTTCTATTCGGTTCCATTGATCCACTATTCTGTTTCTATGCCAATACCATGCAGTTTTTATTACTATTGCTCTGTAGCACAGTTTGAGGTCAGGGATGGAGATACCTCCAGATGATCTGTTGTTGTAGAGGATTGTT
>CM053767.1:21731553-21750641 GCA_028658305.1 Pachyuromys duprasi | reverse complement strand
TTTTGGCCCTTTTGTCTTTGATGTACAGGAGGGCTTCTGATTTTTTTGAGTTGATTTTGAGCCACTTTACTGAAGGTGTTTATCAGTTGAAGGAGTTCTCTGGTTGAATTTTTGGGGTCACTCATGTATATTATCATATCGTCTGCAAATAGTGATACTTTGACTTCTTCCTTTCCAATTTGTATCCCTTTGATCTCCTCAGTTGTCTTATTGCTCTAGCTAGGACTTCAAGTACTATGTTGAAGAGATATGGAGACAATGGGCAGCCTTGCCTAGTCCCTGATTTCAGTGGGATTGATTTAAGTTTCTCTCCATTGAGTTTGATGTTGGCTATAGGCTTGCTGTATATTGCCTTTACTATGTTTAGGTATGTGCCTTGTATCCCTGATCTCTCCAAGGCTTTAAACATGAATGGGTGTTGGATTTTGTCAAACGCTTTTTCGGCATCTAGGGAGATGATCATGTGGTTTTTCTCCTTCAGTTTGTTTATATGGTGGATCACATTGATGGATTTCTGTATATTGAACCACCCCTGCATGCCTGGGATGAAGCCTACTTGGTCATAGTGGATGATATCTTTTATGTGCTCTTGGATTCGGTTTGCAAGTCTTTTATTGAATATTTTTGCATCAATATTCATAAGAGAGATATATCTGAAGTTCTCTTTTTTGTTGGGTCTTTGTGTGGGTTAGGTATCAAGGTGACTGTGGCTTCATAGAATGAGTCTGGTAATTTTCCTTCTATTTCTATTTTGTGGAACAGTTTAGAGAGAATTGGTGTTAGGACTTCTTTGAAGGTCTGGTAGAATTCTGCACTAAAACCATCTGGCCCAGGGCTTTTTTTGGTAGGGAGGCTGTTGATGACTGCTTCTAAAAAGAAAATTCTGGAGGTGCTGGTTCTCCAGCCAAAGGGGCAGCTTTGCAAGCTCACTCCCTACTCACCCCAATCCCTTTCCCTGTACCTTGCTGCTCCTCCATCTTATGAGGATCCTGCCTCGGTTTCTCCAGTAAGCCCCCACCCCCTGGTGAGGCTTTCCAGTGCCCCCAGTGAGCAGTGCTGCACGTGCTCACTGAGGGGACAAGTCGCAGGTATTCCTAGACCATGGAGATATCCTGCCGAGTGTGGCAGTCCACGCTTCCTGGTGTGTCTCCAGCTCTTTTTACCCCCCGGGTGGGGTGAGACCCCGAGACTGCAGCCTGGCACGTGATGTGTGTGTCCGTATTAGTTGTCTGATGTGTAGGTGTCCCTGACCTCCAGAATCCAGCTTTAGTGCTGCCAACCCCCTGTTCTGTGCATGGGGCAGGTGACTGCCCCTTTTTGTGCCTCAGTTTCCTTACCTGTACATTGGGCATAATAAAAGCACCTCTCTTGGGGGCTGGTTTAAGGATAGAAAGGTAATGCTGTAAAGCCTGGGGAAAGCCTGGCACAGAGGAAATCCTGCTAAGAATAAATACGAGAAATAAACTAAAAAAAAAAATTCTGGTTGTCTTTTTTTTCCTTAGGTTTTTTTTTTAATCACCTGTTAGACTGACCAGCTTTAAGGTTTTTCATTCTTTGAAGTTCATTTTATTTTTTACTAAAGTTTGCTAGACTAGGATAATCCCTAAGTATATTCTAGTTCTTATCCTTCTACGGCGATATATTTAGCTTTCAGCCCTTATCAATGAATCTTCTCTTTATAGAAAATTGAAAGCATCACAGACAATTACAACTGGACTCAGTACTAATGGGCCACAGTTCTGGCATCTATGGTTCAAAAAACATTGCAGAAAAGGGGGTGGAAAGACTGTTAGAACCAGAATACTGGGAAGTCTGCTGTGAATTACTTTCCCATGAAAATGACTGTGGATGAGCCAGCAGCTAGGCAAGCCAGCCATGCCTGCAATTGCATTACCCTGCTGGGCACCAGGATGATGTCTTTGGCCACCAAATGTGGATGTCTGTTGCCTGTGGTGTACCCTGGCAAGTCACTGATGTCTGTAGGCTGTGCTGCTGCTGTAGGCTACATTGATGTTAGTGGCCTGTGTTACCACCTGAGGCCATGGTGATGTCCATGGTTCTTGCAGCCTCTAAGGACCTTGCCTGGGCCCATGATCCTCCTGTAGCAGGGGGCTGTGTTCGTGGTCTGTTTTGTCATCAGAAACTGTGTGGAGTCCCATGACCCATGCTCCCAGTGACTGGGAAGAGCAAGGAGGCTATTGTCGCTGTGATAGCAATGACTGCAGATTTACAGTAGAGACGGAGGGACATGGAAGCCTCCTGTGACAACTCTATCCACCCAAACCCCAACCCCCCCGCCAAAAAAAAAAAAAAAAGAAAAAGGTTAACAGCCTAGACAGGAAGCTACTAAAGGTAACTTTTAAAAAGTGTGATGGGCCTTGCATACAAAAACAAGGCCTATGCTTCTGCTGCCCCCGCATCTGATAAACACTTTCAGCAAAGTAGCAGAATACAAAGTTAATACACAAAAATCAGTACCCTTCCTTTGTAAATAACAGAGAATGAAATTAGGGGAACAATTCTCTTCACAATATACTAAAAACTATCTTGGGTTAACCCTAACCAAGCAAATGAAAGATTTGTGTGATAAGAAAAACACTTTAAGATATTGAAGAAAGATATGGAAAAAATCATCAGAAGATGAAACAATCTCCCATGCTTATGGGTCAGTAGGATTAATATAGTAAAAACGGACATCCTACCAAAAGCAATCTACAGAATCAGTGCGATCCCCACCCCGCCAACACAGTTCTTCATAGATCTTGGAAAAACAATTTTCAGTTTCATACGGAGACATGGAGACACACACACAGGCACGCACAGACACCCACACCCACATAGCATCATAGCTAAAACAATCCTAATAATAAAAGACTTGCTAAAAGTACCAGTGTCCCTGATCTCAAGTTGTACTACAAAGGCACAGTAATAAAAACAGCATGGTATTTGCACAAAACCAGATGTGTTCGTCGAGGGAATAGTACTGAAGACCAACACAAATCTATACACATGTGGACACCTGTTTTTTGTTTGTTTATTTTTATCAAGAAACACGCATTGAAAAAAGACATTATCTTCACTAAATGGTGATGGTCTAACTGGATGGCTGTATGTTGAAGAATACAAATAGATCCACAGATATCACTCTGCAAAAAAATCAACTACAAATATATGAAAGAGGGCAACATGAGAACAGTTACAGTAAATCTGATAGAACAGAGAGTACAGGAATAGTCTTAAACTCTTTGGCATAGGAAAGGACTTAAACAGAACACAGACAGCACAGGCATTAAGATCAACAATTATTTTGATGTGTTTAAGTAGGCTTCATCCCAGAGATGCAGGGATGCTTTAATATCCATAGTTCAATGAATGTAATCCACCATATAACAACAACAAAACCCACATGATTATTTCAATTAGATGCAGAAAAGACCTTCGATAAGAGCCACTCCTCATGATAAAAGTCCTACAGAGACTAAGGAAACAATGACCATACCTCCAAACAATAGAAGTGATTTACAGAAAGCCCACAGCCAACAGCAACCTAAGTGCAGAGAAAACTCAAAGCAATTTTATTGAAATCAGGGGCAAGACAAGATTGTGCACTTTCTCCAGATCTATTCAGTGTAGTACTGGAAGTCTTAGCTAGAGCAGTAAGACAACTGAGGGAGATCAAAGGGATATAAATAAGAAGAGAAAAATCAAAGTATCTTTATTTGCAGATGATATGAATGTACATATATAAGAGGCTGTAAAATTTTTGTCAGGATGCCTGGATGGATGGTTCAATGGTTATGAGCACTGGCTGTTCTTCCTGAGGTCCTGAGTTCCACTCCAAGCACCCACATGGCAGCTCACAGCTGTCTGTAGTCCCATGGGCTTCTAATCCAAAAAGGAGAAATATACATATGGCCCCATCCCTAACTCAGTAACTACCTTTTACTTATAATCATTCACAAATGAAAAAGTGATTTTCTTCCATAGAGTCTCACTTGAGATACAAACCACCCTTAAGTCCAAGCCCCTTGCCCAGCAGTAGATGGCCAATACAAAATGAACTCAAAAGGCATCTTTTAGGTTCTTTGTATCATCATGTTTTGCCAGGGTTCTATCTATCTATCTATCTATCTATCTATCTATCTATCTATCTATCTATCTATCTATCTATCTATCTATCTATCATATTATGGGTTCCTTTGAACATTCTGTTTTTGTGCTTTAATAGGATTCCTGTGTGTATGAACATGTGTGTGTGTGCATCTGTACGTGTTTCTCGTAGATTTTTTGGCTCTTTTTCTTATGTTTGTTTGCTTTTATTTCATCTTATTTTATTATTGTTCTTTAGATGCCTGTTTGTTTTCTAATGGGGGATAGAGAAGGTGTGGATCTGGATGGGAGGGGGCATTTGGGGAGTTGGGGGAGGAGAAACTAATCAGACTATATAGTATGAAAAAAAACTATTTTCAATAAAAGAAAAATAGGGAAAAAAGGATTTCAACAAGACACTGTTTTCAAGTCCCACACTGGCTCACAATAAATGGAGTAGATAGAAAGTAGGACGAGAAGTGTAAAAGCAACAGTTTGTTGTATATTTGCATCATCTTGTACTTACGCGAGTAGAACGATAAGTCTCATTCTCTGAACTGTTTGTAGGGAAATATGCTGTGGAGAAGATGGAGGCACAATCACAGGTACTTGCTATGAAGAGAGAAAAGTCATCATCTGCAGTATGTTTGGCTGAGAGGACACAATTATGTTTTTGAGATCTCATAAAGCAGGTACATGTTTCTTGTGGAGACTAAGAAAAAATGCCTTGCCAGGATCCTAGTATTTGACTGTCAATCGATTATCAGTGTTCTAAGAGGCTTCACCTAAGCGGGCGCCTTCTGTCTTCTTTAGTAATGCCCGCCTCTGAGGAATTGTTTTTAAAAGATGGCTTCACACAAAACCTAGCTGTAGAGCTTACCTGCACTTGCATCCTAAAGTCCTCTGAGTGTCATGGGGGAAAGTGGCTGCCTGCTTCTCCATAGTGTTTCTGCATCAAACAGTGTGGGCATTTCTTTCGTGCTCACAGAATATAATGTCCTTTACTGTGAGTTTCAGTGAGACAATGCCTCTCCTCCTCCTCTTTTTCAAAGAGAGACTCCCAGTAGAATTCCTTTGACAGGGACGAGGTGTGAGTCATTGTCACCGCTTGGATGACCAGTTGTGACCTTTAGCATTTATCCACCTATTCTGTGTACATTCTAGATAGACATAAACCTATGCTCTTGCTTTTCAGAGAAATAAGGAGGCATCACTTAGAATTTTCTAATAAACCACATGACCTTCTGCAGTACAGATTTTATTGAACAATGATGGAGTAGAATTATGCAGATTTCCCTGGCTGCCTGAGTGCTGACACTTCCTCCTTCGGAGAATTAGCTTGATTCACGACTCTGGAAAGCAAGAAGATGAATAAGATATTAATGAGATTGATTTATGCAAAGTGAGTCACAACAATGAATATATTGTGTGTTATGGAAACCAGAGCCACAGTCACTTGAGATTTTAATTTCAATGGTGATAGACTGAACCACACTGGAGTGATAATGTCCTATGTTAAGCACTCAACCCCAGAGCTATCCAATAAAAACTAGTTTTAAAAGAAAAAAATGTAGACAGCAACTAAAATAATAACATAAAATTGTTATGCAGTTACATACATTTCTTGACTTAAAATGTAACAAGATGACAAATGGTAGCAGACAGCTATCATTTGACATGTGACACTTGACATGTGACTTTCTGCTTCACAACACACTTTATATGCTTAATGAGGAGACAATCTTTCCTTCATAATAAAACTCACATCCCACTGGGGCACAAGGCAGTCATTATTGGACAGCTGTTAGCTTCTGTGTAATAAATAGATTTGAAACAAAGTGTCTTCTATTGGGCAGGCCATAGCCACTCCACTAAACAGCTATGACATTTTGTACAACAGTAACGGTAATAATCCTTTACTTAGCAACATACAGTTTGCAAAGCGTTAGGCTTTGGAATAACAATGCCTACCTTGTAGGTAATTCCCTACATACATTCCAGGTACCTGTTTGCTTGAATAGCCACTTTGTGGGGCAGCCCACGTTTCTTCTGTTTTTCTGGACAGAAACCTCCCAGGGTTCAGAGATTAAGTAACTTAACTAAGGTCATATAGCTAGCACAGGATGTGAGCCTCAAAATGAGTCATCAAATACCTTTTATACTACCTGACCAAATGCTCACAATCTAGGCTAACCTTAAATGAATGCAGATGGCCCCTTCCCTGCTCCCAAAGTATTAGAAAGTATTATGATTTTTAAAAGAATATGTTTGTATAAGGGGAGAAGGTAGGAAAAAGCTATTTCTTGGCTATTTTTCTCTTCATCTATTTGCTAAAATTATTCCCCATATCTTCTGTGCGTCAGATGCTATCACCTCTCAATAGTCAGTATTCCTTAGCCAGCCAGGCCTTTTCTCTCCCTCCCTCGGTTCCCCCACCCCTTCCTTCTCTCTCTTTCTTTGTTTGTGCATGTATGCATGCCAGTGAAGCAAGATGGAGATGGAGACAGGGACAGAGGGAAGGAAAGATAGAGACAGCCGCAGAGAAATATGGACAGAGAGAATACAATCCGAAGTAAATCAAATAGAGGGAGAAAAGATCTCCTCCACCCCCGGAGCAATAGTAGTGTCTGCCTTGCTTGTGTGGACTCTCAGGCTTTTTATGAGTCATGCTGTGATATTGTTCATGTGTGTTACTTACTCACAGAATGGTCTTTAAGATTCTACTCTGCACCAGTCTTTGTATTAGATGCTGGAAATACAGTGAAAAAATACAAATGTATTACCTGCCTTCGTGAAGCTTTATACTTACTCTAAGAAAATGGGTTAATGCCCATAGAAAAACATTTTTGGAAGAAAATTATGACAAAGTGCATGTTAACAATCAACAAAGAACAGCCTAGCTTTTGGGAGCAGAGAAACACTTACTTTGAACTCCTGATGTTTCCATCCTTACTGGAGGAGATAAATTGGTGTAACACTCAGCATGTCTCGATTTGTGCTTCATGTTTGCTGTCAGTATTGTTTGTCTTCACACATGCTCACCATTCTTCCCTCATCCAATGTTACCTGTTGGGAGGAGAAGGCAGACACAGATAGCCTCATGCCTCCTATGCCCTTCTCTGCGGGGCTTCAAAATTTCTATGCTTTTACGTGCGTCTTCATGCTGTTAAGTTATTCTAGGCAGCTTCTGCCCTCTGGAAAGGCCTATAGATTTCAGCTCCACATGAGGCTGAGTGGATGAGTCCATTTAGTTCTGGGGTGAAAAATTAGAAAGACACAATTGGTTCACTTTTAAGCCACATTCTTTCATAACAACCCAAGGAATAATGACTGACATTTTTAACACCAATGCAACTTTACTCTCTATGTTATTTCTCTAATGTCTCAGAGAATCCTTTCAATGGGGAGAGAAAGGTATAAATTATTGACTTCATTTATATTCCCACTGAAGTCATAGAAAGTGATGATTATAGCAGGTACCTTTAAACATTTCTTCTGTTAGAGAAGAGCTAACAAACAAAATTATTCCTGTAACTCAATTGTCAACATTATAACTGTCTAATATTTTATTTTTTAAAGCGTTGTTATTTGAGTAAAAGTAGTGCTGATATGAAAGGAAACTGGCTTTGTTCAGTTACTGGTGCCAAATTTCTTTGGACTCTGGCTATGTATGTAATTGTTAGTGGTACATTTAACTGGTGGCTGCTTATGGGTGAGCCATTTTAAACCACATAACACTGAACCATGAAGGTTATTTCACTTTTTTCCATAGCATATACCAAAAAGTTTATCGGGTCTAAATATACACCGTACCATTGAAACATTGCTGTGTATTCCATTTCAGGGTGCATGCTCTGTATTCTTAGATTTTTCAAGCAACTACTTTATTTAAGGTTCTTAACCACCTTTGCTTCCCTTCCAACCCCTGACCTTAAGGAGGAGATTAGTAGGGAAAGGGGTGTTTATCTACTTCCTGCTGATAAGGGTCAATGGGTCCTTTGGGGATTACCACTCAGTCACCAGAAGTCTAGTCAAACAGCAAAGCAGCAGATGGAACACAAGACCGCAGCAGCAGAATGATTCAGTGGAAACAGCTAGACTCCGCCCAAATGGCACAAGACAGCCAAAGCAAGAAAAACTCTGCTGAAGTGGCAAAATTCTGGCAAAAGAATATGAACAATTCTCTGGAGCATTTCTCACTGCAAACACCAGTGAATCATGCAAACCATTGCAAAGAGTAGCAATGCAAAAGCAAGGAGATACAGAAAGTATCTAACTCTCTGTAGGCTTCTATTTAACCCTTCTCAGAGTTCATACGGGGATGTTTTGCAGCTCAAAAAAATCTATGCCTCTCACACAAGGTAGCTTTCATCTGACCAACATCACACACTCTCTCATGGGGACTGTTTTCCAAGGGGGGCTGTTTTCCACAGAGGGAAAATATTTGGGTCCCACATTTGGGACCCAAACAAAAAACATAGTCACATGACACAATTGACTTTCCAAAGAAACCAGAAACTTCATTTCAGTGCTTCTGACAAGGAAATGATGCAATGGCTTTGGTTTTATGTTTGTTTACATCTTCATGTGTCAATGAAGTCCAGAAAGCTTTGTTCTTTCAAAAACTTTTTAATTATATGTATTTACTCCCTCCTTCTACCCCTCCCCCTCTCTCTGTGTGTATATGTGTGTGTTTGTGTGCCAGGGCATGCACATGGAAGCCAGAGGACCTGCAGGAGCTTATTTTCTCCTTCTGCCTTGAAAATCCCCAGTACTGAGCGAAGATCAGGGCTGACCCACTGTGCAGGCCCTGGCACCTTTCACAGTGAGTCTTCAGGCTGCAGTGTGTCTGCCCCGAGGCACACTGCCCCTGCTGACCGAGACTGTTGCTTCTCTTACGGCTTCAGTGTGTCTCTCTACCAATGCCACTCCATGCAGGTGTACATATACAAGGTCAGGTGGAGAAGCTGTCCACCTGATCTTGCTGCATTTCCTTAGGGACTCAGGAGTGAAGGGGGGAGTGCTTAATAATCATCTCTTGTTTTCATTTTGAAGTTATGAGCTATTTTCACAGATAGAATTTCTAACCAAGCTACAGGTTACTTTGGTTAGCTGTGCTCCGAATGCTCTCAGCCCCTCCTGCACCCATACTCACGCACAATGTTCACTCTGTTGATTTGTTTTTTCTCATTTTCTATTGTGCTATTCTACTCACTCAGTCATTTGTTTAGTATTGGTTAAGTCCTTTGCTAGGGCCCTGGAATGGAATAAAATGAGTAGAAAAGAGAATTTGAGTGATTGTGGAATTTTAAAAATCTATGCAGGAACACCAAGGAGAAGATGCTTAGTGTACACTGGTTGAGGGGGAAGCAGTTCACAATAAAGGAGGTGAGGGAATGCTTGCCCTGGCTTTGAGAGAGCTAAAGCTACGAAAGCCACTAGAAACAGAGACAGGCTCTTTCTTTCTGTCTCTCTGTTTATCTCTCCTCACATATTTCATTCTTCATCCTCTCTGGAGTCTGACCTTTAGTAGCTAGGCAGGGATACTCTAGCAAATGGTTATACTGTGATTCTTTCAGGTCCTCAGTTTTAGTGTGTAGAGCTGTTGTGTCTCAATTACAAAATGTCTGGAAGGGAGACCTGTATGATTTTCCCATCTGAGGTCAGGTGTCTACCCTGGTGTCAGTACACACAGCTAGTCATTTCTCACTGTTTACCCTGCAGGGGTTGGGAAGACTGACTCTCAGCAGGTGCTAAAAGGTCAGGCAGTGCTGGTAGAAAAAGAACATCATCTGTGTGTGTTTGTGTGTGTGTGTGCATGTGTGTGTGTTAGTGTGTGTGCATGTGTGTGTGTGTGTTTGTGTGTGAGATAGTGGATAGGTGGCTCACACACCTGTACAGAAGCTACTCCTTTCCTGTATCTGGCTCTTTTATCACATTCTCATTGTCTTTTAAAAGCTAGTCTTTCATTCGAGGTTGAATTGGTCATTGTACTCAGGGACTATTAAAGAGGGAAAAAAATTGCTGCTTTTCTTTTTAAGCACTTGTTAATGCTGGCTGAGTTATTC
The DNA here is from genome assembly GCA_028658305.1 of Pachyuromys duprasi. Taxonomy (NCBI): domain Eukaryota; kingdom Metazoa; phylum Chordata; class Mammalia; order Rodentia; family Muridae; genus Pachyuromys; species Pachyuromys duprasi. The sequence goes on along the minus strand of CM053767.1, from coordinate 21,740,484 downwards.
ATTCAGACAGTTGGAACATTCTCCTGAAAAAATTTAAAAAAGCCTTCTGTCCTTATGTAAAAAAATTACAGAGCATTACCAGTTTATAAGAAAAATTTTGTTTTGGGCTTATGAGTATTAGTGTTTCTTTAGTTTTTATTAAAATGGAAAGAACTTGATACCTAACATGCCACACTATACCATAAAGTAGAAGCTATAAATTAAGAAGGAGACTAGACTCTTAAACACTTCTAAGTTTTTGTATTTTTCCCAGTTTGCTTTTTTTCTGTGCCAGTTATCTATTGCTACAACAATGCTGGGATAAAAATATTCATGAAGGGGCACTGCTCTCTCTGGTCTGTTGGTCTGTTGCTGGGATCCCTTGTACTGTTGGGGCTCAAAGAAGAATTGGCTGATCTAGACTGGATTCAGGGGGGTGATTAGTATAACTCAGCTCTGCTCAGTGTGCCTTTTATCTCCCAGGACACAAGCTGGGCACATCCTTTTCATGGCAATGATAGAATCATAATAGAGCGAGTGAAACAGCAGATCCCTAAAAATTAGCTTGGCTCAGAACACCAGTGTCTTTACCTCATTCTGTTGGCCAAAGCAAGTCACAGGAACTGCCTAGAGTAAAAAACAAAAACAATAACAAAACCAAAACCAAAACTGATTCCACTTAGTTAGTGAGAGGAATGGCTGTATAATAGGATGCTATAGACAGGAGTGAAGAATAGGGGCTATTTTAATAATGTTTCAAATTTTCAGACTTTGTTTTTGTAAGCAAAGATTGTTCACATCACAAGATCTACTTTAGTTTAGTTTTTGCTATGTGTTAATTGTCCAGGTCGTAACCAATTTATTGGTTTTCCACTGGAATCTGAGTGTTTATAGCTAGGCCCAGTCAACTTCTACTCCAGCCTCTTTAGTCTGATTTCTAGAACTATTAAAACATAAAAGTTAAGATTCTGTTTTCATAGTCACTAGATGCCAGGGAACTTCAAGAAATCTATCTTTTGCTAAGATGACCCAATGGTATTAAGTAGAGGTTATCAGTGGGCAATGGGGCATGGGGCATTTGGAAGGGAGAGAGAGAGAGAGAGAGAGAGAGAGAGAGAGAGAGAGAGAGAGAGAGAGAGAGAGAGAGAGAGAGAGAGAGAGAGAGAGAGAGAGAGAGAGAGCATGCGAGAGAAACAGAGATCGGGAAAGAGAGACAGAGAAAGATGGGGTGTAGGAGAAGGAGTGTGGAAGACAGAGAGAGGAAGGAAGTGAAGGGGAGGGGAAGAGGGAGGAGAGAGAGACTGACTCTTGGCATAAATAATATCAGGAACACCAGGCACCATTCTGACTTGATGCCACAGGCATCATCTGGAGGGGTGTGAGTGTAGCAGCTGTTTCATCATACAGTCTAGAAGGCCTTTGGGCTTTTCTTCTGGCTGCTCATACCCAATGTTTGGACATTCCAGGGTGCTCTGTAGACTAGTGTTTTCTAAAAGACCATATTCTTCAGAACTCACCCATAAGGGACTCTGCTGTCTGAATTCGTTTACTCATCTTCATAAACAACAAAGGTCTTATCAATTAATTGTATTAATACCTGATTTTTAGACTGTTATTTTTATAAGTCTTTAGTTACAATATGGCAAGGAGTGCTTCCCCTACCTCTCTCTCTGTGTGTGTACATGTGTGCATAGCAATGAGTTTTATTGGAGTTACTCACAGAAGTATAGATGAGGTCTTTCTTTCTTTCTTTCTTCCTTTCTTTCTTTCTTTCTTTCTTTCTTTCTTTCTTTCTTTCTTTCTAATGTTATTTATTTATTTTTATATCAATCACAGGTTAGGTACTTTGCATCCCAGGCATAGCCCCCTCCCTCATTCCCTCCCACTCTTCCCATCCCTCCCTCATCTCCTCCTCACCCCCAAGTCCACCGGAGGGGGGAGGATCTCCTCCCCTTCCATCTGACCCTAGTTTATCATGTCTCTTCATGGCTGGCTGCAATGTCCTCTTCTGGGATCTAGTTGAAGCAGATATGTGTATTACTTCCATTTTAAAACCAAGAAGTATAACTTAAAGGGCTAATTAAATTGTCCAAGGACATTTTCCTTTTCAAAATTTCACTAATCTACCCATGTTTCTTTCTCAATAAAAACATACATATATACCTGTTTTGTGATAAAATATTGTTTGACCACACATGATGGTCATTTTGCAAGGTCCTTTCTTATGATACCACTTTGTGACAAAGATAAAGAAGGCCATCCATGTTAGACATTTATTTTTCATCTATTATTCTATTGCTGTACAGAGTATACTTACAATTTTTAACCTCTGAGAGAGAAGGGGAATTAGGGTGTGGGTTTCTAACCTGTGTGATCCTCTGAGGTCCTGCAAGTCTCCTCAAGACAGCTAGTAGAGCTGTGACTAGAAGACTGGATCTGCACGTCTCTGGAATCTAGAGTCGTCTTGAGGTTGGCAGGAGTAGCAAGGAGGTCTGAGGTCTGAGAGCTGAGGGTGGTAATGAGAGTATCTGGCAGTCTGAATCCTCTCCTTTCTTAGGAAAACAGGAACGGATGCTGGCATTTCGGAGTCAGCTGTGCCCCTGTTGCTCAGATTCTGCTCCACGCCGTCATTTGTGTCAGGACCCTATATGTGCCTCTTGTTCAACTGATCTCCACAGGGGGACCAGTAGGACTGTGGACCAGAGGATGGGACAGTGTTCCTGGTATCTGGAGTTGTGGGAGGAGTCTGGAGTCTGGATGCTGTAGCCATGGGATTTTGGAACTCAGGAGTTGTGTTCGAGAAGGAGTTGTGTTCTGGGAGCCTAGGACATTGTGTGTCTTTTGGACTTGGGAGCCATTGCAGGGGGCGTTGAACTGTGTGTCCCTAGCTCCCAGAATGCCTCCTCTTGTCTGGAAAATACAAACATTGGCATTTTGGAGTCAATAGCCATCTCACTTGCTTGTTCTGATCTTCTGCTACTCAGATACAGTATGCATTGGGCATAGCCATCTTGGAGAGACCCCAAGATAAAACTTTGTTTTAGGCACTTCCTTTATTCTGCATCTACATTCTCAGAGAGGTGTTTATTTCAGAATACATATGGAAACATTAGATATAATTAGAAATTTATTTTGGGTGGATAAACAAAATAAGTTGGCTTTTTATAATTTTTTGTGTTTATTTTGAAATAAGTGGACATAAAACCATACGTAACATGAACTGAGTGTCTAACAATACTGGAGGATTTCCTCCATGTGGCAAAATTACTCTTATTAAAGACACACATGGTTTATACTCACTTATAAGTGGATATTAGACATATGATATCGGATAAACACACTAAAATCTGTACACATAAAGAAGCTAAGCAAGAAGGAGGACCCTGGGTAAGATGCTCAATCCTCATTCAGAAAGGCAAATGGAACGGACATCAGAAGAGGGAGAAAACAGGGAACAAGACAGCAGCCTACCACAGAGGGCCTCTGAAAGACTCTACCTAGCAGGGTATCAAAGCAGAGGCTGAGACACATAGCCAAACTTTGGGCAGAGTGCAGGGAATCTTATGAAAGAAGGGGGAGATAGAAAGACCTGGAGGGGGCAAGAGCTCCACAAGGAGAGCAACAGAACCAAAAATTCTGGGCCTAGGAGTCTTTCTGAGAGTGATACTCCAAATGAGGATAATTCATGGAGACAACCTAGAACCCCTGCACAGATGTAGCCCATGGCAGCTTAGTCTCCAAGTGGGTTTCCTAGTAAGGGGAGCAGGGACTGTCTCTGACATGAACTGAGTGGCTGGCTCTTTGATCACCATTGTGTGAGGGGGTCACAGCCTTACCAGGCCACAGAGGAAGACAATGCACCCAGTCCTGATGAAACCTGATAGCCTAGGGTCAGATGGAAGAGGAGGAAGACCTCTCCTATCAGTGGACTGGGGGAGGGGCATGGGATGGTGGGATTGGGATGGGACGAGGGAGGGGGCTACAGCTGGGATACAAAGTGGATAAATTGTAATAAATAAAAAATAAATTAATATAAAACTATCTGCTGAATGTATTACATTCCAACTGAAGTTTCCCCACCCTTCTCCTCTCCCAATCCCTCCTTTCTTTCCCAATCCACCCTATCTCCATTTTTCTTCAGAAAAGGGCAGGTCTCCTATGGATATCAACCAGACATGGCATATCAAGTTTTAGTAAGAGTAGACACTTCCCCTAGTAGTAAGTCTGGATAAAGCAAACCACTGAGAGGAAAGGGTCTCAAAAGCAGGCAAAACAGTCAGAGACAGACCCTGCTCCCACTGTTAGGAGTCCCACAAGAATGACAAGCTATACAATTGTAACATACATGCATAGGACTTAGGTGAGACCCACAAAGGCTCTTTGGTTGTTGGTTCAGTCTCTGTGAGCCCCTATGGAGCCCTGTTAGTTGATTCTGTGGGCTGTTTTCTCATGGTGTCCTTGACCCCTCTGGCTCCTACAAAAGAAAAAAAAGGCATTGACAAGCAGAGTCTGCTTTGTGTAGCCAGCAACTCCTGAGTACAGGGTCTGCCCCAGCTTGTGGTTGATCCCACAGCTATTATTTGTGAATAGCTTCTTGACTAGCGGTGGAACTTTGTGCCCTGTGTCACTTCCTCTGTGCTGGAATTTTGTCTGGCGTGGGCTTGTGCAGCTGTTGTGCATGGTATTACAGTCTGTGTGAGTTCATTTGTATATTTGTTCTTTTGTGTAACACTTGCTGGTCATACATCTTATCACTGAGCTGCAGCCTCAGCCTTTCAGCAAGAATTAGTACATGGATCTGGATATCTATGGGGGATCTAAAACTGTTTGCAGTGTTTTGAGTAGATGAGCTTGTGCACTTTTATTTGAGAGATAGTCTGCTGTTCCCATGTCTTTTTCAAAGGGATTAAGATCCTTTTCATGACTGTGACTTCTAAAGAGACAATCAATTTGTAAAGTAAACAAGTTTGGTTTGAGCTTATAGTTCTGGAGGTTTTAGTCTATGCCTGCTTGGCTCCATTACTTTGGGCTTTCATGGTAGGAAGGTGTAATAGAGTAAAACTACCCACCTGTGTCAGGAAGCAGATGTCTTTGAATGGCATGCCCAATCTACTAAACTGAAGACTCCCAAGGCCTAGAGAGATGGCTCAGTGGTTAGGAGCACTTGTTCTTGAAGAGGACCTGGATTCAATATTCAGCACCCACATGGTGGCTCACAAACAGCCATAACTGTAGTTTCAGAAGATTCAACACCATATGTTGATCTCTTTGAGCACCAGGTACATGTGTGATGCACGTAGATATATGTGGGGAAAACACACACACATATGTATGTATACATAAATTAATTCTAAAATAAAATAAAGACCTCTCACTAGGGTCCACCTCTTAAATATTTCAATACATCCTGATAGTATCCAGCTGGGGAAAAGATCTAGGATCAAGCATGTGTATTCTAGGGCCACGATGTAGTTCCACACCACTTGCACAAAACTAGTACGTGTGGGGATTGATAGATACTTAAAATAGTATGGAATGCTCTAAAGACATCTGTCTGGGTTCATCACCTCTCTGTGTACTGTGTAATACAGTGGATATGCCTTACAACAAGAAAGCCCGTAGCCTCTGGTCTTGGATAGGAAGACACATGGATACACAATTTTTTTTTCATTTTTTCCTTTCTTTATGGAACTCTGCCAGGCTAACTTAGCTTGTTAGGAGGCTACATTCTCAGACTCTCTAAGGTCCTTAACTTTTAAGAACCATCTTAAAGTTTCTATTGCTGTCATGAAACATGACCAAAAGCAAGTTGTGTAGAAAGAGTTTATTTTGTTTATACTTCCACATCACAGCTCATCGTTGAAGGCAGTCAGGGCAAAACCTGCAATCAGGGATTAATGATGAGGCCATGGAGGGGTGCTGCTTACTGGCCTGCTCTTCACGGCTTGCTGAGCCTGCTTTCTTATGGAACCTAGGACCACCTGCCCAGGGATGAGCTCACCCACAATAGGCTGGATCATCCCATACCAATCACTAAGAAAATACCTTCCAGGCTTCCCTGCAGCCTCAGTTTATGGAGACAATTTATCAGCTGATAAGGTTCCCTCTTCTTAGATGACTCTAGCTTGTGTCAAGTTGAACAATAACCATGTATATCACTGTTTACTTACATATCAGTCTCCTTACATAAAATTTTGGCTTAATTAGGGCAAGGACTTTGTCTATTTTCATGTTCTATCTTTCTTTTTTTTATGTTCTGTCTCACATGTACAGTATAATTGTTAGCTCACCGTATCGTCACAATAAAAATGGATAATTAAATAAATTAATGCAAATCTGTTCTTACATGCTGCTTTTTTTTGTATAACCTTTCAAAAACTATAGAAACCCATCCCTCTGATGCTTGACAGTGCCTTAAAATCAGACATTTGTTGGCTGTATGCATATGTCCACTGCTTAGAGCGATATAAAATTGCAAGCCCAGGAACAATGATAGGGTCAGCAACACAAAGCTTGGCTGTGTCACTGAAATTTCACACAGCTTCATATTCACTGCAGATGACCTGACAAGTCTTCCCAGAGTGAAAGAGGAATGAGCGATATTGACAAGTCTTTTAGAAATTTCAGAAAGTAAAGAGAAATGAAAGTAGGTTTTCTTTGTGTATAGCAACTGAACTTGAAGCATGTCCTTGGTCAGAATTTCTGTTTGAATGACTGTCTTAGTGCTCTAACTTATTAAAGTTAAAGTTAAATTTTATAGGACAGGAAGTAGTGAGGTGAGAGAGAAAGAATGCTCTAATAGAGTTGGAAAATCTGAGTTTTAAAGAATTTAAAGTCCAAATGTAAGACCTGGAAGGGAATATATATTTATAATATCAATATAATATCACATATATTTTTCATAAAAGTATATTAAAATAAGCAATATATTAATCATTGTGCTTCCAGACACCAGTGTAACCATATTATTTTTACATCATACATTTATTTCAATTTTAATTTTTTTGTCCTTCTGAGACAGGGTCTCTCTCTCTATTGCCCTGGCTGTCCTGGAACTCACTATGTAGATCAGGCTGTGCTCATACTCACAGGAGTACACCTGCCTCTACCTCTCAAGTACTGGGGCTAAAGACGTACATCACCATATCCAGCTTACATTTTACATTTATTTTAAACAGAAAATGCTACCTGGGAAAAGTTCCAAATAAAAAATGAATGTGGAATGTGGACTGGTTCCCCATGAGGCAGCATGAAGGCTCGGTGAAGACTTCTATTCCTTCATCCGAAATGTTAGTTGTCCGCAGTCATGCAAATGCCAGCTCAAAGGAAGTCACAGTTCTTCATGAGCCCCCTTGGAATCTACACTGTGTGGGGCTGTTGCAAAAAGAGACAAAGAAGCTGGTGTTCATGGATCTATTTCTAGAAATAGAAGTTCAGAAAACAGAAAAGCCTGTCTCATATATAACATTCCCAGATATTATATTTACAAGTTGCAAAAGCAATTGAACGCCAGCAACAAAGCATTCACTAGAAGAGAAGCGACAGAGCTATTCCCTTCAGGTTATGATTGAAGATGACATTTTGTTACACCAGGCAGAAGACTTTCATTAACTGGGGCTAAATGTAAGGAGTATGAAACAAGATGAATACAAGTAATAACTCCATTGTTGTGGAATTCATAAAAAATGCCAAATGCAGAAACATATTGGACACATTTTTCTGTAAGTGTGTTATTATTGCTATTATTTTCAGTAACATCATATGCACACTGTGGAGGGGAAGGCACGTGACCACAGACTGCAAATTGCATATATTTGGGTAGTTATGGTTTATCCGTGTTCTTGAGATCCAGCCTATGACAATTCTGTTTCAATTTCACATGTTCTCTCATTTGTCCTATACCACATATCATCAATCTGTGAATGAATGGACTTTTCCGGATAGTCCAAGGCAAAGTGTGAACCTTGTTCTTGATGATACTTACTTTTCTTCATTTTAGCTTTCTTGTGCATTCTAGGCAAACTCTACCACTGAGCCACATCACCAACTCTTTGTTTTTTGCCTGTTGCATTGTGGATGCACAGGGATCAGAAAGTAGAAGCATGCAGTGCTAAGGCATGTGCGAGACTCACCATATGTTGGTATGCTGCTTGAATTAAATATTTAAGCACCCCAAATGTCTCTTGAATTAGGTAATCACAGGTTCTACTTTACTTGAGGGGCATGTGAGGCAACACCTCATGCCTGAAACCATAGATTGTATGAAACACTGGGAGGCACAAAGACAGGTACCCTGAAAACTAAAATGGCAATCAAGCAACCAATGGCTAGGTGGTTATGCAAAGTTTGGATGCTCTGGATGATTAATGTTCCTTACTTTTATGGGTAGGGCTGGGTATACTGAGCCATATTCTTATGCTGCGAAGTTTTGAGTCATCAATATTTATTTTTAAGAATAGCTAAGATCAAAAACTCTAGTGACAATGCATGCTGGAGAGGTTGTGGAGAAAGAGGAATCCTCTTCCATTGCTGGTGGGAATGCAAACTTGTACAACCACTCTGGAAATCAATTTGGCGCTTTCTTAGACAATTAGGAATAGTGATTCCTCAAGACCCAACTATACCACTCTTAGGCATTTATCCAAAAGATGCTCAAGTACACAACAAGGGCATTTGCTCAACTATGTTCATAGGTGCTTTATTTGTAATAGCCAGTACCTGGAAACAACCCAGATGTCCCTCAGTTGAGTAATGGATACAGAAATTGTGGTACTTTTACACAATGGAATACTACTCAGCAATTAAAAGGAGAATATCATGAAATTCGCAGGCAAATAGTGGGACCTGGAAACTATCATCCTGAGTGAGGTATCCCAAAAACAGAAAGAAACATATGGTATATACTCACTTATATAGACCTATAGGATAGGAAGGTCAAGCTGAAATCTACAC
>CM053767.1:21673268-21723230 GCA_028658305.1 Pachyuromys duprasi | reverse complement strand
ATGGAGATTTGGCGCCTCCTTCTGTGCCAGGGGCTGTGCACCACGGTCTGAGATGATATTTGGGGCACACACAGTGGGTTCGGGTTGGTGTGCCTCCGCTGTATGCAGGCCTGTCTGAAATGGTGCCCGAGGCCGTCTCTGTCTGGCCTGTGGACAGACACCCGAACTGGGGTTTTTGCTGGCAGATGAGTGCAGCTTTCGCCCTCAGTGTGCGGTCTGGTCAAGATGGTCCCCAGATCCTCTCAGTCTGTGGTGGTTCTGGCGATTGGTGTGTGCCTGCCACACACCCGTGGGTTGAGGCAGAACTCGGGTTCCTCCCAGATCTGCTGGCGGACTCACACACTGACTGAGTTTTTGCTGGCAGAAGTGTTCGTCGTGCGCCCAGCAGTGTGCGGACTGGTCAAAAAGGTCCCTCAATCCATTCAGTCTGGGGCGGTTCTGGTGATCGGTCTGAGCCTGTAGCACACCCTCGGGTTGAAGCAGAACCCGGGTGTCGTGTGAGCTTGCAGTGGGCAGTTCAGTTAAAACGGCACCCGGTTCCTCCTGAGACTGCCCGGGAGACAGTCTACAATGGCGGGTGCGGGCGCCCAGCGCGGCTGCTCGTTCAGATCAAGCTGTGCGCCGCTGGTCACCGGGAAATTTTTCCAGGTAATAACTGGGTGTCTCTAGGGTTTTCCCACTTGATTTTCTCACCGTAGGAGTTCTGCTCACCTGGCACTCACAATGCTGGCGTTTTAGGTCCCAGAGTTCAGTCTCCTGGTCGCTGCGTTGTTTCTGCTCTCCTACTCCTCAGACACAGTGTTCTCTCGTGGCAGCCATCTTGGATCTCTTGCCTTATATTTTCTTCTATGCAGTATCCACTAGTCACGTGACAGTTGAGTACTTGATATGTGGATAGTGTGACTGCTGAATTGAAAGGTAAGTTTAAATTTAAATAACTAACTATGGCGAGTAGTTATCCTGATAGCCTTGCTCTAGCATCCATCAAAAGCAAACAAAACAAATAAAACAACTGCAAATTAGCTTAACTTAAAGTTACCCATCTGCTTGGTTTTCTTAGTAGATTGCTGTGACCAAGTAGCTTTTCCCTCTGTGCAATCATGGAGTCTCCTTTTTCTTTTTACCTTACTGAATTAACTTTCTCTCTGATCACTCATGTTGGCATTTTTTTTCCCAGCACTATCTGCTTGCTTCTGGCAGAAATTTGGCGTTTTATTAGAGAATGATCTCATAGGAGAAAGCTTTCCTCACCCCCCTCCACAGTTCACAAAAGCTGCGAAGCAGGGCTTCCCAGCTAGCAGAGTGCTGGCCCCGGGGGCACGGAAGACGACCGGGAGAGGTTCCAGCGCCAGCATCTCCACAATTACACTACTTATTTTTGTTTAATGGATATTAGAACTACGCAATTAGCACTTCAGATGTGTGATTCCATGGATATTACTGCTTAATATGGAACTAAACGAGGCATTTATGTTTCAGAGATGCATTTAAATATTATGTTAAATAAATAGTGGTGCAGTTTGTTTTTAAAATGGCCAAGTTCTGGGAAACACGGCTTCTAAGTAAACTTCGGTAATAGCTCCACCTCCGCCCTCCTCCGCCCTCCCATACTCCACATACGTGCCTGCTTTGGTCACGTCTTTGTTAATTTGATTACTTCTGCCTTGAGACTCTATCTGCTCTTGACTTCTCCAGGTAAGATTCTATCAGCAGTGTCAGATCAGGTCCTCAGAGAAACCCTTCCTGCCTCCTCACCTTCCTCCATTTTCTCATAAAGAATCATCCCGACCTTTTTATTCTTGTATTTACTCACCCTTTCAGTGTAGCATCTGCCCCAGGCTGGTTTCATTGGTTATATGATGATCTTTTTGCTCGCTAAACTGAGAATGATCTGAAAGCAGGGCCACCATTTTGGTCATTTTTATGCCTTAGAATATCTGACTTGTACTCAGTTCTTAAGTGTTTGTCATGGAATAAGCACAGATTTTAAGATAAACTTTATTATGCGATGCCAATTTTTAATCATCTCCCTCTTTTTCTGTCATAGTTATTGTAATTGGAGGAAACTTTAGCCACACTAGACTAGCAAATGCACAGGACACCAAAGGGGAATAATAAATAATGATATGAAATATGTATTAAAATTGCTGTTTTCCAAAACTAAAACAACTAAAGTAAATGTTTTAAATCACTTCAGTTTTCTTGAAAAAAGCAAGAACTTAATTTATGAAAAAATGCAGGCATATATATATATATATATATATATATTCTGCATTACTGAAACAAATAAGTTTGAATTATAAAACTTCATTCTAACTTCTTTCACCAAACCATTTTCCATCGTACTAGTTCCCCTCCTGGTTCCTGGGAAAAATTCTTGATAAAGAGCTATTTAAGGCAAGAGGGGTTGCAGTTTACAATTTGCAGGCCGAGGGAAAGGGTCCGTCCTGGTGAGATGGTCATGGAAGCAGGAGTTTGGAGAGGGTGGTCATATTTTCTCTACAGTGAAGAAGCAGAGAGAGGCGAATATTGACGCTCAGGTTGATTTTTCCTTTTTATGCAATCCAGAAACACAGCCTATTTTTTCGTCACTACTTGCTTGCTTTTGACAGTGCTGCAACTAACTCCCAGTCATGGTGAACCTTTCTCATTTCAAAGAATGTAATCTATATAGCCTCTCACAGACACTCCTGGTCTCGGCTCTCTTCTTTGATTCTACATCATCTCTGGTAGACGATATTAAGTATCATGTCAGCTCTTCTTGGTGAGCTCCTTTACACTGCTCATGCCGTAGTTTCTTTCTGATTAGTCACAGAAACTTCTCATAAATAGGGTACTCAAACTTAAAATTATTTTGAAAGTTTTATGATGGTGTGCGTTTTGATATTGCTCAAGCCGCCCCTAGAGGCATTTCAGGCATGGCTGCTGTTTCAGCTGTGCGTCAGTAGGTGGCAGAGAGGAGAGAGGCTGTGTCTGTGCTCAGTGAGCATCTGAATAATTAGTAGCCTAACACTCCCTGAGAAAAGCGAGCATAAAATGACCTCCAGACTAGTGCCAGGGGTCACAGAAAAGGAGGTAGCTCAGACACCCATCAGTCCACCGCTAGGGCCCCCAGGCAAAGAACTAGCCCGAGGTCACCACCAGATCTGGCTCTAGGCGGGCCTGGATGGAGTCCTAGGATGGAGGGCCAAGCCAGAGGCTAGAAAAACCCCGTCTGGGACTGCTCCCCACTTTCGCAGGAGTGAGCCCAAGACAGAGACCCTTGCAAGGGTCCACTCATGAGGGCTAGGGAGGAGTGAGGCCGGGATGACTTACTGGAGTGGTGCCATGGGTTCCAGACAGGGAACTAGCCTGACATGAGCGGCAGTCTGGTGCTGTGTAGGCCTGGGGGTGGGGTGAGAGTGGGGGCAGACCATGCCCTAGGTGCCCCCTGCCCAGCACTATACTGCACAAAGGGACATAGCACTCCTGAGATGACCCCAGATACTCAGAGATCTGGGGCACCATTAAGAGGAGCAAATGAGTAATGGAGAAATGGAAGAGAGGCACAGAAGGATGTGTGTACAATGAAGAGAGGCAGAACTGGAAACTGGAGGGTAATGAGGGACAGTCTGATGTGAGTAGTCAGTGATGCAACCTGGGACCATGGTGGGGTCCTGGCCTGTGCTGCCACCGAGGGCCATGTCTGGGTCTGCGGATCTGCAGCAGCAGAAGTCTGTTACAATCGAAGGCTAGGTGGAGGCCCCTGGTCTGGTCTGCTGCCTGGAACTTGTTGATGTCAAAGGCTGTGCAGAACTGGCCCCTCCTGGGCATTGCAAGAGAGCTGGCCCTGAAGGCATGAGAGCAGGAGAGAGGACCCTGCTCCTGTCCAGCTGCAGTACTTGGGTGAGATGGCCCCAAGGGTATGAGTATGGGAGAGCTGGCCCTGCCCTGCGTCTGCCCTGCGGTGGCATGGATGAGGGAGAGATACCCTCCTCACTGCTCACCACCTGAGGCAGTGAGAGACCTGGCCCTGGGATCATGAGCGTAAGAGAGCTGTCCCTACCTCTTACCAGCTGTAGCGCTCAGGAGAGCAGTCCCTGGAGGTGGGGGTTGCAGATGAGCTGCTTCTGGGAGGCATGAGCAAGGGAGAATCAGTGGGTTGACCAGCTTGGACACCTTTCAGGCCCAGATCCAGGACTTTTAATTGGCCCAACCCAACATCTACCCTATTGATGAAATGAAGGAGTGTATGACGAGGCCAGTTCTATAAATCCAAAACTACTAATGTCCATGACACAGGGCAACAACAGTATATGCAACAGGACTCCCAGTGAGATTCCAATACTGATAGAGTAACAGACGCTGGAGCCTCATACCAGACCAATGAATGCAGTGAACATTTGCAAGCAAAGATGTGTGGACAGAAGGGTACACTGTGGGACACACCGTGACACACTGCAGCTTCCACAAGATTTTTTTTTTCTCTGTTGTGGTGGGGGCGGGAGGGATTGCAAGGGCAGAGGGTGGGTATGAGGGGAGGAGGGAGGTGAGTGGGATCAGGGTACGTGATGTAAAACTTACAGAGAACCAATCAAGAGTTAAATAAATTGTTCAAAATAAGAAATAAATATAAAAATAACAAATAAATAATATTGCGTATGTCTTTATGAGGTTATGTAGTAAGATTGTAAAACATATGAGTAAAATGAATTTTTATTAGCCTCTTATGTGAATGAGGTCATTTCTTATGTGTAGGAAAATAAAAATATGCAAGGTAGCTAGGGTTCATAGGAGCAATTTCTCTTTCTATAAAAAGTCAACTTGTTAAGAGAGGTTTTGGGCTTTTCTTGACCTTTTCCTAACTTCAGTTGGCAGCATATTGTTCAGGTATTATGTTCTTGCATTCTATTTCCATTCCATCTTTAAATAATGTCCAGGAGATGAAGCCTAGTTTTGGATAAGCAAAAACTCACAACACCGATCTAATTTTTTTGTACATTTATTAGAAAAGTAGGTAGAAGTGCTTTAAAGATAAAAAGAGCTTAGAGATAGAAGAAAAATTATCACTGGTTTAAAGGGCGGCCATTCACCTACTTAATGTTTACAATACAATGTTGAAAGGTGTACAGTAGACAATGACTCATTGATTTTCTCATTGATTTTCAACAGCCCATTGGCTTATATAAGCCTAAAAGAAAAGAAAAAATCTTCTATATTGATCATTTTTAATTTGCAAAGTGAAAACATAAAGAAAAACCAAGATTGGTGGTGATCTAGCTGAGAGGGTAGAGGGAAGACCCCACCATTGAGGAAGAAAATGAAGAAGTTGGTGGAAATGTAGAAGGTGGACAGTGTGAAAGAGACAAATTATATTCTTTATGCCAAGTCACTGTATACTCTTGAAAAATCCCATGATAGAGCTCATCAGGGAAATGACTTGCAAGTACTGCCTTGCTTCAAAAGAACCCAAGAAAGTTTGCTGAAGACTTAGTATGAGATGGGCCACAAAACAAGCTGAAGCAAATTATGCATCACAGCACCTTTTGTACTTCCTGTATTTTTTTTCTTCTGTGGAATTATATCATTACTGCAGTAATATTCTGGATATCTAGGCAAGTAAATAAAAGAGAAGATACCTTAAATTTTAGCCTTCATGTTCAGGTGTTCAGTTTTAGCGTGATATTTGAGCCCTTAGTTGCTTGCCTTTGTAAGACCATATTTGGATTACTTCCTGGGAGAGTAGAGACATGGCCCACCAGTTAAGAGTGTTTATTGCTGTTGTCAAAGATCTGAGTTTATTTTACAGCACCCACATCCAGTGCCTCATGACTACATAGTATTCTATAAGATTCCTCTGGCTTCCAAGGGTACCTGAACTTCAACTCACTTTAAACTGATTAGATCTTCTGGTACTATGTTGTGTAGCAGTGGTAAGAGCAGATATTTCTAGCTTGTTTCAGACATTTAAATGTAAATTTTAATATAGGTTGGTTTACTTGTTTTTGTAAATAGTCTTTCATATTTTAGAAATTATTTTCTCTTATAACCTTTTAAATATTTACTGATTTGTTCTATCATCTATCCATCCATCCATCTAACATCTATCTATCTCTTTATCTATCTATCATCTATCTAATCTATCATGTATCTATTTATTTATTTGTGTGTGCTTGTGTGTTTGTGCCTGTGGAGTTTAGAGGCTACCTTGCAGCATCTGGGTCTCTACTTCTACCATGATGGTCCTTAGGATTGGGCTTGGTCATCAGACTTGATGGAGAAGGCTTTACCCATAGGGCCATTTCTGTAGTCCCACAACCCTGGCGCCCCTCCTTCAGCTACTTGATCATTCATAGATGTTGATTTCTGTTAATGTCCATAAAGATTTTGTTCTTCATTCTATTAGTGAAATAAACGTTACATGAACTGATTGTGAGATGTTAAGATAATCTTACATTTCTAAAATAAATCTAGCTTAGTTACTGTGGGATTTTAAATGATAGCTTTTTTTTTCTCAAAAAGCATTAAGATTTACTCTGAAAGGCAACATAAGGGCCAACACAACCAACTTTATCATGTCCAATTTCGATTCTAAGCTTTATTAGAGTTGTAATGTTTTATTTTTAATCCATAAGCATAGCCCTTTGTGCTATGGCATGGTCCCTCGTGCCTAGGTAGTGTATGGATTTTCCTACCCCTCTATTGAACATCTGAAATTTAGTAATACTCTACAATGGCTGGGCATAAATGCCAGTCTGTAACCTGATCCTGACCTTACATTGTTTTTCTGTTTTTGAAATCTCTGCTTAGTAGCTTCCTTCCCTAGGTTTCCACTTTTTATTAAAAAATAAAAACAACTAAGTTTATTAATTAAATTAATGGCTACCACACTAGACTCAATGTTTATGTTTCAGATACCTCAAAGCTTTATGTTAGCACACTAAGTGTCTCTCACATATTCATCAGGGTAGACGTTCAAGAGTCTTGACAGCATTTGAGCAGCTTTCTTTTCATGGTTCCTTAGAAACCTGCAATACACAGATTCAGCTTATGAATTGACTTTGAATGTTGATAATAAGTATATTTGAAGTACTCAGCCACAGATGAAACATTTACGTCACATACCCTCTCCCCAGAATAGAGAACATTCAGGAGAAGGAGGAGACAGAAAGAGTGTAAGAGCCAGCGAACAGGGAGGACTTTTGAGAAACTTTATTTTGGGGGCACAATAGGAATGTCACACTGAGTAATTCACAACTTGTGTGGTTGCCTGGCCCATACATGCACATGATACCAGCCAGTCAACATTCCAGATTTGTAGGTGGGGGGCTTATGAGGTCCTACCCCCAACTGAGGAGCTATTGGAAGTTAATGGCTTCTGTAGAGAGGTGAGTTGGTTTTCTTCAGGGGTATAGCACCTAATAGGTTGAGCATATTCCAGTGGGTGGCTCCTACCCATGGAAATACTGGTAATGCTATTTGGATTCATTTGGACTCAGTGGACTCCCTCCCTCCTCTCTCTCTCTCTCTCTCTCTCTGTGTGTGTGTGTGTTCAAGAGGACATGGAGTTGGTAAAGGAATATGATGGAGTATGGTGGTTTGAATAAGAATGGTGCTCATGGTTCCATTCTTATCTGAATGGTTAGTCATTAGGGAGTGGCACTATTTGAAAGGATTAAAAGGATTAGGAGGTATGGACTTGTTGGAGTGAATGTGGCCTTATTGGAGGAAGTGTGTCATGGATAGGCTCTGGAGTTTCAAAAACCCATGCCAGGCCCAGTGTCTGTCCTTTCCTGCTGCCTGTATATTTGGATGGAGAGCTCTCAGCTACTTCTCCAGCACCATGTCTGTCTGTATGCCATCATGCTCTAAGATGGGGGAGGGGAGGGCCTGGGGGAAAGGGTGGTCTGGGAGGAGTTGGATAGATGGGTCAGGAATAGAAGAACAAATACATAATATATATGTATAAAATTCTCAAAAATGAATAAAATTATTACATAAATTTCTTAAAAACAGAGTTAACTTTGAGGGGAATCTGCAGAGATTTTCTCTTTTAGGTCTGGTGAGTTTTGTTGTTTGTTGTTGTTTGGGATTTCTTATTTTGCCCACTAAATTCAAGTTGCATAAGTTTCCATCCTTGCCACTTCTACCCATTGAGATTGTTTCAGTGATTAGGCATTGTACCTCTTCACTTTGATTTGTAGATGCCTCAGGACCAAAGACAGGGTACATGTGGGGTTATGATGTCCTTGGTTGCCTTTCATTTGAGACAGGGTCTCATTTCTCACTCTGGCCTTGGACTCTGTTTCTTACTTTCTTTGCAAGTGCTGGGATTACAAGAATAGACTTTTACATCTGGCCCCAAATATTGTTTTCTGACACTGAGGACTGAACTCAGGGCTTTGCACATGCTAAGCATGTTTCCAACCAGTAGGTTTTGTCTTTATTGCATATCATACCTCCTTTCATATGTGTTTCCTGTTCCTAAAAAAATTACTGCATTAGCTTCTGGGCAAGAGTTGAACCATCTTTTAGAATTGTTCAAGGGGAGTAAATACCAACACTATGCACCCACATGCCCAATCAACCATTTAACAAAAAAATACTTTTGATGTTAAATTCTTTATATATCCTTTATTGATCTGCATGAATCCTACAATAAATTTCTTATTTTTCTTCTTTTATAGATCAAGGCATTGATACTCAGGAAGTTCAAGAAAAATGCTTACAGTTGACTCATCCCGGAAATAATACTAAAAATTGAACGGGGCATGTTTGGACCCTATTTCTGTCGCAACACTCTACCTAGCTAGCCAAGAAGCCAGCATATAAGTAACACAGCATTTTGCACTAATATTTTATAAACTTAATTGTTTAGAGGGAGATGTTGATGTTATCAGCAGAAGATAGCAATTGAGTTTTATATGAGACTTTTGTTTTCTCTATTCAAAGATAAAATAGTGGAAATTTCTGGGGTGTACCACGCATCACTTATTTTCCATGCTCAGGGTCAAACCAAGGCCTTTCCATAGGCTGCACAACTGTTCTTCTAACAGCAATGTTCCCCAGTCTTCACTAGACAATTTTGCTATATATTAAAATGATTTTCATTCACTGAAGTAACTGATCATGACTCAGACATTATTCTCACTGTAATGCACGAGTTTACTGTACACTGAACAAACTAGTCAAAATTCCAGATGGCCCAGAGGTCTGGATTTTAGGCCAAACTATGCACATCCTTCCGTGAGGTAAATGACTTCAAAATGAGTAACACTTTACAAAGGGGTAGTTAATAGCCGACTTTTGCTTCCTTAAGGAATTCAACAGGATTAATGTGTGTCTTCAGAACCACCCAGGTAGTGCAATAGCACAGGAGGAAAAACTACTGAATGGACATTTTTGTGATAGCATCAAGCTATCAAGGGAGTTGTTATGGACCTATATGGCACCACTAAGAGTCAGATTGTATTTCCATCCTTTCCCCAATTTGATAAGAAGTCATGGATAATAGATTTGGAGACAAAGAAACAAGCAGCACTCTTGTATCAGGAAAGAGGGAAAATGACTTTCTCATATCTTTTCTGTTTAATTCCATGTCAGATATTCCATGAGTGATATTTGCACCTTTGACATCTGTTTCCCCATCTCTTACAAGCTACAGAGCTATTTAAGAGTTGAGTGTGTAACACGGAATCCGAGAGGTTCCACTCATCTACTGTATGAGACAATACAAGGTGTTCTCTGGCAGGAGTTGAGTTTTATACCTTGAACTAGTTAGGGTTACTATTGCTACGATGGAACACCATGACCAAAAGGAAGCTGGGGAGAAAAGGATTTATTTGGCTTACACTTCCATCACTGCGGGAAGTAAGGGCAGGAACTAAAACAGAGCAGAAGCCTGGGGGCAGAAGCTGATGCAGAGGCCGCAGAGGGTTGCTTCCTGGCTTCCTCAGCAAGGCTTGCTCAGCCTGCTGTCATATAAAACTCAGGACCAGCGGCCAAGGGGTGGCACACTGACAATGGACCAAGCCCTCTCACATCAACCACTAATTAAGAAAACGCCTTACAGGCTTGCTTGCCTGATCTTATGGGGGTATTTCTTAACTGGGGATCTCTCCACTCAGATAACACTTGCGTTGAGTTGAAATTAACTAGCCAGCACCACCTCCTATCTCATTTTCTCACTGTTGTTTTCTCCCTTCCTGACTCAGGGGAGCTTTAGAATTGTGGATTTAGCAGTCCCTCCAGAGAAATGACCAGATATATATGCAGACACGAAGTGCAGTCACAGGACTGAGTTGCGATATGCCAGGAACATTCAAAAGGATTTGAGCCAAGGAATTGACAAAAGAGGGCACTGAAGCAACCAGTTATTCAAGGAAGACACCTGAAATGACCATAAATGCTGTTTTAATAGAGACATTCTTACTGAGATTTGTTGCCAGGTCTAGCTGAAATTCATTTTACTCATCCCTGCTATTTTGGAAGTTCCCCAAGGGCAAATTCATTGCAATTTATTGGAATTTTAATGTTCACAAGGTTACAGCCTTGTTCTTGTTTGTAGTAGTTCTTTCACCTGTCCTGAAAATCTGGGGTGAACATTCTAGAATGAAAAGTCACTGAGAAGGCATGGGGTGATGTTCTAATTATAAAACAGCAAATGTGCCAATTTGGGTGGAATTCTGTAGAAAGGGACCCTAGGGACAGTTCAGGTAGAAACTGGGTTTGACAGATACTTAAATATAGACTGGAGAGGTGTTGTACATGTCTGTTGATCCAGTTTTTTTTCTTGTGAAGAGGACCCCCATTATTATAAAAGGGACTGGCTTTCCCCCTTTACCCACTGCCCTCTTTCCCCTCTTTTGAGAATATATAATTTACTCTTGAATGTTGTTTGCCCCTGAACATCCTAAAAAGCAGTTGTATTTGCTAGCCTCCAGAGCATTTAGATTCAGTGGCAGCATCAACGTGTTTTTGTGTGAACAAATATACCTGTTACACTTACTGTGATCAATTTTCCATTCTGCAGAGAAGTGGAGAAAAAAATCTTAAATGCATATCATTTTCATTGCAAGATCTTTTCCCAGGCAAGCTAGATTAAGGGGCATTTGAGAAAATTTCCAGAGTCAATTGCTGATTGAAATGCAGGTCAATAGGTGTAAGGAATGCTTAGGACAAAGTCCATTCGCTAGAAAGTGGGCTTGATTTCAGGGATAACACAGTTACTCCTTTGACAGCTGGAAGACCTTGAAGGCGCCATTAGGCTCTCCTGATGGGTGGTTTACTTCATTGAACTCTTACAACGACCCTGGGAGACTCATGAGTAGCCTTGTCCTAGAATTTAAGAAACTGCCTGGCATCTATCTCTCTGTTATTTTCAGAAGCGCCTTTAGAGTTAGCTGGCTTTCCTTTCACTGGACTCAGCCGCCTAAACGGAGACGTTTTGGGGGTGACTTGGTTTGCTGTTCCCAGTATCTAGAATGCATTTTTTTCTTCTTTTGGCGAGAGACTGTTTTTTCTTCCCATTTCCTCCAGGTCAATTCTGATGAGCGCAGTTGTGATTATTTCGGGTGCTCAGTTTGCATTTGTTACCTGGACCAACAGCTATGTAGTGCCGCTGTCCGGACCTGTGGTGCTGGATTCCGCAGAGCCTCTGCGGAAGCAAGAATTCTCCTCGGTTTCAGAGGGGGGGTGCTGTCCTGTGTTGCCCTAAAAAGACAAAATCGCCCACCACATCCTAGATCTAGGGTCTCTTTGGATGCCAGGAAGAGGGCTGGGGACACCAAGGTGCCTCCGGAGCGCCCTCTGGCGAGAGCAGGGAGCGCATATCCAGACCCCCACCCCGCGCCCCCCTCCGCCAGCAAGGCGCCCCCGCCCGGCGCTCCAGGTTCACTCTCGGTCTCTCACTCCGTGAGACACAGACGGCAGCTTTCTGAGCGAACCCGGCACCAGCGGTAGCGGCGCCACCGCAACTGCTATCGCCAGGACAAGCCCCCGGCGCTGGGAGAGAAGAGGATACCCAACAGCCCCGTTCCTCTTTCTGCCCGGTCCTTGCAGTGGACCCGGCAGCCCCGGGTCCCCGCCGACCCCCTTTGCAGCCACTTGGCGGGGTGTGCCAGGACTTGGGTCGCAGCTCGGGAAGAGCCCGGGAAGGAGGCGGCGGCGGGCCCGGAGCGAGGGTGTGAAGCCAGGACTGGGTAGCAAGCCGGAGAGCACTGCGCTGGGAGGAGGCGGCCGGAGCCGCGGGTACCTCCCCGCTTCGTCGCTTCGCAGGCGGCACCGCCTCCCGGGCCCGGGCTGCTCGGCCGGGTCCTCTGCGTGTTCCCGGGCCCGGAGCCCGCGCACTATGTGCGGGGCAGCGTTCTGAGAGCCAGCCGCCGCCGCCTCCACAGCGATGATCCCTCCCGAGCCTCCACAGCCCCAGCTGCAGCCACCACCGCCACCGGCCCCGCCGAACCATGTGGTGACCACCATAGAGAACCTGCCAGCTGAGGGCAGCGGGAGCCTGTCCGCCTCCTCCCGGGCTGGCATGCGCCAGAGGATCCGCAAAGTGCTGAACAGGTGAGCACAGGCGCCCGGAGGGGACGCCAGGGACAGGCGCTGCGGGCGCCCAGCCCGAGGTCCCTTCTCTCCCCATCGGACGTCCCCGAGGTCCTTTGGGACTGGGTCCCGGCCAGGGGAGATCCGTGAGCCGGGGCGAGCCCTCCCTGAGCTGACGGAGAGGCCCCGGCAGCTTTGTCCTGGCGCCGGGATTCCCAGAGTGGCGGGGCTGCAGGCAGGTCCGGGGAGCGAGTTGGGGAGAGGTGGGGTTGTTCTACCTGCAGCTGCCCTGTGTGTGTCCACACTCAAACGCCTCGCATCCTCTCCTTGTTTCACTTCCCCTTTCCACTCTTATCCCAGCTTTGCGCTCTGGGGACTCCTAAACACGGCCTGGGCGGAGGCGGGAAGGCGCCGGGGCTGCGGTGATGGCATGGAAGTCGCCAACCTCGCGCTGTCTTTTGCTCCGCCCTGGTGTCGCCGACTCCGCTCCCCAGGGGCGCGGGGTCCTGTTGAGGATCCCCTTACCCCCACCTCCAGACAGAAGGGGAAAACACTTCTTCTGTCGGGACACTCGGGTGGCCGCGGAGACTCTTGGTGGCTTTGGAGCAAGGAAAAAGGCTAGAGGCCTGGACCAGACCGGAACAAAGTGCAAAATATTGCGGGAAGGGTGTGGGACTCAGATGCCTGGTTACTCTGCTCTGAAGCTGAGCCCGAGGATCTCCCTGGCCTCAAGTGCCGTAATCTGCCTAGTGGGTTATCAAAGAACAGGCATGTTTCAGGATGAGGATCCTAGAGTACCCTCACTTCTATGGTACCCTCTCTCAACAGTGATGTGGAAGGGACTTCTGCTACTTAACTAACTTAAATGATTGACGAGCTGATAGGCAAAATTCACGTCGCCAGTTGCCTGAGTGTGTGCGTTTCAACGCTTCTGTAGGGTAACCCTTCTGATCGCATTATTCATACACGGTTCTGTGTGGTACTGTTTTTGGTAGTAGAGATTCCCTGATGAAAACACAAGGGACTGTTTGGGTTATAAAGCTCTGCTGAGACCATGAATATATGTAGAGATACAACTTGAAAAATATTTTTGTGTGGAGACAGTGGTTGTATACACTATTCAAAAACTGCTTGTTAAAATATAATGTTTATAATAACTCACTTATAGACATTTCTGTCTAATATCAAACAAGAATTTCACTCTTAATCAAGGCATGAATTGGCAATAGGAGGTCCAGTTTTACCTTGCCATTTGTAGCTTTGGCTAACAAATCCACAAACACCGAAATTAGAAGATGATTTTTTTAAGAGACTGAAGGAAGAAATAGGGAACATATTATGTGTGTAGCCTGTTGTATATGAATATCTAGTTTTAAAATCTCTAATATGTTAAACAGAATACGCTTTTAATTATTAAATTATTATGTTTCTTATCAAAGTAGAAAGCACTGATTCAATAGTTCATTTGCTAAGTTATTATTAAGGTTATAGTGGTTGTACTGCATATACAGTGAATCTTACAATCCAGAAGGATAAACTCACAGAGGTACGTTTGAAGGGACTTGGGCAGTTATTATTCTTTTGCCTCTACCTAGCCACAAGGCTCGTGGCAGTCCCATTTATCTTCTTTGATATTGAGCTCTTCATTTGTAGAATGTGTTTAGTGACATCTGTCACTAAACTCACCTGTCAACTCCCTGTCATATCATGATTTTTGAGAATTAGATAAGACTGAAAAAAGAAACCACTTTGGAAAATGGAAAGTTCTAGATATAATTTATTCAGCCTAGGTTTGTTGTCCAAGACAATTTCATGAGAGCAACACACATGACTTGCATGGGTAGAGTTTTGAGTTTACTGAGATATGTGATCTGTGGCTTGAGTGGGATTATTTTCTAAGTACAGAGGAGAAACTGAGACATAGGTTGGGTTAATGACATTTCTATCTCAGAGATATGAAATGAAACCCTAGACTTACAACGTTTAGACTCAAACAAACAAAAAACATTCTTATTTGTTGCTCAAGCTCTTCAAAAATTTCAAAATCCCCTTTTAATATAATAATAACTTTCCCTCATCCTTAAAGAGCCAAAGACACATTATTCTTTTAAAAAAGGATGTTTTTAAGATGGCTGAAGACAACCAGATGGAATAATTTTTGTTAGCATGATGGGCTTTTGTGCCAGGATTGATTCAGCAAGATTAGCAGCAGTTCCTGAATGACCAAGTTCCCTTCTATGGATAGAGTGTGATTGGTGGGGACTGACAGTGTTTAGATGTTGTTCTTCCTGTTAAACCATCATGGAATCTAATGACTACAAAGTCAGCTCATTGAGTTCCATTTATAAACATCTTTGTTTATTTACTAAAATCTCAAGATCCACTCTTATTTTCTCTACTTTGCCTCCTTTCCCTTCTTCTCTCTCCCTAATATGTCTGCTCAATTCACCTGCATTGCCTTATTCACACAATGTTGTTAGCTGTTCCTTTGCATCTATCCTTGGCATGCACCAACTTCACTCCTAAAAGAGTTTCATTTCAAATCCACAAGCTCTAGCCAATGTAAAACAAACAAACAAAAAAAAACAAACCACCACCACCATAACAAAAAAAGCCCAAGCCAACCAAACAGAAAACAAAAACAAAACAAAAAACCAACCAACCAACCAACCAACTAACCAACCAACCAAGCAAATAAACAAAAACTTGTCCAATGGAATACTACTCAGCTATTAAAAACAAGGAAATCATGAAATTTGCAGGCAAATGGGTGGAATTAAAAAAGATCATCTTGAGTGAGGTAACCCAAACCCAGATAGATACACCTGGTATGTACTCACTTATAAGCAGATTCTAGCCATATAGCACAGGATAGACTACTACAATTCACAGATCCAAAGAAGTGAAGCAACAAGGAAGACTCAAGGGAGGATGCTTAAATCTCACTCAGAAGAGAATTAGAATAGACATAGGAAGTTACTGAAGAAGGGAACAAGACAGGAGCCTTGCATAGTTGTCCTCTGAGAGGCTCCACCCAGCAGTGGATGCTGAGTCTCATAGCCAAACATTGGATGAAGCATAGGGAGTCTTGTGGAAAAGTGGGAGGAAGAAGGATTGAAGGTGCCAGGAGCTCTTCAAGAAGAGCAACGGAGCCAACTAACCAGGATCCAGACGGGCTGGTGGAAACTGAACTATCAACCAAGGCCCATGCATAGATTGGACCTAGGGCTGTTACACAGATGTAGCAGATGGGTAGCTCAGGCTTCATGTGGGTTTCCTAGTAAGGGGAGCAAGGGCTGTCTCTGACATGGACTCTGTTGCCTGCTTTCTGATCATTCTCCCTTGGCATGGCTGCCTTTCCAGACCACAGGGGAAAAGGACTCCCTCAGTCCTGATAGGACTTAATGGGTGGTGTGGGTGGGTGGGTGGAGAGGATAAGAGGGGGCTATGACCAGGATATAAAGTGAATAAATAAATAATGTAATTAAAAATTCTCATCCAACATTTGGCATTAATGCAGAGTTGGTAGCATTCTCTTGCTGTGAGCTGTTTGAGGAACCTCTTTGT
Organism: Pachyuromys duprasi; assembly: GCA_028658305.1. NCBI lineage: Eukaryota > Metazoa > Chordata > Mammalia > Rodentia > Muridae > Pachyuromys > Pachyuromys duprasi. Next base: position 21,707,141 of record CM053767.1, on the reverse strand, counting down.
TTCCTGACTAGAGAGCAGCTCTAATCATCTCCTTGGGGATATTGCTGAGAGACAGGCTGAGGAGATAGGTTGTGGAGTATCAAACTATAAGACAGGCAAGCCTGGTAAGTCTTGGTCTGAGCTACCTGTCAACTAGAAAATCGAACGCAAACACATCAGATGTCTGTCTATACACTGTCCACTCAGGGACAGTTAAAGAGAGTTAAAATACTAATTGATACTTAACTAATGGTATTTAGAATTAAAATACAATATGAACATTACAAGAACATCCATCTTGTAGAATTGTGCATCAATTTCTTTCCTTAGTGGTGTGTCATCTATTGGCTTTAAACATGCATAGAGCTAGATTGCTATGTTTTGTATAAGAGAATTAGGGCATCTCACCAATGGTCTAGTCTCCTGAGTAGCAAGTAGAATATCATACTATACAAGACTAATGAAAGAGGAGGTGCTGGATAATTCTTTTTTTTTCTTAACCAGTTAATAGCATCATATCCTTTCTCTGCTCAAAATTATTTTAGAGATAGGGTGCAAGAAATAGAAGATGTTTTAAATGCTGGATTGATGACTATTTTTTGATCTTAAAGACAGAAAATTATGTATTGATATAGACAGATTAAGAAAAATTCTGACTGACTGTTCTAAAGTTACCTTTTGTTTTTATAGAACAGTAGTATTTATTATCCTGCCACAAACAAGCAAGATATAATAAAAAGAAAACACCTCAAGGACAACAGTTGATAACCCTTTCACAGAAACTGCTGACCAAGTAGATTTCTTTGAAACAAACAGGAGTTGGCACTAGCTATATATTTAAAGTGGCAAAGAGTTTCCTCCAAAATGATTCATTAATAGAATGTCCCTTAAAATGGATGCTTTGTACATGAAAGCTTTTATAGATCTTTCTTACTTCGACATCACTAATTCCTAGTTTTTTGGTCCATTTTCTTCTCAATAAAACAATTGTTGGGTTATGTGGGATAGTGGAGCTATCTGTGAATTTTTAATTTGTTGAGGTGTTTAGTCATTTGGTGGAAGTATTGGTGTCTCCGGTCATCTATTCATTTAGAACTGATTTTCAACTTAAATTTTTATTTTACTAATTTTCAAGTTTTGGATGCGTTTGAAAACCATAAACCAAAGAGCATTAAGGGAGAAGAATGCAGGAAAATTGTTAGAGAGCCTGCATGAAATTCAGGTCACACCTGGATACTTACCATGTGAGATGGGTCAATGTGGATACACAACCTTTCTGTGTCGCTTACATGGCAGACAAAATGATTGTTAACTGATAGAATGGTTGCCTGGGAATAGGGTTTTTGCATAAACATTGGATTAGATTCAGCCTTTGAAGACAGTATAAGGTACACCATACTTTCTTATGAAGTTAGAAGTTAAATATTGTTAATGAGGTTCTGCCTCAAGCTGCTTTTTCTAACAGATGTCAAAAACAAAAGGGGAAGATCAACTCATAATGAGAATATTAGACACAAAGTAACCCAAATGATACTGGATGATTAAAAACAAACATTTGTAGGATCAGTAAAGAGGGTCTGAACGATGCACTTATTTTTAATTAAAAGGATGAATTATCTTTTAAAACAATCATGTAGAACTTTTGTATTTGTGCACAGTGCTTGAGTGAATGTTCAGTAAAGGAATATTTGGTTTACCTAGGTAAATATGATTCATGTCAGTCCAAGTAATTTATGTGTAATCAGATAGACATATATTTGCTTTCATCTTTTATTTCATCAAAACCTGTTAGCTCCATAGGGCCATCTGAGCAGATAACATTCCTGCAACTCTCTGCTGCAGGTGTAGATGCTACAAGCAACTGAGCTGGCTGTCTAGGTAACCTTGGAAGTTGCTTAATGCAAAGGATGCTATCTTATTTAGTCATTATTTATCCTAAGAGTGAAAGGCAGAATGTCTCACTTTTATATTTTAGTTGAGCATTTTTGTTTGATAGCAGGCTAATGAGGATTTACTGTATATTGTTCAAATACATTATATTTTGTTGTATATCTAAAGGAGTATGACTAAAAAGTTAAACTCTACTTGGCATATGGAAAAAATCCATAAATATTTGATATATTTCTTGACTGTCAAGAACATATATGACTACATAGTCATTTTTCCTAAACAATTATTGTATACTGGAAGGCTCAAATATGACTGAACTGTGATTCAGTTCTCCCTGGGGTACTTGGCATGCACATTGATATTGAGAATGTAATGTTATAGTCCATTATCGGAATTGTCTTACACAAATCTCCACTGGATGCTTAAAAATTTCTAGATACTAGATATACATATCTATGTGTGTGTGCATATATTCATATATACATATGTGTGTGTGCACACGTGTGTGTGTGTGCGTGTTGTTCAATGCTGAGATAGTTCTTTCCATTGCCATCATAAACAATTTGGACAAAAGCAGCTTAGGGGAGGAAAGGGTTTATTCGGCTTAACCTTCCAGGTCACGAGCATCATTGAGAGAAGTCACACCGGGGAGTTAAGAAGGAAGAGGAGGGAGGGGGGCTACGATTGGGATGTAAAGTGAATGAATAAATTAATTAATAAAAAAAGAAGGATCTGAGACAGAAAGCATGGAGGAACTCTGTTTACTGGCCCGTTTTCTGGCTTAAGTTCAATGAGCTGTGGTAAGTGGCCTGGGAGCACCTATCTAGGGCTGGTATTACCCACGCTGGGCTGGGTCCTGCATCAATTAGCAATCAGGACAGTGCTCCACAGAGGCTCTCAGGGGCCAGTCTGGTCTGAGGTTCTCTCTAACGTAACTCTTATTGTCAAGTTGACAATAAAAACTTACCAGGACAAATGCTCTAACTTATGTAGTTCTTGGCTACATAGCTAGACCTTGTCTAGAACTAACTAACAAAAAGACAAACCAACCAACCAACCAGCCAACCAACAAACAAAAAACCGAACACACCCAACTCCCAATCCTAAACAACAGGTAGAGTTTTCTGAAAATATTAATGTGCTGACAGTCCACAGGCAACTCTTCTGGGGCTTGACATACGTTTGTGTGTTGCAGATAGTGGAGATGTCAGGTATGACAAGATTACACAGATCAGTGAGCGCAAGGACTGGATACTTTGGTATGCAGTATGATGTAACTGAATGTGACTATTTGAGTTTAAATCAGCATCCATTCATTTAGACAGTGGTTCCAGTCCTTATGTTTAACATCACAGAACATATTTTTATACCACAGATCATTACACTATGTCCCTTTAAAATAGTTGTTGTTGTCCTTTTCTGGATGGGGAAACACATTGATATGGTCACCTTACTAAGATCCTTGTAAGACAACAGAGGAGGGAGATGTCAGGCTGGGCACAAAGCAAGAGAGGTTAGGGATGAGATTTGCCCTTGACATTGAAAGATAAGCAGGGTAGAGGCATTTGTAAAAACGGAGACAAAGAATGAGCTGTGTGTGGAGGTCAAAGATTGGGGAAAGATACGTATTTTCCTCTTTGAAGGCATTATGGGATGAGAAGGATAAAGAGTGTGGAAGTGAATTGGGACTAGAATTGTGGGATGAGGTACACATATAAAAAGCCTAAGGTTGCTAGGATAGTAGTAAGACTTCACTTTATTGATCATTATTATGTTATTGAGTAGAAAAATAGTAGGTTTAGAGACATGTTTCTACATGATATTCTGGGTACAATCACTAGGCCAGAGGTCAAGAAAGGGACTGGAGTTGGGGGTTTGTTAGGAGATTGACACAACTCTATAGGGAAAAAGAGATGGACATATCTACATGTCATGGAGGCAGTTGGGATGGAGAGAGAAGGACAGACTCAGGATCAGGGTGAGGGAACCGATCAGGAAGAAACCTGACATGGCTGGATCTTAGTTTACGTTCAGTACTGAATTGCTCAAACTCGATTTGAAAAGTCGTTACAGGAGAGAGGGTTGCTCCTTAGGAATGAAGGAGTCTAGGATGTTGAGTGAGCTAGAGAGGCAGTCAGGATGCCACCGGCTACGCAGGGCACTGCCTATACAATAGTGCTGGGCCCCAGACTGTGCTAAGCACAGAAATGAAGAGAAAGCATTTAGAAATACCTGCAGAGCTCTGATAAAGCAAATCTCTGTTTTGTTCTAAAATTTTTAGAAACTGTGTCCTGTATTTACTTTTGTGGGTTTTTTTTATTTCTCTTATAGTTAATTTTTATTGTATTTTACAAATATATTGCCTGCCCTGAGTTGAAAACTTTAATTTTGCAGCAGAAAGTCTGAGGTTTACAGGTCTAACTGGGAGCAACAGCGAGCCTGGTTTTTGGAAGCATGTCTAATCACAGGTGGGGGCATCCTCTGAACCAGTCCTGCCTCTGTGAATTTGACACATTAGCTGGTTATGCGAGTATTATCATTTGGCTCTTAAATGTTTCCCAGAGTTCATGTACTAAAGATTTGTTCAGTAACATTTGGAAGGTGGTAGAAGAGTTAATCGGTGGGATAGAGTGGAAGAAAGATAGGTCTTTGAACAGGATATTTTAACCCATTTCCTTTCTCCCTTTCTCTTTGTTGCCATCTTGCCATGAGGTAAGCATCTTCCTCTGCCCTGACCCCCCACTATAGTGTACTGCCATGAAGTGGTATAATGAAGCCCCTGAAAGCAGGATCCAAAACACATCTTTCCTCCTTATATGTTGTTTAGCTCCAGTATTTTGTCACAAAGGCAGACAGGTAGGTAGTAGGGTAAGCTGACAATTGAGCCACTAAGTAACAAGGCATTAGACAAATGGCTGAAAGCCTCCTTACCCCTGGAAACTATCCAGAAGTGAGAGAGGGTAGAGAGCAGCAGCTCATTTCTTTAGAGTGGGCTCTTAAGTGGAGAGTACTAACTTTTAGGAATCTCAGAGTAGAAGAGAGCAAGTCCATATATGAGAAGGTGGGTAAAGGTTACCTGGAGGTCCATATATGTGCCTATATCATCGATACCACTTTATCTCAAACTCTGAGAAGCAAAGACTAGATGCCAGTCAGCCATTGAACAAGCAATTACTAAGTCAATGGAGAAGCGTGATCTAGACATTGGCCATTCTTCGGGAGACAAGGCAGCAAAGGATTCCACTCTTAAAGAGGGTAAATTCTAGTGGGTGGGGGCAAAAAAATAAAGAGCCACATGTCAGTGACATCCAGGAATGCTAATACTAGGCATAGAACTGAATGACGCAGGATGGCATGACAGAGCGGCGATGGAACTTTAACATGGGTGGACCTAAAAGGTCTTGCTCTTGTGACATGGACCCTGATCAGAGTGACCAAAGGAACTAGTTACTGGAGACATAAAAGGAAGGACATTCTAGGTAGCTTTGATGAGCTAAACAAGCATAATGAACTGACAGAAAGGAAGCCTGGAGTACAAGAATCAGATGCTAGTGGGAAGAAAGACTGGAGAGACAGGTAATTCCACTTTTAAGTGGGATGGAGAACAAGTGAGCAATTTTGAACAGAGCGGGCATTGGGTAAAGTTTGAAAGGGCCATGTAGGCTGCTGTCGGGGAATGGATCACAGGGGAGGTCTGTGCTGTGGAGGAAAGGCATGTTGGGAGCTGACCTGGGCAGGAAACATGGAGAGCACTGGAATGATTTGCTTCGGGTGGTAGAGCCTTTGGGTTGACCGAATGATTTTACAGGCTAGCCGAGGGAAAGGAATATATAAAAACTCCCAGCTTTGGATGCTTAAGCCATTCGGGGGTGATCGTGCCATCTTGAGAGCAGAGAAAGACAGCTGGGAGAACGTGTTTGTGGACAGGAAACTGGAGCTTACTTCTTCCAAGTTGGGTTAGAGATGTCTAGTGGGAGCTAGACATCAAGGAAATGATGAAATCGAATGAAAGCTGAAATTCTGGGCAGAAACGGGTGCTTGGAACTTTGGATATGGGAATCCAGGTCTACCTGAAGGCAATGTGTGGAAGCAGGTAGAAAGATCTGGAGAGCACACCAACCTTTAGAGTCAAAAGGAGGAGGTCCTGGCCAAGGGAGGAGGAGTTAAAAGTAAGAAGCAGACCAGTGGAGCATGATGTCCTGATTCTCAGAGAAGGCATTTTCAGCAGGACACAGTAGGGCATGCATTGTGGTGAGAATCCATAAACAGAGACATGACCAATGATTTGGCAGCACAGAAAGCCTCAGGGGCCTTGACAGCACAGGATCAAAAGACCAGTGCTAACAGGAAACTTGGTTTGGAATGGCCTGGTCAAGGTGACCAAGCAAAGCTGTTGAGAAGTTTTGCATTTGAAAGGAGGGTTACTCTCTAATAACAGGTCCCTGTGCTTGTGGCAATGCCTGCTGGAGAAGGAAATTGCACGTGCAGTAAGGAAGGGGATGAAGGCTAAGGAGAGTCTAGAGAAGGCCTGGGGGGAGGGAATAGGGAGCCTGAGAAGAGGGAGCATTCTGTAAGGCCAAGGTGTATGGTGGGTAGGTTGTGCACCGGGGAAAAGCCTATCTGATAGATTCAGTGGTGGGGAATGAAAGTCAGCTTCTCTCAGGTGGCTTCTCTGCTGGAGAACTCCAAGGCAAAAATTTCAGTTGTGAATGGAAGGTGCCAGGTGCTGGGGAAAGGGTGGAAGGCATTTATACACAGAGAAGTGGGAGAGTGAGGAAGGAAACATACTGAAGTGTTATGTGTAAATGTGACATTTGTGGTCGGGATGCTGTGTGTGTGTGTGTGTGTGTGTGTGTGTGTGTGTGTGTGAGGTGTAAGGAAGGCACTGTTATTTACAATCTGCCTTGAAAGGGTTAACCTACTGAGGGACCTCAATTTAAATCTGAGAGTGGGCAAGAAAAAAGGTAAGCAAGGGATTTTTATGTGGTCACTTGAACTTTGGTGCCTGGACCACGGTGTCCCCCTGAGAAGGAGATATTTTTTCCCCTCGGGCAAGTGACAACTTGTGGGGGCTTCGATTTTCTCAGTGGCAAACCAGTTAAAATAGTCCTGGCTCGTTTCCCATTGGATGTGTGGGGTTTTAAAATGAAACAAGACCAGGAGAGGCCTGGAAAGCCGCCAAGCCCTCCGTAGTGGTTATCCTGGTCGCAGAATTAAAAGGAGAGCCTATGTTCCCGTGGCTCTGCTCTGTCGCTAAGGCTGTGCCACATGCTGGCCTGAGCCTTCAGCTGACAAGGCCATGAATGACTCTGCCCCCTTGGCTTGTCAGTCAGTCCCAAGGGAAACCACCTACTTAGGAACAAGGCACTAGTCTGTTTATGTCAGTTGTTTACTATTATCGTTTCTTCAAGCAAATATATCTTTTCTTCCCTTTTTAAAAAAAGAAAGCCTCTCTTGGAGTCTTTCATGTGGCACCAGGCATACGGTACACTGTATGTTCTCAGAGCTGGCGCTTTGGCAGCACCTCTGGGTTGCCCAGGAGGGTTTGACAGGCTTCAGGAAGGGGGTTAGTACCTCTTGAACCCAGCGGGTTTCCCACTGAGGGAAGGCGGGATGCTGAGACAGAGCGGTTTTAGAGGAAAGGGACGGAGCTGCTTTAATATGCTAATAAGGGAAGCCCAGATGCGGGGCTGATCAGTGCAGCTCTTTGTGAGGTGCCCTGGTTGGCTGCAGTCTCTGTCCCCGCGTGGAGGCCGCTGCGGGCTGGGAAACACTGCGTTCTCTGAGCTGCCCTCCCTGGCAGAGCATCCCGTGGGCAGGCGGGAAGCGGGTGTGGACCGTGGGGACCTGCGGCCAAAGCTGCTGCAGCCCATGGGTGTTGGGTCGCACAGGAGACTCCGGGGCTTCTGGACAGCATGGAGGTGCCATAAACAGGAAGGACGTTTGCGACCTTACAGGATGGGGCTCTTTGCCCTTGCAAACTGCTAAGCCTGGCGTGTGGCGTTCTGTTTAAGCTGAAAGGCTTTAAGGGTGTAAGTCAGCTTTTAGTTGTTGGTTGAATCAATTGCATCTCATGAATCAAGCAAACACCACCTTCCAGTGAGCTAGGGGGTGGGGGGACACGTGCTTTGGTCATTTCAAACAGAGATGCTCTGGATAGGAAGGGGTTCCAGCACCCTCCAGCACCCTCCAGGAAGAAGAGACTTAGTGAAGGTGTCTTGAAGTAGTGTTTGCATGGCAAGAACATGGCATGTAAAAAGGTTGTCTTTAAACAGTGAGCTATCTGTGGACACAGAATTTGGTTAAGTCATCATCAACCACCATAGTTGCTGCCCCTAGATTTTATCATAAAATTCAGGATCATAGTATCCCTGAAAATATGAATTCCCAGTGTGTACGTATGTGTGTGTGACTGTGTGTGACTGTGTGTGTTTAGGACAGAGGTCAGTGCCAGCTGTTTCCCTCAGTTTCTCCGCCTTATTTTTCATTTAATGATTTTGAGAATTTCACATTTAAGTAATTTGTCCACACCATTTCTAGCCCTCCAATTCCTCCCAAGTCCCCCACTCCCTCTCAATGTCATGGGCTAGTATTTTTTCATATATATGTATCCTACTGAGTCCATTTAGTATTGTTCACCTACACATGTATTTGAGGCTTACCACTTAGGATCGGACTCCTATCAGAGGATTCATCCCGGAGAAGATTGATTCTTTTTCTATCAAGAGCCAATGATTGCCTGAAGCTCTTAATCTAGGTGTAGGGCTTTGTGAAAGTTTCCTATCTATGTTGGCTTATCAAGTGGTGATTTTATTATGCAGGTCTTGTGCAGGCAAATGTATTGTTGAGATTTCACAGGTGTGGCTTCCTTTCATATCTAGAAGACACTATCTTGAAGCAGGCAACCTGGTCCTCAGAATCTTTTCACTCCCCTCTTCTACAAAGCTTCCTGAGCTCTTAGGTGTAGTTACATTGTAAATGTATAGGCACACCATGACCACTAATTCTCTATATTTTGACCAGTTGAGCCTCTGTAATCATCTCCATCTGTTGCAAAATGAAGTCTCTTTGAGGAGGGGTTTGCACTATACTTACTGTGTGTATAGGGATAAGAGCCCTCTGAGGTCTATGACTTCTCCAGCCATTAGTAGTTGGCTGGGTTTATAGTACCAGGCATGAATTCCCTCCTTTTGAATAGGCTTTATGTCTAATTAGACATCTGTTGATTACCCTCAAGATATAAGTGCCATAATACCTTTCATAATATACTAAAAACATTTCTTGGGATAACTCTAATCAAGCAAGTAAAAGACTTGTACTATGAAAATGTCACTTCTTTGAAGAAAGAAATTGAAGAAGATATCAAAAGACAGATCTCCCATGCTCATGGATCAGTAAGATTAACAGTAAAGATGTCCATCTTACCAAAAGCATCTACAGATTCAAGTCAGTCCCCATCCAAATTCCAACACAGTTCTTTACAGACCTCGCAAGAACAATACTCAACTTCACATGGAAAAATAAACAAACAAACAAAGCCCAGCATAGCTAAAACAATCCTGTACAATAAAAGAACTTCCGGAGGTATCACCATCTCCGAGCTCAAGTCACGATTGCACCATCAGGAACACCTCGCCCATCATTCTTACGTTCTGTAAACGTTACAGCTAGGTGGGACTTCAGACTTTTTTCTTTTTTTTTTCCTTTGAAGCTTTCATAAGTGCCTTTGGGCACCATAAGACTCCTCATAGAAGAGGTTTCTGGGTCAGTTCCAGCTCCATTTCTCTAAGTCTGTGCCTAAAGACTGTGCGTGTGGTAGGGAGAAGTCTTAGAAATAGGGTCTTACCCTCAAGCTCAGGGAAGCAACCAAGGACAATGACAGTAGTCGATATTGTTTTGCAAGTTTCTTGGACCTCCCAGACCAACAACCTGAAGGGAGGTTTTCCATGCCTGGCAATGAGCTTGTTAGGTAGTCTTTGGCTCTTTTTTCTTTCCCAAGACAGGGTTTCTCTGTGTAGTCTTGGCTGTGCTGGACTTGCTTTGTAGACCAGGTGAGCCTTGAACTCTCAGAGATCTGCCTGCCTCTGCCTCCATGAGTGCTGGGATTAAAGGTGTGGGCCACTACCACCTGATTCAGTTAGGCACATTCCTTAACTTTTTTTTTTTTCTAGAAACCTCTTTGCCGTTGAACTTTTTATGAAATCCAGGCTGTTTATAGGCATATAAAGTAGCTACACAAATCAAAATCACAAAAAACTTATTTTAAAACAGCTATTTGACATACATGTGATTTTGTTATTAGTTAAAGATTAAAACAAAGTTGCATACTAACGAGATGGACAGACTTGTTTATTCTTTCTTAAAGATTTAAATCTTGGCTGATTTTTTGATGTTGTATGCTACAGAGCATCATCAAATTGATTGATATTTTGAATTTATATTTCTAGTGCTGAGAAAATTGCTTCACATAAGTACATAGCACAAAATGGTAGAAGTATGTTTAAGACTACTTCAGAAATTGTTGGAAATTTTGTCCCATTTCCAAGCCAAAATTCACTGAATTTTATATATATATATATATATATACATATATATATATATAATCTTAGTTATTTATAATTAAATCAATATCTAAGAGCAAACACTTTGTCCAATAAAAACATTGTGATTCTATTTCTGACCTACTCCCAATCCTGACACAGAATTAATCAAAAAAGAGGCCATGACTTTCAAAGAGAGCAAGGAGGTTTACATGGGAGAAAATGGAAGTGTGTGTGTGTGTAAACAATGTGATTATATTATGATCTCAAAATTAAAGGAAATAATTAAAAAACATTGCAGTTCATTCCTTACAATAGTCTTGAATCTGAGCCAATTTTCCAGGCCATGATGGTTGGTGACTCACAGTGTGATGGCATGCACAGGGCCAAGTGCACATTTGTGCACTTAGAACCAATCAGTGAAGTTGCTGGATGCAGCACTGGCAAGAGTTACCAGAAGCACCTGGTTCATAATGCACTTGCTTTAGTTAATATTTAGTTGTTGCAAACTAAGAAACCTCTATTGTTGCCAATATTTGTACGACTTCCACATTTCATTATACCTCCCTCAGTGCACTTGCGACCCACAGTTCAGAAACTGGGTGTCAAGTTGTGGGAAGGCTGAACTGAAATGACAGCAACTTGAGTAGCCTCTCAGCTTTAAATTTTGTGTTTCAAGTAACATAAATGTGATGCCTGGGGGCATCAGAGCAATGCCAACTGTAGCTGTTTTTCCTTTCCTCTCTCTAGTCATTTTTGTCACTAAAGCAGGGAGTTTTCATCCAGTATGGAGTGATAGATGCTTGCTTTGTATTATTAGAAAGATCTCTCTATATCAAAAAGAGTTAGGAAGTCATTTGGCAGCCATCCTTGATGTCATTTGTATTGCCTCTATGCCGGGTTGAATGAGGCAGCTTTGATAGCTGCTGTAAGCAATAAGCCTATACATATTGGATGCTGACTCAGCACAAGCCTGTCTGCTGGAGAGGATGATTAACTTGGAGAAAAGCTTGCATCAGCAAGAAGAAGTACAACCACATACCCAAAGAACTATGAAATATTTACATTTGACATTTCAGGGACCGTCTCTGGGGAGGGGGGTATAATTGCACTGGGAGGAAATAAGTGTGTTCTTTCCCCCTTCTAACCCTGGCATTAGAAAGTCTATCACCTAAATGTTTTACCTATTCTCTTATTCAATACATCTATTTCACCCCAGATGGCTGATAGAAGCCAACTATTCCACTTGACTCATTGGCCAAGAAATTGTCCTTGCTCTTGAGATAGGTGAAATTGACTTGAACAGATTGGAGGGATGTGAATTCTGATGCTAGACTAAGAAGTACTCTTTCTTTTTGCTGGGAGTGATAAAGGAAACAGATCTCTTGCTGCTTGCTATTATAGGCAGCCACCTTATGGTCGCAAATTGAGTTGAGATCTAAACTGTTATTTATCTATTTATTTCAAATTCTTTTTAGGCAGTCCAGGCTGGCTACCTCAATCTAGTAATCCTCCTGCCTCCTGAGTTCTGGAATCACAGGTACCAAGACCACTTGAGTTAGGATCTCTTTAACATTCAGTTGGAAGCATCTCTAACTGTTGCATCTCTTTCACTTGTTCTTGAATCTGAAGACCTTCTTTGGATACCATTCAGACATTTCCTTTCCTTTCACTCTGGATGCCTCTGCCAAGTGAGAACAGGAGCAGAATGATGATTTAGAAGGTCTGGTCCAGATGGTTCTGTAGACGGGTGGTTTGCCCAAGATGCACCATCTATGGGTAGATTCTTGTGACTGGGAGATGCCATGGATATCCATCCAGTATAGCCTGTAACGTCTGAGATAATCTTGAGTTTGTCCGAATTTAGAATGGTATATAGAGGATATTGGAATGCTGGGGAAAGCCTCTTTCTAACTCATCCATTTATTCATTTGATAAATATTTATTCTGAGCTTTTTTTGTGTGAGACTAGTACAAGTCATGGGTATATGAAAGGATTCAGATAATACAAAGGAAAACCAAGAAAGCATCAAATAAAAGGGTCCAGGGAAGGACCCTGGTAGCTTAAAAGCAAAGAAGATATGGGAAGAATAAATGGAGAAATATGTTTTTGTGAGTGAGTGGGTGGTACTGAAGGTTACATCAAATAGTGTTTTATGTAGAAGCAACATATCAGAAACCTGAGTGGATGAAGTCATGTTTTACTCAGGAAAATAAAATAGGTTCAGTACACACTTGCCTGAGAGAAAATGGCAAGAGTTTGGAGGCATAGGCCCGGTCCCGGTCATGTAGGGCTTTAAGTTTGTTGTGAGTTCTTTGCCATTAGAGTAATGAGCAGCCCTGACTATTTTAAATATAAAGTTAAAGTGTTAATACAATCTAAGTGTCTACAGTCTAAACAGTGACTTTTTATAGAGCAAGACTGATTGTATGCATCACGGGCAGGCAACAATTTCAGAAGAGAATTGCAGTGCTGTGATGACCTCTTCACTCCTCTCCTTTGAAATTATGTTGTTGTCATTGCTACATAAGACAAAGATGGGCCAAAGCTGATGGCGGTTGATGTTTGATTTTGCTTAGCACTGCAACTTTATGACTTTGAGCAAATTATCTTAAACCTCCTAACACTTTTGTTTCATCATCTGTGAAATTAGAATATGAACACCTACCTCATAAGGAGATTGAAAGGGATTAAATAAGATAGTGATAATTCTTGGCGCCAGGCCTGAAGTACATTAGCCGTTATAATTATTAATGTTCTCAAGAGTAATATACAACTTTGGGAGAGGCCCAAGAATCAAGGCAGAAGAAGAGCTTCTGTGTCCTTTCACAGTCTGGGAGTTGAGAGTCACTTGGAATTGCTGAGACAAGTATCAACTGTGGTGTCATCGGGTTTTGTTTGGAAGCAGGTCTTGGAAATTATTGTGTTGGCAACACACTTCCAATCTTTGCTCCAAAAAGGAAAAGTATAAGTCAGAGGAAAACATGATAAATAGGAGATGTGCTTATTTTGGGGAGACAAAAATGGCTGCTGATTTCACAGGATAGGCCAAAATTGTTGTACAGCTGGGAGATGCTGGAAGACGGGGCCTTTCCAAGAGTGCTGACATTTCACTATAGTATGAACATTCAGCAGAGATGCACCTGGAAATCCTAGATGAATGCAGGTGCGTTCCTTTAGAGTAATGATATTTGTCTTTTTTTTTTCCTTTTTCTTTTATAATCACCTGCAGCAGTGCCTGCCAGATGGCAGATATTCCAGTCAACAATACTGCATGGATGAATGGTTGAATGCACAAATGACGGGGTCAGGGCTTGTGCCTGGGGCACAGACACTTGTTGGGTAGGGTCCCCTCCATTTGCTGCCTACAAAGCAGCCTTGTATTTTCTATTGCAGCCATTACGCAAACTAATGAGAGAAGCTAATCGATAGCCGGTGAACTGATTCATGGAAATAGATTTCTTAGGCCAAAGTCTGAAAGAAAAGCATGGATTCTTTCCTTGAGCTGTGTATACTGCTATTTTTAGTGAGCAGATGTTGCAGCTTTTATGAAGCCTTTGGCAGGGTTTCCTTCTACTCCCATCTCAACCGAAGTATGTAATGTTCATCATTTCCATTCCAGAGACATGCTGCTTCGTGGGTGTTTTCTGAGTAGAACAGGAGGTTGTAGGAAAGAGTAATTAAGAGAAAAATACACAAGGTGCTTAGCACAGAACCTGTCCTTCTAGTAAAGGGGTAATAAACAGGAGCGAACAGAGAAGTACTGTTGAGAGTGTGGGTGGTGGAAGAAAATGGCCAGTAAACACTGCTCCTGGTTGACCATGGAAGAGATTTCCCTGCATCCTTGGCAATAAAGTACAGCTTTTGGATTCCTCAGTCTAAATCAATTACTATACCCAGAGAGCCTAGAAGTATGATTTTCACTGCCAATACCTATTAGTTACGGAAGGGCCAATAAGTTTTCCTTGCGCATTGCTTATAAACAAATAAATCTCCGGATCAATTGATGGAAATGCAGAAACTTAGTGTTTTGAAAAATAAAATGAAGAAAGAAAAATAGAAACAGTCCTTAGACAAATAGCATGATGCATACAGTTCTGAGATGAGAACTTTACTACCAGAATGATTATTCCCAATGAAAACAAAGCATGGATTAAATTTATGCTAGAAGTTGAAAATACATTAGATACATTAGCTTCTTTACTGTTCTCATGGTCCGTTGTGAAATGTTGGGCTTGGGATATTGGACATTTCTAGATTCTTGATGAACAAGAAATCAACCAGACATCTATGGCTTACTTCAATTGTGCTTTACATGTTCTGCAGTTATGCATCATGTTCTAGCCTGTCCTGCAAAGAGGCTGGGATAAAGCTATTTCATTATGATGTTTGTGTTAGTCAGGGTTCTCCAGAGAAACAGAATTAATGGACTATATCCATTTATGCCTAAATACTATAAAGCTCCATGAATGTAACATATATGGACATGGATACACATGCAGAGATCTAGTTTTAGAAGCTGGGTCATATTTTGGTTCAGGCTAGCCAGTCTGCAATTTGTAGTTTAAGGTAAATCTGCATGCTGGAACTCAAACCCAGTTTATAAGCTATAATTTGGGCTCTTCAATGCTTGTATGAGACCCAACAATTTTATTAGAGTGATCTGTTCAAGTCAATTAATCTTAAATGTTAATTATAGCTATGCCATAACTTTATAGCAAGATCTTTTACAAGGCTTGCTTGACCAAACTGTGGGGTACCAGTGTGTAGAGTTACACTGACATATAAAATTAAGCGGCATCGTGACAATAGTGGTAATAATGATGTTAGCTCTTAGATTTTCTGGACATCTTGGCATCCAATATTTTGTTTGATATTCTCAAACCTTTATTTTCATTTTAAAGATGAAGATACTGAGCCAGAGAGGTCTGCTAAATAGGGCAACCTTGGGTAGATCTTGAGTGGAACGTCTAGAACTTGAATCTATTTGGGTCTATGCCAATGCTTTTGTATATATAGAGAGAGTAGATACGAGCTATTACCATTTTATTTCCTCCCTATAGAAGGTTCTCTCAAGCTTGGGGGAGAAAACATGCCATTGAGTGACTACTGTTTTTCAGACATACAAGGTTATTGAATTCAGGGGCTAAAAGAGCACAATTGTTGCAGGTCCTGGCTCTACTTATTTCCTCTTAGTGTGATTTTGCAAAAGAGCACTCACTGTGAAGAAGGCAGCACTCAGCAAGTCTATTAGAAAGCTATTTTGTTTTTCCCCAGCCACAGTGCAATTCTAGCAAATGGCTTTGGCCTTGCTTGAATTGTGTGCTAGTTCTTACCTCTCTCTAGGTCCATGACCTATGTTTGGTACTACACGGGCTCAGGTTTACGTCTTGTTTGGAATCCTGAAGCCAGGGCATCACAATGGAAGGCATGCTGAAACAGATGGAGAGAGGGATTGCAACACTATTACTTCTCCTACCCTCTTTGCCTTTCCCTACAGACATCCCCTTGGAAGGGAAACTCCATAATGCACACACTTACGACTGAACTTGGGTGTGACAATTCCATGTTTTTCAAATGGTTAAAAGCAGCTTGAAGCCATTTTGTAGGAACATTGCTTTTGGTAATGTAGACTATTTGAAGAGATAGCCCTAAATTATTTAGAATTTAAATATAGATTTAAACATATTTTTTCCCTCTGACTCAAAGCATAGAACATCTGTGGACGTATTTCCTAAGCCTTAACATTAAATTACCTTCCCAGTAGGTACCTAAAAAGCAAAAGCTGTTTTAAGGAAGGTAATGATTCCAACCTAATGCTCCTGTCACATTATTCTTTCTAACTTCTGATCAAAGATTATCTCGAAATACAATTGCTTATGTTAACTTATGTTCTTACTGGAGTGTGGGCTACCAGAATGGGGAAGGCAGAGCCCAATCTCCCCTTCCTGGCTCCTTACAGTTCCTGGCACAGATTCTATCACCATGAGTGAAGGGAAAGTGTTTTTGTGGAAGTGAATGAGTCTGAGTCATTAGGGGGTGAAATAATCCATTGTATGTAGCACTCGAGGTCTTCCAGGGTAATTCTCCACAGGGCTGTGCACAGGGCAAGGCCAAGGGCACTGGTTCTGGGTCAGATTCTTTTTACTCTTTGACATTTTAAATCTATACCCTCAAATATGAAATGGGGATTGTATTAGTGTCCACCCCACAGAGACATTTTGAAGGCATATTTTTAACCCCAACGTGTTGTTAGCATTTACAACATTAGCTATTATACTTAAAGCTGTTTGGATGATTTTGATACTGAGATTTTACCAGGACCTATTTAAACTGAGGAAGGATCTGCTTTAGTTTTCTTTAAAATTGTGCTTCCCTTATCTATCCAGAACTTAGATCTATTCTTGATGGATTCGCAAAAGTGAAAAACATATTCTTTAGAAAACAGGTTGCTTCCTTTTGTTTTTATAAAAATCACATTATTATGTATCTCATGAAAGCTGTTACAAGACACAAAGATCATAGTGTGTGGGTGTAGGTTGCCTAAGGATCCCAGTTTCAGGCATGACAAATCTTCTGCTGACTCATCTTGATGATTCCCCAAAGACAGTTTTCAATTTGCTCCATCTATTTTTACTGTGAACATGGCCCGTTTCTCTTTATGCTCATGGCAATGGTATAAACTGTGTCACATTCGTTTTCTTACAGCTCTGTCACTTCACATGCTATTTGATAATTTCATATTCCAAATACGGTCATTCAACTACTCATGGATATTCCTCTGCTCTGTGCATATATTTAACTGTATAAAGTAGAAGGAGATAGGGCAGAATGTATGTAGGTTCCTTGAGAATTCACTCTGAACTTCTAGAGACAGTAGGACTGGAAGTGCCCTCAGAAAAGCTTCTAGCCCTTTCTCATACAATACCACGAAAGCACTGCAGCCAGTTTGTGCTAGTTTCTGTTGCCTAATTGATTGGAGTGTTGGGAACCAAACCCAAGGCCTTGCACAGACTAAACAAATACTCTACTATAATGCTATGTTCCCAGTCTTTGGTAGTTTGATATAGTCTCACTATGCAACCTAACAGGACTTCTGAGTTACATTTCTCCCTGTTTTGACTCCTGAATGCTAGGATTATAGGCATGGGCCAGACATATGGCTTCTACTGTTTTTTATTTGTTTTTTTTTTTGAGCAACTATGGATAAAAATTTGTCTCCAGATGTAAAAATACTGTTGTTATTTAGTACACAGCTACAGTTTGGTTGCTTGTGTCTCTTTACAATTAAGTTGTAACCTAAACCTCAAGGTGAATATTAGGAGATGAGGTCTTTGGAAGGTGATTAGACAATAAGGGATCCACTCTCATCAGTAGGATTAATATCCTTATACAAGAGAGCTAAGAGGTCCTTCCAATTCTTCCTTTTCATGTGGACACAACATTTGTCCCCTTTGCTTTTTCTTTATATGAAGATAAGCAAGAAGTTGATTTTGGAAGCAGAGAACAGCTTCCACATTCTCTTAAGACAAAATCTTCTGAGGCCTTGAATTTGTTTTTTTTTTAATTTATTTATTTTTATCTCAATCACAGGTTAGGTACTTTGAATCCCAGGTGTAGCCCCCTCCCCCATTCCCTCCTACCCTCCCACTCCCTCCCTCATCTCCTTCTTCCCCGCCCCCTCCAAGTCCACCAACAGGGGAGGACCTCCTTCCCTTCCATCCAGCCTTGAATTTGAACCCAGAATTGTGTGAAAGAATTTTTATTGTTCATTAAGTCTAGTGTCTGGAGCACATGTACATTTCATTTTTTTCAACTATTATTATCTCCACTTCTCAGGGGAAAAACCAAAGCATGCAGAGATTAAGATAATGACATAAGTAATAGAGATTTGATCTCATATAGATCATTATGGAAGTCTACAATCTTAACCATCATGCAGCTCCTGGGAAGAAGGCAAGAATGATGACCTTTTTCAGACTCTGTCACCACTACTGATGTTTATGTGTGTAGGCTTCCTAGTAAAGTCCAAGATGAAATGCTAGATGAATCGTATTTCAGACATTGACACTTTCTTCTAAGAATGTTCAAGTCCTTGATCTCTGGTATATTTTCATGCAGGCTGATTCATGACAGCTTTCAGCAAATGACAAGATCATGGTTGAACTATTGACCAGGATTAGCTTTGAGTCAATCCATGTGTTTCTTTGGAGGCTTCTGGCAAATGCAATCCTGTTTTAGCAGAAGGGCTACAGAGAGGCAGAGACAGGATCATGGTTTGCAGCCATGGTGGGCTGGTAATCACTATGTATCTCAGGTTGGCTTCTACTTATGGTAATCCTCCTTTCTCAACCTTCCAGTTCTTGGGTTTCAAGTACTCAACACCAGGCCTGGCTTTTAAATACTGTCTCCTGGAGCTAGAGAGATGGCCTAGTGGTTAAGAGAGTGCTGCTCTTGCTGCAGATCTGAATTTGGTTCTCCGCACTCATATCAGGTGGCTCACAATTTTTTCTAACTCTAGCTCCAGGTGATCCAACACTGTTTTCTGGCCTCTGAGAGCTCATAGGACACACACACACAAGATCAAGCTTTTTAAAATGTTTTAAAAACCTCTGAAAATCTACTTAAGGAAAAAAAGAGAGAGAATATCTTTTGATCCAAGAGAAACCTACACTGACATGGTGAGAATTTCAGAGCTTTACAAGACAGTGGTTGGGTCATAGCTAACCCTTGTTCTTTCTTTCTGCTGGTGTCTTTGCTGAGCATCTTGAAGACACTGCTTGGAGAATCAGCAATGACAATTATTTTGTGTTCAT
This sequence comes from Pachyuromys duprasi, assembly GCA_028658305.1. NCBI lineage: Eukaryota > Metazoa > Chordata > Mammalia > Rodentia > Muridae > Pachyuromys > Pachyuromys duprasi. Next base: position 21,687,915 of record CM053767.1, on the reverse strand, counting down.
ATACATATATATGCCTGAATGTTTGTATGTGTACCACACGTATGCCTCGTCTCCTCAGAAACCAGAAGAGGACATCAGATCTTCTAGAACTGGAGTTACAGATTGTTGTGAGCCACCCTGTGGGTGTTTGAAGTCAAACTGATATCCTCAGCAAGGGCAACAGGTTCATTGAACCACCGAGTGATGTCTTTGCCCCAAACTGGCATTATTAAAATATCAAAGCTCTAAGGCAGTGGTTCCCAGCCTTCCTAATGCTCTGACACTTTTATACAGTTCCTCATATTGTGGTGCCCTCCCCTCCATAAAATTATTTTGTTACTACTTCATAACTGTAATTTTGCTATTGTTATGAATCAGAGTACAAATGTTTGATATATGACTCCCAAAGGCATCATGACCCACAGTTTGAATAACATTGATCTAAAAAATTAGTTTGGTACTTTTTGGTCTTCTGCTTTTTGTGCTTCATAGCTTGAATGTGCACAAAGATGTATATTAATGCTGATAAAATGAGCATGATCCATAACAGAGCTAGGTTGTCAATTACATATGATCTCTTATTAATTATAGATAATATGATAATATGCACCTTTCAATTTTTATCCATACTGTCTCTTAGATAGGTACATGTTGTCAAGAGTTATTGTGTACTAACACCTTAAATCATTTCTTCATGAGTAGGCATATTCAGTATTTAGAGTTTACTTCTTCCTGCCTTCTTTGTACAAAATGAAGCCCCAAGAAGCAATCCAAATTGGATTATTTTAGAGTGGCAAATCATCTTTAAAACAACTCCATATATAAGTAATTCCCATTATTCTGAATCACTCTTGAATGAGAGAATGTATACTGTTCTCACATTATTCCTGAATAAGCATAGATGCCCTATGATGTAATTGTTGCCATAGCAATTAATTACCTTCCAAAAAGAATATCGGACAATATAAATCCATGTAAATTGCCCAGAACACTAGTTAGAACTGCCCTCTGGGAACCTTGGTTTATGAAGACTTTCCGAAAAAAAGAAAAGAATGCTGTTTCTCTTTTTTCCTTTTCATGAATAGAAATAGGAAAAGCTGCTCTTGTGCTCTGACTGCCCGGCCCTCTCTTCTTGCCTCTTGAGAGTTCCAGAAGGTGAGCAGCATGAGGCAGTCAGTGCAGTGGACAGGAGGGTTCTGTGGTAATAAATTGCAACAAACACTTGGCCGTGGCCATGGTGGGGTTTGTTACTTTCTGAATCTTCTGCTCTCAGACTCTCATTCGCCAGTGCCCTTGCTGTGAGAGCTTAGTGCTCAGGGCTGTGCTGGCAGCTTTTCTGCTTGTTCTGACTTGTGCCTTCTTTCAAAGTGAGGTGGAATTGACCACTGATTTGAGTTCAATTGTAATAACAAAGGTAAGAATTATTTCTGAAGGTTGTCTAGTGAACAGGGATATGCTGGAACACAAAACAAGACGTTGTGGACAAAAATTCATAAACCATAGAAAAAGGGTTGCAAAGGAAGGAAACAGATGAAGGGTGATTCCGGAAATTTAAACTATATTGAGCATTTGCTGTTTGGTGCCTAGGCTGGGATTAACCTTTTAAACTTTTAACTCATGATTTCCAATCTTTTGGAGGATGATCTGTACTAGTGGAGATGTGGCACGGGTCAGTGTGTCTGGGATACAGAGCCATTCCTGATTGAAAATATTTCTTATAGAAAGGCCAGTAGAAACAGGTTAGGGTGTTGTTAGCTAGGGCAAACTCAGAGAATCATATTGAGAAGATATTTTGAGATTTGTACTTAGAGACACATTTTGATAAGAGAATGTCTGATGACTACTGAGAATATATTTTTAGATGGAATCAATTGTGCCACAGTACAATCTCAATAATTCACATGCTAATTTAACCTCAACGTTTGGGAGATAATTTTACAAATCATTTGTAAAATGAGTTCTGGTATCAACAGATGCAAAGTTGCCTTTGGTGTCTTCTATAGTTGTTACTTTTCTGTTGGCTGATCAACACAGCCTATGGAAGAAAGAGGTTTTTTTTTTTCTGGTTTTTGGTTGCAGAGGAGGGATAAGAGTCCATCATGGCATCAAGGCACAGCAGCAAGTGGCAGGCATGCTGTAGGGGCAGGAAGCTAAGCTCTAACACCACCAAACCACAACATAAAGCAGCAAGCAAACCCCCAATGACATAGAACTTCTTTCAGCAAGGCTGTACCATCTAATTCTCCTCTAACAGTGCCATCAACTGGTGACTGAGTGTTCAAATGGCAAGTCTATGCATAATGTCCTCATTCAAATTACCCCACATTGTTCTCTTCTCAGTTATGCAATTCTATATTTGTTACCTTTTTATAAGAAGTAACTGTAAAACATCGGGGGGGGGGGTACTGGGGAGGATGGCTCAGTGGGTGAAGGCAGTTGTTGCCAAAGGTGCTTGATAGCCCAAATTCAATGCCCAGAACTCACATAATGGAAGGAGAGAATCAACTCCTGTAAGTTGTTTCTCTCTCTCTCTCTCTCTTTCTCTCAATAAATAGGTAACAGTAAAGCATAAAATATCACAATAAATTGCTTTAATTAAATCACTTCTGATACTGTGTAGCAAAACAAAATTTCATGTCAAGATATGAAATTTTCACTTCTGGTTTGATATAATGCAGAATTTAGTATAATAGTTTAACACAATGCATTCTCCTAACACAAAACTGTCCACTTTACTACTCGCAAGTAACCTATACACAAATTACACACCAAGAAAGCCTTCCCCTTATTTCACTGGAATGACTTTACTCTCTGAGATCAAATGTCATACGTCTGGTTCTCAGTATTCTTTTGTGTTAGAAAATCTTCATGTAAGAAAGCATTTCTTATTTTTCAATGTTTTGTTACTGCCTAGAACTTCAATTCATGAGTAGTACATTTGTAGCCACAAAGGAGGGACATTCAAGGCTAATTACAGTAACTGTAGTGCTTCAGACAGATTTACGTTCTATTTAGTCTCCATGAATACTGGCCTCCTACCCCTCAGCTTAATGTCTAAGTAACAGTTTTAAATATCTATCACTACAGAGAGCATCAGTCACTTAGCTCTCTTTCACAGTTCCCAGCATCTGCTAACCATGCTGCCAGTGGATAGAACAGGATTGAATTACTTCTTGCAGCTCTCAGTCCTGGGCCCTGTACAGTACATCATATTTAACCTGCAAAGTGGCCTTCTATAGATAATTACTTACTAAATGTCTAGACTTTATCAGCTTCAGTTAAGTAGATGAGAAATTGGGTTTATAGCAGTTATTTAAGTTATAAGTCTACTAACTTTTAGCTTAACTATTGTCAAGCTTTTTACCTATTGTCCTATATGAAATCCTTGTAGAAATGACATTTTACCAAACTCAGATGCAATGGCCAAGCCCTTGGGTACATTGTCTTCATTATATGGTGCAAAGACACTGTTGTGGGGGGGGGGGGCAGAAGTACCTCAGCATTCTGGGTGGATTTGGGGTGAAAGCAGTTTCTAGGCATAGTATGTGTCCCAGCCTAGAACTGATTCTGGGAGGCCAGATGATCTAGGTACTTAAAAAAAAGCACACCATCTTTAAATGTGTCGCAAAGTACACTGATAAATGGGGTAAATGTCCAGGTAGGAAAGCTTCTTGACTGATTTCATCTAAAGACAGTAGTTCCATGGCTTATGCTAAATATACAAAAGCATGGAGTACGGGATCCCTGAGGTGTATGGACTCAATTTATTAGCATGTTTCCCCATCTGATAAGTGTTTTTGTTTCCTGTGTCTCTGTTCTCAACTTGACCCGTTTTGAGTCATGCTTTCAGTAAGATATGTCAATTTTTTAATAAGTCAGGACAGGATCATGATTGTTTTGATGTTATTTATAGTAAATTGGAATAATAAAAAAGGTGAACACTAAACTGCCAATCTGGAATTACAACTGGCATTCCTAACTGCTGCTCTGACCTTTGAGAAGAGCCATTAAAGGACCAGGATTTTCTTTTTTTTTTTAATAAATTTATTTGTTTTTATATCAATCACAGGTTAGGTTTTTTGCATCCCATGCGTAGCCCCCTCCCTCATTCCCTCCCACCCTCCCCAACCCTCCCTCATCTCCTCCCCGCCCCCTCCAAGTCTACCAACAGGGGAGGATCTCCTCCCCTTCCATCCAACCCCAGATCATCTTAGGACCAGGATTTTCAACCTTATGATAAAAGTTTCCTTTTAAGTTTCTCTCTGGGAGCATTGAGTATTTGACCTTAAACATTCTCACATATAGCTTGCATGTTTTGTCCCTTTACTGTGTTTTGGGAACAGTCTGGTTTCATACAACTAGCTAATTTATTCCACCCCTGGTGTCTGTTTTGTTATTTGCTATGTCTATTGATTTTTAAGCTTCTTCAAACTTATACTATTTCTTTAGGGCCATTTCTCTTTCATACAGCTGGATCTTGCTTTCAGTTGTCTTTCTTATCTATATGGTGATATCAAGTTGAATTCCACTATTTACAGTAGCTTTATGTCAATTGAAATTCTTTGGTTAATGAATTGCAAATGCCAAACCATTGATCTTAGGGTAAATAAAGTAGTAGGCTCTTATTAGCTTCAGGTCACAAGATTTTTGTCAAGAGATCAATCCAACATCTACAGGAATGTGTGTTTCTGTTGAAGATATCTCATGCAGTGTATATGGTTGATTTGCAAGCATGATTTTCATGATTTTCACATATCATTCTTGAAGAATGCCTGTCTAACACATTATCTCCACAATACCCATCCTGGCTTTCTAGCATTTAGGAAGCTGGATAGACTTGCAGTGCTGTGCTAGGGATCATTCTGAATAAAGTGCAGAAATGTGGGGAAGATCATACTAAGCAGATCACAGAAAAGACACTGGTCTAAGATAAGTGTTGAAACTGGAAGGCCGAGTGGTGCTATGACTGATCTCAGCTAGGAATGTGCATACCAGCTGACTCAGTCCTCACCACTTCTGTATGATACAAAAGTGCTAGGAATATTGATTTGGATAGTACAAATACATTTTAGCCAGTAGACGGATTTTCAAATATGGACTCCACAAATAATGAGGATCAAGAATCTACTAGTTGAATGTTGTTCACCTGTTTCTTCAGGTTTTTGTGATTGAGGATTACAAAAATTAAAAAAAAATCAAAAGAAGAGCCATATCTAACAACAAACCGTTACCTAGGTTCTTGTCACTGACATCAGCGGCTTTGTTCATGGGTTGGGTTTCTTGATGTGATTGATGAAGTGTGTGTGTGTGTGTGTGTATGTGTGTGTGTGTGTGCATGTCTGTGTATTTTCATACTTGATATTTCTTACTTACGTGTAAATAATGTTTCTGGCTGTCATGCTCTTGCTAGGGCAGACAAAGGATGTGCTATGAGTAGTGATAGTCAAATGTTCTCTTTGTTAGCATGAGAGGCTTCTGTTTCTTTGGGATGCTGGCAATCCAAATACCTCTCTCGTCTGTCTTTATAGAGCCGAAGGTGAACATCAGTACTACTGCTGTAGGTCATAGTAGGATTATGGAAATTGTGAGTGCAGGAATACCGTACTATTGACTAAGACATTTGCCTGGGGACTCTGAGTTTTAGTTGCCCTACACTTGCTTTTGTTTGTTTGTTTGTAACAAAAAATTTTATGTGGCTTTGGTTATGCTTTTTCCCATTAGTATGGTCCTGCAAGTCTTTTCATGTTTCTGGAAATTTAAATTTCTGCCCATCAATTCTACAGTTCTATTTTTCTACCACCACTGTGCTGTCTTCTTTATTTTTACCTTCAGACAGATTTGGTTTTGTCCTTTTAAAAACTAAAGTGGAGTAGATAGGAATAAAGGCCCAGTGTGTATCATTTTAATCCTATTTTTAATTATTGTAATTAGAAAAATGTTCATATGATTTTTTTGCGTTTTTAATTTTTTCCAGACAAAATTATCCAGATGTAAATTTCATGACAGAATTTGTACATAATCCTTTATTAATTGCTTATGAAGTTGTGTAGAAGAATAAATTCATAGGGATGAGGAGATGGCTCAGCTGTTAAGAGCACCTGCTGCTACTCCAGGGGATCTGTGTTTGGTTTCTAGTACTTAGGCGTCTCACAACAGGTATGCAACTCCAGCTCCAAGGGACCTGATGCCTCTGGCCTCCAAGGACACCTGTAGTCACACATACTGACACATAATTAAAAATAATAAAGGTAAATCCTTTTGATTTTACAACTATTTTCTAACTATTCGTATATACTGATTTAAAATGTTTTATTAATTACATGTTTATGGGTATCTTTTACCTGCTAGTATGTATGCTTCATAACCAAGAATTCCAAACAGTTTCTCATTCACTATCGCATTTAATAGTCATACAGGTCCTATAAGATAGTGATTACATTATTCATACTGAGCACAAGGAAACAGATCCACTGCGTTTAATTGCCTGTGGGTCTCAAATACTTAAGGGAGCTGGTATTTGACCAAATAGCTATCTTTTCTCAAATTAGTCATTCCACCCCACTCTCACAGAGGATTGGTACTTATTTAAAAAATGAGAATTATTCTTTCTGTGCATCTGTTTATTCACATAAAAATAAGGAGGATATGGTGCATAACAAAACATTTGAATCAACAGTGGAGGGACTCTGTGGCAACGTTTGTGCATATATTCCTCCTGTTATTGGGCTTTTCTTCATGTTAGAATGAACAGCTATTTAAAACTTCATCTTTTCAAAACAAATTACTGATCAATTTAGCATCGTTTTCAACCATTAAAAAATTCCTTTCCAATTTAAAGATAGCAATCAAACATTTATTTAAGGAAAATAATTCTACTCTCCCTTTTTTTTAAAAGTTTGAATAAACAGTTAATAAATCAAGAAATGTAAACAGCAGACCTCTAGCTCAGAGTGGCTAAAATCGCTCATTACATCTATGCTGTAGAACACAGAAGGACTACTTGATAATTGGATTTAAATTGTAAAAATATTCATCTAGTAACAGGGATGAGTACCTTGAGGCAAAGCAAGGAGATTCCAATTTCAAATTTCTCCACCTTACGCTGTCTCGACTCAGAATTTATATTTTCGGACATTCCCTACAAAAGTCAGTTGGACCCACCCTCAATACCTTCTCATTTTGGATGGATCCTATTGGAAGAGAACTGTTAGCTTGATAGTCACTTCTGGCTGTACTCTCTTTGGAGACAATGAGGGGTAACTGAGCCACATCTTGAAATTAGTCCAATGACTTATGATGTCAAACAGCAGAGAATTAAGTTACAATCATTGGAAACTGGCCGTTGGCATAAGAAATCTTTATAGAGAGCCAAGTGTTCCAAGACTTTTCCCATCCTTTACTTTTCTGTCTTTCTGTGGTAAGATCATTGCTGATTGTTGAAATACAGATTTCGTCTTGCCTTTGGAAAATTTGCTATCTGCACAATCTCAGAAACATAGAAATAAGTCTTACAGAAAGTAAGCTTGACAACTTTCATAGAATAAGTAAAAGAAAAGCTAAGTCTCATGGTTTTACTTAATGGAATGATGCTAGATGGTATGGACATTAGTGATTTACACTCAGTGTTCTGAATCTGAGTTTTGACATAGGATTAAGTCTACTGTGTTCAGCTTTTACACTTTGCCTCACACACCTCTAGAAAGTAGGGATCCTCCTGGCCTGGTCTTGTCCAGGTTCCTTCTGTGGCATTTGCCTAGCTTCAAAGTCCCATGGAGTCACCTGGGAATCCCATTAGCTCAAAACGACTCAATCATGTAAATTCCTGAGAAGTGGGAAGGAGGGGCTTTCCTCCTTCTTGAGAATACTCTCCTAAGAAGGTTCTAAGGGTTCTTGGGTCCAAACAGTGGAGGAGCTGAATATGATAGCTTTAGCATTACATGTTTTTTTTTCTTGTCTGTACCATATTCATAACACAGGGTAGTTTCATCTGCATGGATTTAAATACCAACTACCAAATGCTGCACTTATAACTGTTTCTCTCCCCTGACCTCCAGGCCTGCTTCCTGCTGTAACAGACAACTTCAGCAGTCAAGTGGATTTTCTTTTGTTAACAAGCCTCACCCATTTCTTCTATTGTCCCTGAATGTTCTTTTTTTCTTTTTTTCCCCTTCCCAAGTTTTGTCAGGTAGCTTGTATATATTTGAACTTCACAGATTGATAACTCAGATGTTTTCCTACCCACCAAGAAGACCTTTGTTCTCTTGTAAACCAGAGAGCGAAACTTGGCACCTGGAGAACAAGCATCAGTTAGGTCTTTGTCTCTGGCTGGCCCATCTCATTTTAGCCTGAGAACGGACTGCACTGAGACACTGTGTTGTGTCTGTATGGTCCCCGTGACCTTGCCCCTTATTTTTTTTTTCTTCAGCTGCTTGATTTTGCTTTGACACCTTTATGAGTCATGTGCTAAGATGCATTGGGTATTCTGGATCTTGGTTTTCGACAAGAATCAGTTCATCTTCATTTTTTACTTGTACTCACTAATGTTTGTCAAAAATTTGAGTACATTGAAATCTAAAATACCTTTATCCCAATAGTTTCCTGAGAAAAAGCAGTTAGAGTGAATCCTAGGGATATATACCTGAAAAGTCACAAAAACACCCGCTTGTGGCATTTTAAAAGATGAGATGTAGATGATCCATTATTTGGAAGGTTGTACCTATGTTCATGTTGCCTTCCAGTTCTATGTTATTATTAATATTATTATTATTTAATTGCTGTCTTGAGACAAGGCCTAATGTACCCCACATTGCTTCAGAATTAGTCAAGCAGTCCAGGATGATTTTGAACTTTTCGTCCTACTAATTTCCTCCTCTCCGAGCCCCCTACTGGGATTCCAGGAGTCTGCTATCTAACCAAGTGTAGGTTTTGCTGGGAATTGAACCCAGGGCCTTTTAGATGATAGGCAAGGAGAAACTACTTCAGGCTTCTAAATGAGAAAAAGGAGCTGGAGAAATGGCTCAGTAGTTAAGAGTGTGTACTGCTCTTGCAGAGGACTGACCCCAGTTCCCAGCATTCACATTGCAGCTCCAGGTGAGCAGATGAATCTGGCCTCTCAGGGGACCTGTGCTCACATGCACATACTTAAAAACAAAATAAATATTTAGAACATTTTAAAATGAGTATAAGATGGAGAAGAGAAATACATAAAAGCAAATAGGTTTTTCCTGAGCTCGTGGCTTTGATTCCTTGTAAGTCAGTTTGCTGACTAGCCAAGGCTGACAATAGAACCACAGCATGAACAGCTTTCAGTAGGTACCAGGGCTCTTCCTTTTGAAATGTTGGATTTTTTTTTTTAATCTCCAAAGGTTAACTGTGTGGTTACTTATTTAACCAGCTTTACTGAAGTGTGAGTGGCAAATACAAATTATATGTGTTTAAGGAAGTATCCGTTATATTTGTGTTTATTTGACAGAATGTCTGAAATATTTCTTTGGCTCAGGATGCCACGAGGCTATAGTCCTTCACAGAGGGGAAGGTATGGTTCTGTCGTCCCTACCTCAGCAGCAGAAGCCAGAGCAGACATTTCACATTCAAACCCTAAAAGATGTAGGAAGGATCCATAGAAATTAAGAACTAGTAATCTTACTTTTGGATCTATACATCCACAGAAAAAAATCAAGACACACTGTCTGTGTTGATAGTAACATTGTTCACAATGACCAAGATTCAACATAAACATCCTACATGAGAGAAATAGGCAGAGATGTGTTTTAAGATTATGTCAAACATCTACAATGGTTTTCTTCAAAAATACAATAATGACAGCTTGCAGTTGTAACAACATGGGGCTCACTGACCTGAAGGCAGGGCGTCATATTTGATTTCTGATATAAAACTAAACTGGGGCAGGAGAGATGGCTCAGGGGCTAAGAGTACTGACTGCCCTTCCAGAGGTCTTGAGTTCAATTCCCAGCAACTACATGGTGTCTCACAACCCTCTAAAATGAGATCTGGTGCCCTCTTTTGTCATGGAGGTGTACATGCAGACAGAACATTGCATACACAATATACAAGTAAATAAGTAAATCTTACAATAAGTAAATATTTTTTTAAAAAGGAAAAAAAGAAGAACTAAATTGATTCAACAGGTTGTACTTAAATATGTACTTGTTTATACAAATGTAACAGTGATAAAGAAAAGGAAGCACAAATTTGCAATAAAATGGGAGATAGGGATTGTAGAAAAAGTTTGAGGAAGAAGAGTGTGGGAGGAAATGATATAATTATATTTTAATTGAAATAAAATAAAACAGAGTGAATTCTGATCACATTATTTTTCCTTTAACGTTTCAGGACCCAGGGTCCATATGTTGGCTAAGCTGTTTACATTTGGTTTTAAGAATCTACACATACCTTTCTGATTTACAAATTCCACATTGAAGTAAGTGTTCCCAAAGCAAAAATGAAAACTCGAAACACCTCTAGAGAAAAATCTGTGTTTAGAATCAATTATTTTTAGTGTTTCACACTTCAGATGAGGAAACATGTTGGAGAAACTTTCCACTGATTTAGAAAACCAAGAAACCAATTCATCTGATCACATTGTTTGCATTCAAGATGAAGCCTTAGTGGTTTTTATTTCTTCTTTTGTGTTTATAATGAAGGTGAAAAGGCTCATGGAGTAGGAATAATATCTCTGAAGAAACCCTGAAGTCAAGGCCAATCAATTATAATAGCAAAACCATAACAACTACCACAAAAGAAGGACTTCAAATAAACCAAGAATCACAGGGCTGTCCTGAGACTTGCCCACTTTCCCATAAGCCAGGGCATTTTATTTCCTTCTTCATATAGCGTTATTCCCTTTGAAATTACTGATTCAGTTGCATCAGATGAACTTTTGGTTAAGGAAAAAAATTCATTCCACAGAGTGAGTTCTCACTATGCCTTTCAGTGAGGCTTCACCTCCAAACCACTGAAGATTCCACGCTATATTTAAACACCACATATAAATGTGTTCCTTGTTTCCTCAAGGCTCTTCAGAAAGAAAACAGACTCCTCATAACCTGGATTTCCCATCCAATCTGAAATTAGAGATAAATCAACACAATGACTCACCAGTTACTGTTCACTCAGTCAGGAGTCAGCTGCACAGATTTCCTCTACAAGGTGGTATTACTATTTGAATAGTAGTCACCTGGTATTTGAATGTGTGTAGTACTTGCAGTGAGCAATAGCTTCTTAATATCCCAAGAACTGCCACGTGGAGAGCACAGGCCAAGGAAGTATATTTTTATCAAAACTATCACTTAGTCCTTCCTCTTAACAACACCTTGAATTGCTTGTGCAACTGCAGATCAGCCATGCATGGGAGAGACAGAGCTTAGCTATGAGGCTTACTGATAGCAGGTCCATGCTTGCATTCTAGGATTTGGAATTGATTCTTTTATTTTTACAGAATGTGGATTATATAAGCACTATAATCTAGGTATTATAAATATTTGGGGGAAAGGAAAGGAGCGAATAAGATTTTGAACATACGGTCTAGAGATCAACGTCATTTTGCCAGAGAATGCTGGATTCTAAGAATGCTCATGACCTCATGAAAGAATTAAAAATGACAAGATGGCTCAGCAGGTAAAGGCCATTGCACCCAGACCTGATGATCTAAACTTGGTTCCTGGACCCCACAAAGTGACTTCAGAGACCTGACTTTCTAGAGTTGTCCTCTGACCTTCAAGTGCACTAAGACATGTGTGCACTTGTTCTCAAACACACACACACAAACACATGCATACACACATTTAGGCATGCACACATATATATACATGCACACACATATGCACACACATGTATATACATACACAGACACATAAACACATACACATACCTGCATGCACAGACATAGAAACATACACATATATACACAAGAACTTTATTTTATGTTAATTAAAAATATTTATTATTTTGTGTGTATCAGTGTTTTGCCTGCATGTGTGACTGTGCATCACATGTGTTCCTGATGCCTGTTGATGCCAGAAGAGAGTGTTGGATCCCCTGGGATTAGAATTACAATTGGTTGTGAGTCACCATGTGGGGTCTGGGACTCAAACCCAGGTTCCCTGGAAGAACAGCCAATGCTCTTAACAACTGAGCCATCTCTCCGGCCCCCAAGAATTTTAATAGTTAATGAGATTGGTTGATTTTACTCTTTTAGAGGCAATTTACCTGTACAAAACCACTGGTTGCGGCTTCTTTGTGTCTGTTGTTACATTCTGAAATAACTTTCATTGGATCATATATATTCTGTGTAATTTTTGAAACAATGATTAAATACCTTATTTAACTCTCTGGCATGTGCAATAAGATTTATGATTATATATTCTGTCACTGAAGTTGTTTTATCGTATTCAAACAGCCAAATATTGGTATGACTAAAATTTTTATTCCATGTTATTTCTAGCTCACTTTTTCAAGATAGTTTTGTAGCTATAGCTATTGTTAGACAGATGCCATGTAAAATTGTAGTTGTTGTTACTTCACTTTATTATTGCTTATTCTTATGAGTGATGTATTCACTTTCACATAAATTAACAACAGATAGTTTTTATTTCGCAGCAAAGCCATGTGAAATGTTTTGATCAATTTCTCTTGCTACAAAATTTACTCTTTGTAAATGCGCCATGCCTGGCTTGAATTCTTTCAGTTGTGATACAATCAATAGTCAAGTGCCCCCAAGAAAACTTTTCCCTCTCAAATGCACTGAGCTCATGATTGATCCACTTTGGAGTAGGTTTTACAGATTCTGTTTCTAAGATACTCAAGCTTTATTTCAAAACCCCTTTTGAATGTGGCATGTATATCCACGGCCAGATTCTTGGGGAGACCATTATTGAGGTTTGAGGCTTGACATCCCATGTTGAGGCTAGACCTGTGGCGGTAAGTGAAGCATATTTTCTTATTCCCAATAACCCAGTTTATATGTGATTGCAGTCTGGCAGAGTGCAGGGAATCATATGAAAAAAGGGGACGTTAGTAAGACTTGGCAAGGAAAAGAGCTCCACAAAGACCAAATAGATCAAGGCACAGGGGTCTTTTATGAGATGTTTCTCCAACCAAGGACCATGTATGGATATAACCTAGAACCCCTGCTCAGATGTGGCCCATGGTAACTCAGTATGCAACTGGGTACCATAGTAAAGGGAACAGGGACTGTTTCTGTCATGAACTCAATTGCTGGCTCTTCGACCCTTCCCCCACCCCCGAGGGAGGAGCAGCCTAGTTAGATCCCAGAAAAGGACATTGCAGCCAGCCCTGAAGAGACATGATAAGCTAGGGTCAGATGGAAGGGGGGGAAGTCCTCCCCTATCAGTGGACTTGGTAGGGGGCAGGGAGAAGATGAGGGAGGGAGGGATGGGGAGACTGGGAGGGAATGAAGGAGGGGTCTACGGCTGGGATACAAAGTACATAACCTATGATTAATATAAAAATAAATAAATTACTTTAAAAAAACACACATTCCTAAGATCCCCACCAAAGCCACAGCTTTTAAGTTGTGTTTCAGGCAAGAGACCTGTTTATCTCTCTTCATGAGAAAAATTCTTTTTACGATTGGATGTGCTATTAGTGTTTTGTTTTTGTTTTTGTTTTTATTTTTGTTAATTTTCTTTTTTCTTTTATTTGTTAAATTTTAGTTTCAGTTTGTTAACTTTGTATCCCAGCTGTAGCCCACTCCCTCATTCCCTCCCAATCTTTTTTTTCTTATTTTTATTTTTTATTATTAATTACATTTTTTCTTTTATTAATGTAATTTATTTATTTTTATATTAATCACAGGTTAGGTACTCTGTATCCCAGGTGTAGCTCCCTCCCTCATTCTCTCCCACTCTCCCCATCCCTCCCTCATCTCCTCCCTGCCCCCCTCCAAGTCCACTGATGGGGGAGGACCTCCTCCCCTTCCATCCAACACTAGTTTATCTTATCGCTTCAGGGTTGGCTGCAATGACCTCTTCTGGGATCTAGCTAGGCTGTTACTCCCCGGAGTATGTTGGGGAGGGTTGAAGAGCCAGCCATTGATTTCATGACAGAAATAGTCCCTGTTCCCCTTACTAGGGTCTCCAGTTGGATACTGAGCTACCATGGGCCACATCTGAGCAGGGGTTCTAGGTTATATCCATACATGGTCCTTGGTTGGAGAAACCATCTCGTAAAAGACCCCTGTGCCCTGATCTATTTGGCCTTTGTGGAGCTTTTGTTCTCCCTGAGTCTTACTAACTTCCCCTATTTTTATTATTATTCCCAGCCCTCTGTTGAAGGCTTGGTTGTGAGTCTTAATATCTGCTTTGATACATTGCTATATCGATTCTTTCAGAAGCACTCTTTGGTATGCTCCTGTCCTGTTGCTTGTTTTCTCCTCCATTCAATGTCCATCCCATTTGTTCATCTAAATGAGAATTGATCATACCAACCTGGGTCCTCCTTCTTGTTTATCTTCCCTAGATGTATAGATTTCAGCATGATCTTCCTATCCTATAGGTCTATATAAGTGAGTATATACCATATGTTTCTTTCTGCTTTTGGGATACCTCATTCAGGATGATCGTTTCCAGGTCCCACCATTTGCCTGTGAATTTCATGATTTCCTTCTTTTTAATTGATGAGTAGCATT
>CM053767.1:21646567-21672768 GCA_028658305.1 Pachyuromys duprasi | reverse complement strand
ATTTGTTGTTTTTCAACTTCTTGAGTTCTTTATATATACTGGATATTAGCCCTCTGTCAGAAGTAGGATTGGTAAAGATCCTTTCCCAGTCTGTAGGCTGTCGTTTTGTTTTGATGAGTGTCTTTTGATTTACAGAACCTTTTCAGTTTCATGAGGTCCCATTTATTGATTGTTGATCTTAGAGCCTGTGCTGTTGGTGTTCTATTCAGGAAGTAGTCTCCTGTGCCAATGAGTTCTAGGATCTGTCCCACTTTTTCTTCTAACTAGTTTAGTGTGTCTGGTTTTATGTTGAGGTCTTTGATCCACTTGGACTTTAGCTTTGTGCAAGGTGATAAATATGGATCTATTTTCATTTTTCTGCATACAGATATCCAGTTGAAGATGCTGTCTTTTTTCCATTGAATGGTTTTGGCTATTAGTATTTTCCATCCAAGCTTTCATTGGATTAACAAAAAAAGTTGCTGAAAAATTTTATATCAGAGAAAATTGAAAAGATGAACTAAAGTCACTTGTTGAAAGTATGAACATCAATGTTTATGGGAGGTTATGTACTATAATATATGCTTTAAAGCATGTATCGGTAGCATATATAATAAATTTTTGGCTGGGACTACAGTGATGCACACCTGTAGTTCTAGGGCTCAGGGAGGCAGTGGTAGGGATCTCTGTGAGTTTGAGGCCATCCTGGTCTACAGAGTGAGCCCCGAAAAGCCCAGGATACAGAGAAACGCTGTCTTGAAAAACCGAAAGAAAAAAAGAAAGAAATTATTAAAATTATCTTGTAGAGGAAGTTATCCAAATCCTTGCCAAATGTTGGCTTCATTTTAAATATTTCATGAAGGGTAAATCTTTTCATTTGATTATTGCATTGAGCATGAAGACTTCTGGCCAATCTCAAATGAAATAAAACCTTTCCATATTTGAGGTCTAGAGTGCTTTTGAACTTTGGCTTATGTAAAAATTGATTTTTGCTGGTGCTTGAAGAAGTTTCTTTAGCTTCATTTCACTTTCTGACATTATCCCTGCCTTTAGTTGTGATTTTTTTTGCCTTATTTCATGTGCCTCAAGAAACATAAATCTGAATTAAAGATTGTGTTTCAAACGTTACATCAGTCAAGGCAATACAAACACTGACAATAGCAAATGCATGAAAATGTTCCTTCACCATCTGCAGAACCAGGCTCTTCATGGAGATGTGAGTTCTCACTCTGCACGTGCGTCCAGAATTGGTGTGTTTGCTGTCATTTATCTTGAAAAGCAGAATAAGGGATCAGCATAAGGTGGTTTAATTATATTGACACTGTCATTGTTTTGTATTTGTTATTGCTATGCAATAGCAGAACATGGAGAACTATGTCCAAAATTGAACTTAGCCCTGGTCTTGCTTTGTTTATCATGTCCTGTCTGTGCATACCGTGGATAGTTCAAAAATCATTAGTAAAAATAAGAAAAGGAAGGGGATGCAAGGAAAAGATGAATCATCTCTGGGGTCACTCTGTCACCAGTTAGCATAAATTCTCCTGTTGGGTTTGGATATTCAGGGTTATGCTGTAAGAGGTGAATGTTTAGTAGCTGAAAAAGTTCAACATATCGGGAATGAAAGTCCTTGAGTAAATTTATTCTTAAACAGAGCTAATGCTACAGTTTGTCCCTACAGTCCAATAGGGCAAAGACTTGGACTCCTGGGTGGAGCTATAGAGAAGTGGAGCTGAGGGGGAAGTCTTCAGGTTGCTGGGCACGTGGTGTCTGCAATGAATGTACTTTCTTCCCCTCCTCCTCCTCAGCTTCCTTCCCCTTTTCCTCCTCCATTTCCTTCTTCTTCTCCTCCTCCTCCATTTTCTTCTCCTCCTCATTCTTCCCTCTTTTGCTTTTTGATCACAGGTGTGAGTTTTTGTTTTTGTTTTTTCTCTGCCTCATGAACTAGCCATGATGTGCTGCTTCCTTGCCATGGCAGCAGAAACAGTGGAGCTACAAGCCATGGGCTGAAGCTTTTAGAAATACAGGCCCAGATCAGCTTTTTTCTTTATAATTTGATTAGTTCTTTGGGACTTTGTATTAGTGATGGGATGGTGACTTGGAATAGCTAGTTGTCTTTATTTTCTGAAAAAAATTTCATTTTTTGTTTGTTTTGAGATTTACCTCTTTCATCAACAGAGATGCATGCATACCTATTCAATTCATTCTAAATGCAAACATGCTTTAAAGATTTGTTGATTTGTTTCAACTTACTTTACTGCCGTTTTTATGGATGCATCTGTTCTCGAGAGAAAATGCCTGCATACAAACAAGGGAAATTTAACTAAACTTTACATGATTCCAATTTTAAAGAATAATTTGCAAGCAGTTTTAAAATGTAATTCTTATTTCAGTGTGAAGTCATTCTTACCTTTAGTTTCAGTTATGCTGAACTCCAAATGCTTTCAGTATGTACCAAATGGCCTGGATTCTTGCAAAGTTTTGCTGGATCTGTCTCTAACAAGATGCAACAGGACCGGTGTTTGGAAGTCAAAGCAGGACAATCCTCCCTGGCAAACTACCTAGGCAAGCTGCAAGGTTCTGACCACAAGGACTTTCCCCATGTATGGGCTGTTTGTGCTTCCCACACCCATCCAATAGTGGATGGGGTTGTCAGCACGGGGGAGGATCTACTACAACAGACACTACCTGTCTTCTTGTTTGGAAGTGTTTCCTTCATACTTGCAGCTAAAATTGTATTGCTTAATCCTCACAATATCCTATGAGCGTTCACTCTTGGTTTTAAAACAAGTAAGTATGCAAGTATTTAAGGAGAGCAGTTCATCCACACATATATACATGTCTATAATAGTCACAGCTTTTCTACAAAATAGAGTTAACCGCTCATGTTGATTATTTTATGAAAAGTTTCAGGTTTTTAAAGTGACCCTTGATTCTAGTTTCTCAGCCTACAAGTGCCCAAGAATTGAAAGCTTAGTGAGAGTCTCCCCTGTGTTCACTGTCTATACCATGCTTCCTTGAGTTGCCATGTGTCTACACAGCAAAGTTATGATGGAAAACATGTCTCTTCTGGATAGTTGAAAGGGTTTCCTTTCACTTTGCAGGGATGTTTTCAGTATTGAAAAAAGTGTAAAGTGCCCAGTGTTGTTCCCCAGAATGAACTTTTAGAGATGGCCTGTAAAAAAACCTGAAGGCAGAAACTTCGCAAGACATACCAGGATCTTAAGAAAATGACAGATGTTAGAACGATGAGGGTTTTCCCACGAGCTGTAAAAATGTTGAAAGGAGCTATAGCCCCAGTTGCTATCTCACAATAGAAGAACGCAAACTATCATTCCTTCTTTGTACTTGGTGTTTTAAGTAGACTTTGGTGTAAGAACAAAAGGGAAATGAACTGGGAAGTCTCTCAGTTACACCCATTTCCCTCTCTTCTCCTCATACAGAATTCCAAATCCAGACTTGTTTTCTGAGATTGTTGGAAAAATGTTGAAGGTTTGGCTGGAGAAGATGATGGCTTAAATGTGTTTGTATAGACCCTAAAAAGTCAGGACTGAGAATTGTTCTATTAATACAATGATATAAAAATAAACCAAACAGTTATGAAAACATATGATATTTCCACTCAAATATTATTACAACAGCTCTAACCCAAGAGAAATGCTGATTTTGTGCCTCTTTATTCAAGCTGAATTAGTTGAGATTTTGAGAGATTTCTGTCTCTGCTCACAGAACCTCTTCCAGGTAAAGCTTGGGTAAGCACTTAGGTTCCATGACAGTCTACCCAGCCTTTTTTGGTCTATGGTTGAATCTCTACATTACTCTGGCCGAAGTATGAAAGATCATATAATAGTATTTCCTTGAGGTGATGGGTTTTTTTTTTTGAGTACTTTGGACTCAAAGAAAACCTTTGATGAGTGACTGAAAACCTTATCTTTTGCCATAGTGCTGAAGAGGTAGGGATGGATGTCTATAGAACAACGTATACTGAATCAGGGCTAAGGCGATGACTCAGTCTTTGCTGTAAAGACTCATCTTGTGTGAAGACGTGAGGGAGCTGGGCATGGAGCTATATGCTCGTCATCCTTGCACTGTGGTGGAGTTACCAAAACGCAAGGATCATAAATTCAAGGCCAGCGTCAAATGCATTTTAAGAATGAGAAGAAAGACAGACCAACCAATAAAGATGCTGTTTGGGCATCTGTGCAAGAGCTTCCCAGGCAGTCGGAAGAGGAAGCATGAGACCTGTGACTCCAGGTCTCTGGATGTTCACGAAAGAGCAGGAAGCCAACACAGTCAGAGAAGACTGAGTAGCAGGAGTTCAAGAGAAGGGTGGAGCAGATAGCAGCCTTGAGACAATTGTAAGGACTTTTGCTTTTGGTCCTTGGGAGAATGAAAGTCAAGTGGGTATTTTCAGGAGAGAAGGAATGCAGTCTGTTTTCTAAGACATCCCTTGTAAAGGACAACTCCAGCTGCTGTGATGGGAAGAGGCAGCAGTAGGTGAGCAAGGGTCAAATTATAGAGAGTATTTAAAAATGGCATCAGTCACTTAGGTGTGACACAATGGTGATGTGTGATTCTGTGGATATATGTTGAAGGTACAGCCATCACGATAGCCAGGCTCCCTGGATCTGGCATATGAGAGAATAGCTATTAAAAGAAAACTACAATCATTTATGGGGAAAAACACTGTTCAGGGGCTGGAGTGTCATTTTGTGGAGCGGATTCTGTATTCAGTTATTCATGTGGAATTGTGGCATAGACAGTTGAACAGGAGAGTCTTAGGCAGGACAGAGGTATCTCTGAATATTCACATCTGAAAATCACCACTGCTGATACTTGCAACTGTGGAACTGAGCAATGAGAGTTCTGGGATTTTGGTTTCTTTAAAAAACACAAATATAAAAATATGCTTTTGGTTTTTGAAATTTTTAATTTGTTATTTATTACAATATATTCACTTTGTATCCCCGCTGCGGCCTCCTCCTTTGTATCCTCCCAATCCCACCCTCCCTCCCTCTTCTTCCTCTATGCCCCTCCCCTAGTTCACTGATAGGGGGTGTCCTCCTCCCCTTGGGGATCTGAAGCTGCTTTGTGGCAGCTGACTATGATTTGCCTCAGACCCTAGCAAAGGTATGGTTTTGTCAACCGCTGATAGTTTCTGTGATTGGATGACATTTGGAATTCTAGGAACTTTTCAGAGGGTGTATAAATGCTAGTGCCCTGAGCGTTGAGATTGGTGGTTGGTGGTCTTTCAGGGTCGGTGGGGGAGCTGGTTATCGTTTCTTAGTCATGCTCAAAGAAGAAACAAGAAGAAATTAGATCCAGAGGGTCTCTATTTCAGTCTTCTTTCCTCTCTCTCCTTCTTTATTTCTTATCTAGTGTTAGAGTGTGAAACCAGGGGAACCAAGGGTGGGAAGAAAAAGAGCCCCCAAGTAACTTAAGACTAGCTACAGAACTGGACACAGAACTAGCTACAGAATATTCCAGGAAATTGAATTGAAAAGGGAGAAGAGGACCAAGGACTAAGCCCCCAGTCACTCCAATATTAAAGGAGACAAACCAAAGAAGCAGATATCAACAAAGTGATTAATTTATAGCTTTGGGGTAAGAAAAATAAACATTTTGTCTACTGTTAGTTTATTTTTCAGCATTTATTTGAATTGTTGAACAAATGACAATAAAGGAATATAAAAATGTAGCAAGAAAAATATTTGTAAACATAGGTCTTTAACTATAACAATCCTAATTGTATTAACTAGCATAGATAAATGAATAGACCAGGAAATGAAGAAATACCATTTTCATTCTGTACGTCCTCTACTGAAGACTTATCAGTTTTAATGCTTTGGATTTAATTTGATATAAAATAATTTAATCCATAATATCTTGGATTGGGGTTAAATAGGACTCATTTATTTATGTTATTATGAATTTGAGTCCCTTTTTAAATTGGTTTTGCACATGTGGGGAAGAATATTGCTTTTTTTTACTTTTCATTCATTTCTTCTTGTACTTGAGGGTAAGGGCAGTAATTCCAGTTTTCCATTTGTCAATATGACTGTCACTTATTGATTTAGCTAACTTTGTTCAGAATCTATCATACATACAGCTTTGTTTATGATCTTAGGATAACTCTCTTAACTTAAACAATTCCCACTTTAGTGTGATTCAATAATTATAATGTAGCTATACTTTATTACATGTAAAATATTACATATAATATATTATATAATGTAGATATAATATCTATATTATATAAAATATGAGCTATTGGATATTATATTGTATATAATATAATAATATATAGCATAATATAATATATCAGTATTATCTACACATTATATAACATATAACAGATAGTATGTTACATATATTACATGTATTCAGTTATTCATGTTGAACTGTTACATAGACAGCTGAACAGAAGAGTCTGGAGCAGGACAGAGGTCTTTCTGGGCATGCACATTTGAGAATCATATATAATTATATCACATATAATTATAAATCATATACATATAAACACAAACCATATATTATAAATTATCATATATAATATACACAGAATATGTGCTATTGTGGAGATGAGTGATTGAGATTTGTTAACAGAACTCCAGATGAGAACAGCCAACTTTTGGTAAGGACTGAAGATTTTGCACATGAGGTAACATTAAACCTTAGTTATGAAAGATCAATAAGACTTTTCCAGAAAGGATGAGGGCGAAGAATATTCTAGGAAACCAGGCAATATCTTACATTGAAATTAATATGAAAGAATAATCCAGAGTTTAGAATGTATATTGGGGATAAAATTAGAAAGGCTAACAAAGACCACATTATCAGGGTTGTGTTATGACATAAATGCTATTTGTTTATTAACCCATTGAATTTTCAAACAACCCTTAGAAGTGTTAAAATATAAAATCATTTTGCGGGTATATGTAAAGGAGTGTGTGATTATGAGCTACAGAGCAGGAATATGTGCATTTGATGCCATGTGAGAGCTAACATTATCCCCATTGTTTTCCTCTTGGAGCAGTTATAAACCTCCATTCCATGTTATTAATTATTTCCTCTAGCATATCAACTGTTCCCCATCAGATCAAATTTGACAAGACTTCTAATTGTTGTGGCCCTCATTTCTTTTTACAAATTTTAATTCAGAGTCATTTTATTAGATTAGCAATCCTGCAACCAAAGCTTGGTTTATGGTAGATGCCCTCAGACCCCTTCCAGTAGCTGATACTCCTAGCATTTAGAGCACTCACACAACAAAACCTTCCATCTCAAAAACACCCATGTGACTGACTGCTCACACCTCATATGCTCATTTCCCTCATGTAATTATCACCTGTGAGTTGGATAAGATTTGAAAATACCACCTGTTCACCTGTATTCCCCAAGGCTGTTAGTTTCCTAATTCACTATCATTGTCAGTTTCTTCTGAGGGAATTGTGAACGGTAGCTTTGGTGGCATGGGTCCAGGAAGCTTGTGCATCATGGCATAGACACAGCAGGTTTGCATCCTTCCTTTTCGGTCACGTGTCTCTCTCTGGGGGATAATGGGAGACCTTGCACTTGATCGTGCATTATCTTTAGTGTTTTGCAGAATGAATCCCTCTCTATGTACAGGTGTGTACATACAGGTGTACCACCCTCCGAATCTCACATGTTCTGTTTTGAATAAGACTTGCTATCACATTTCTATCTGTGATATACTCTCCACATACAGCCTTTCAGTCATGTTTGACTCCATGCTGTCTCTCTCTTTCTCCATGTCCACACTCCAGCCTTGGTCTTCTGGATTGTTTGTGTCCAGCGATATTTTAATAAGCTCACAGACATGCTTTCTTCAAGCCTCCTCAATCTCTTACCTAGCAAGAAGTTGTAATGTGACTTGCAATGAGTGGCTGAATCAGAATTTCCTCCATACTCTCCCTTACCTTTAGCGTTTGGATACCGGGTGAGTCTTAATAATAACTCAGAACAGATAGTACAGTTATGCTGAGTCCCAATTCCTTTCTCTTTTCTTTCTTTCTTTCTTTCTTTCTTTCTTTCTTTCTTTCTTTCTTTCTTTCTTTCTTTCTTTCTTTCTTTCTTTCTTTCTTTCTTGAGACAGGTCGCAGCTGTATTTTGTTGTTGTTGTTTTCCAAGACAGGGTTTCTCTGTGTAGCCCTGGCTGTCCTGGAACTCACTCTGTAGATCATGCAGGCCTCGAATCTACCTGCCTCTGTCTCCGAAGTACTGGCATTAAGGGCATCTGCCAACACTGCCTGGCTAGGCTGTATTTGTAATTGAATCAAGTCTAGAGCCAGGGCTGTGTGCTCTGTTCTGCTCTCCCTCCAGTTTATAGCAGTAAGACTAGCAGTTGGCTAGTTTTGCTGCTGAACCTTGTCTGAGCACCATTTATCAAGTACTGTGTAGAAGATGCTATGTAAGATCCTTGTCACACAGGTATCTACTCTTGAGGAGGCTTATTCTTCTTCAGAAAAGTGATCCAAGATAGATGGATGCACTTGACACTGTTCATTGACTTCGTTAAAATATTCTTGACACAGGTGATAATAAATTCAAGTAAATTACAAGATTTCCAAGGTATAGCTACTCTGGTGAAGATAGAAAAGTCATCTAAAACAACATTTGAAGCTTTTCAGTAAACGTAATTAAAACCTTTAAGTTGAAATTGTGCAGTGTTGAAATTGTAATTTCCCAAATTAAAGATAAGTCACAGAAGAAAGCAGGTGTTAAGACATCAATGTTGATAAATAAGGAACTTCAAGTAGTCAAAGCCTTTCATAGGAAATGGAAATATTTTATCCCAATTCTTTAACATAAACTGAAAGAATATATTTTAAAATATGTCCAAAGTAAAAGAAAAATCAGAGACACGCACAACTGAGTGAATTAATTTACTATTTATTTCTGTCTGAATGTTGTATTTTTAGACTCCAATGGAAATATTTCTCTTCATAAGGAATTTTTCTCAGATGTGTAAATTTTATCTATGAAAAAAAAGATGCTTTATAGGTTTCATCCATAGTTTAGAATCCTTCCAAAACACAGTAAAGGAACTCGAGCTTTGGAGTAAGACTGGAAAAGTCTAAAAGGTTTAGAGATAAAATTCAGTGCCAGGCTGTTGAGACGATTCAGCAGTGAAGAGCACTGGCTACTCTTGCAAAGGACCCACATTCAATTTCCAGTACCCATGTGGTGGCTCACAACCAGCTGAAACTCAAGTTCCAGGGGCCCAGTCGGCCTTCCTGTGGTCTCTGCAGGCCCCAGATACTCCGGTGCTGCACAGACATGCATTTAGGCAAAATACCTACACACAGAAAATTAAAATAAAAGAGTTCAGTGCCTAAAAAGACTGGATAAATCTGCTTCTTTTTAGGCAGAAAAAGAAACTACAAAAGGCTGGCATAATAGAATGAGTAAAGGACTGTTTGCTGAGTTTAAGACTGAAATTGCTAACTGCCTGGAATAAAACCGTCCCGGGGATGGAAAAAACTGAATGGAAAATTTAACCCTGTGATCATGTTTTGTCAAGTGATTTAACAGGCAGAAGTGGCTATGATATGAGTACACTGTTTTCCATATAAAACCATCAAAGAATGTATGATAGAAATAAAACAGGAGAAAATGAAATTCATAAATCTTATTAAGATTGAGCTCAGTTAGTGAAATTGAAGGTGATGGGCAAGTTAGTGGTATTGTATCTTATACATATGCAGAAGGAAACACAAAAATATTAAAAACAAAACAAAACAAAACAGACTACGTTTCTGCAAGTCTGAAGGCATACTGTGATTTTTTTTCTTCCCTTTTACATTCCTGGCTTCTTTGAAAGAACTTTGTGTGCTCACCAGCTTGCTTCTTTGTATAGTGTAGGCCAAGGAATGTGCCCAGGGAAAAGACCTGGAAAAGACCCCTGTGCAGACCTAAGCCACTGTTCAGAGACCCCACAGGAATGCTCTTTTTGCCATATTCTCAATCCTTGCTGGAAAAACCAAGGTGCAAACAGAGAGGGTGGGCAAGGAAGTCAAGGGACACAAAATAGGACTCTGCCCCATTGCCATGGACAGGGCCCAAACATGAAGCCCCAGGGATTCCCCAGGGAGGGCCTGCCTGTGGAATGCAGGCCTTCTGAAAAGAGCCTTACTGTGCAACTGGGCGTGAATGTTACTTGGACTGTGCCTGCCAGCCGGTGGCCAGCATCATGCTGCGTCCTTTTGCAGAGCAGCCATCTGCTGCTGCTTTAATGAATGAAGCATCCCCCCCAACACCACCTTTTTTTTGACAGAACAATAGCTTCAGTGATGAGATGCACATTCCAATAGATTGAGTCTTTTGCTCAGCCTTGTGAGTACGAGGGCAGAGGGGACAGGGAAGAGTCAGTGCGTTTGAGTCTCCTCAGAATCGGCCATGACTTATTTCAGACAGAATGCTGATAGGTGTTCTTGAGAAGGTTAATGTTTTATCTTTGCTTTTAATTGGAATGTTCAGTCAGCTTTGCTCTGGGGACCTGTACAGCTCCATGCTCTTTCTCTACCTTGTGCGTGTCTGTTGTTCTTTCTGCAGCCTGGCTCTTTTCAGAACACTAATGTGTAGATTTGCTTCACTCAGGAATGCTGGTGAAGTAAAAATATTCAAGAGGATTCCTCCCCACCCCTGGCTCCCCGGCTTTTCTTAAATCACCTGACCTTAACTTTGGTTCATTAATCTCCTTCCCATCTGCCCTGCCTTGACAGTGGCTTGAAACCCATCTTGCTACCTTTAAAAGCAGTTCACAGTGTGAACTCTCTGCTGCTCTTGTCAATACTTCCTTACCTTGTGGGGTTCATCAGACTCAGGGCAGAATCGTCTTAATTACAAAGGAGAGAAAGAAACACACAAAAAGACAAATCAAAAACTTTGCCAAGGGAGGATTGATTTGGTCTTTGGATTAATCATGCTTCGAAACAGAAAAATACTATTTTGCCTGTCGATAATGGCCCTGTGGTTATAATCTTTACTTCCCACAGCTAAAGGAGGATCTAATTTGGGGGGACAGTTGAAGATTGGTTATTGAACTCATTGAGGTCATCTACTTTCTGATCTTCAAGGAAAAAATGATGTTTCAAATTAAATGTTACCCAGAGCCTTCATGCATGTAAACCGGCTGTAACTGGAAGTGTACCCTCTGGGTGTGGAGGGAAGCCAGCAGGAAGCAGGTGAAGGCAGGCAACCCTTGCTGGCCACGCTCGCATTTGCTCAGGGTGAGACTCTGCTGAACCGTCGGAGAAAGTAGATGCCGTTTAATTTTTTCTCTTTCCCTTCTGCCTTCCAACTGTCAGCAGTAATGCTACTTTAAACCTTCACTGGGATGCATTTCAAGTTAGGCTCTACCAGGCAGAAGACAGAATAATTGAGAGCTAAAAAATCCCCTCCATTCTAGAACTGAGGGGGAAAGTACACTTGCTGGTTTGCCGCCGTGGAGAGTTGGACCTTTTGTGCATGGTTGTCATGTGACAGCCTTACTGTTTGGTAATCTGATACTGTAAGACATGTGCTTTCATCTTTATTGATGTTCTTCTAAGCATGTATTTACCTAAACATGTTTTATATACAAATATATTTGTCGACATAAATGTAAAACTTGTCTGAATTATGTGTAGTTCATTATGATATACATATATGTATATGTGTATATGTGTGTATATATGTATGTGTGTGTCTCTGTATGTGTGTTCATGCACATATACAGTCGTAGACAAATACATGGGACCCTGAATTTTATTTTTGTATGTCCTGTTTTCAAACACTAAGGAAATTTCTCTTACAGATCTACTTTTTATAGTTTAGACTTACCATCAAAAACTTATCAAACCCAAACATTGTTGATGTTTTTCAGCTAGAGATAGGCCAGGCCTAGACCAATGGGCCAAGAAGGCAGGCATTGTAAATTGGCTATGTGAATGTATTTGTGGGAATATCAGCCAGTCTGGATATAGGAGAAACCTCACATTTCCGATAAGATCTCACGAGAAGGTGTTGGAGTGAGTGGGTGACCTGCCATTCTCTAAGTGGGTAGAAAGCCGATAGTTTATAGCTGTAACCTAGATTGTTTTTCAAGTGAAGGGGAACAGTTCAGTGCAGTGGTGAGCAGCAAATATCAAGCAGGGCATGTGGTTCTTGATGTCTCCTGAGTATCTACAAATGAAGATTCTTAGCCCTACAGATTTCAAAGTATTGCCTTACATGCTATAAATTAATATGAAGACATCAATAACTCCAGACAATAAAAGATACCTTAATTTTCTCAAGCTTGAGCCTCATACAAATGTTAGCAAGCTATGAAAAGGCTTTAGCCTCACCATAGATTATAAAAAATGGTACAGGGAGAGAGCCATCTGAACATCCAGGTAAATATGAACAGGTAAATATGGCACCTGAGAAGACAGGGGCTTATTTTTATTAATTTTCATTTCTTTGTTTATTGTATATATAGAGAACACAATTTATATTTTAAATGACCTTGACTTTAACTTTTAAGTTTTTAAAACTTTGTTAAATTTACTCATTACCGATAATCTTAAAATATGTTTTAATTAAAATAGAATTACATCACTTTCCTCAATCTCTTTACCCCTTGCAGTACCTCCTAGACAGTCTTCTTCAAACCCTTCTCATCTCTCCCCAAGTTTCAAGTTGATAGCCTGTTTTTCTTTGATTATTATTATTATATACATATGTATGTGTATATATGTACATATAAATATATATGTATGTGTGTAGTTTGTTGAGTTTATTTATTTAAATTTTTCCTTTTTTCTTTTTTATATTAATTACAGTATATTCACTTTGCATACCAGCTGTAGCCCCTTCACTCATCCCCTCCCAATCCCACCCTCCCTCTGTCTTCTCCTCCCATGCCCCTCTCTAAGTCCACTGATAGTGGAGGTCCTCCTCCCCTTCCACCTGACCTTACCCGTACCCTATCAGGTCTCATCAGGACTGGCAGCATTGTCTTTCTCTGTAGCCTGGTAAGGCTGCACCCCCATCAGGGGGAGGAGTTTATTTTTGTTGTTTGTATGTACATATTTTCAAGGATAACAAACCTTCATTGGACAATCAGTGAGGGTGTTCATCTCCGGCAGAGATTAATTCTCCTCCTTCCTCTCAGCCGTCATTAGTTGCCTCTTGTTGTCTAATAGTGCAACTCCATGAAGATGTTCCCTTTCCTTGTTAATATGTCTATTGATGTTGCCATTTTCCTGGTCTCATTTATGCAAAAGAGACTGTTTCACAATGGGCTTTTTGGTATTTTGGCTCTCGGAGTTTTCCCGCCTCTTTTTTTGTGCTGTTCCCTGAGCCACAGATCCATGAACTGCAATGGAGATGTATCTTTTGGGGCTAGGCTTCCCACAATCTGCTGTTCTCTGTATTGCGTCCTGTTGTGGTTTTCTGTGCTGTAAAAAGAAGCTTCCTAGATAAATGGTTGTAGTTACACTTCTCTGTGGGTATAAGAATAAGATTTAGACTGTAGTAAGCGATTATTTTGGTCTAGCAAAGTGGAGGTAGTAGAGTCTTTTTAAGGCTCATGACTTCACTAGCTCCAGGAAGCTGGCTAGATTTCCCTCCTGTTGAATGGGACTTAAGTCCAATTAAACAGCTGTTGGTCGCCACAGACACGTGATTGCTACTTATTGCATCTTACAGACATCTTGACCTTCTGGTAATTGTCATGGTTTATAGATGTTGCAGCTGGGTAGGATTGTTTAATTGCTTCACTCCTTTGGCAGCTTTCATAACATTTTCTGAAACCATGAAAGCTAGACCACAGGAAAGAGGCTTTAAGGTCAGAACCAGCTTGAAACATCCGATTTCTGCCTCCTGAGCATCCAGTGTCTTCAGCACCAAGATCTACATTGGTAATCAGTATTATTTCAGGAGTCACCTGCACTACCCTGACCAACAATTGAAAAGATAGTTTCTTGGACTTGGTGCTGAATTTTGTTGTTGTTGTTGTTAGTCTATGCTTCTTACGGGGAGCATTTTCTTTTTTAAATGTCACCAATATAATGCTACCCAAACCAGCTCTGCGACATTTTCAAGTTCGGAAGTCAAGATTATAATCAGAAGTTATTCTCTCAGCTAGATATTTTCATTCCAAACCCAAAGCTTCCCAATGATGGATTTTGCACTCATGTGTCTGGTGCTGCCTAATCCAGGCTGAGATATAAGGAACAAAAAACCTCTCCTCAGTTTTCTCATCAATATAAAGGGTTAAATATGGAAGAAACATAATGATGACCTCAAGACTTTCGTGTTCATTGAATATTAAAATATACTTGGTATAAACCTTGGAATGTTAAATATATTTTAATTCTTTGAAAATATTAGATAACTCATCTATAATTTATTTTGAACTCTCCATTAGCTTTAAATATTAAATTAAGCTTCACAATCCATTCTCAGACTGTTCCAAGTATCATCTGAGAAATAATACTTCACTTTGAAATCTTGCATGAGAAAATTCTTTCTTATAACTCAGACATTTTTAAGCATTTGGTTGACTAAGACTTGAAGACGATATTTATGCCACGTCATATATTGTAAAATCTTGATGAAATTTCATATCTTGGGATTAAAGACTCTGTATCTTAAGAGAGTTTTAAATCTTGTTCTTGCAAGAAGAAATTCCTGTCAGGATTTGCAAGCACAGGTTAACACTTGAACTCTGTAGACAATATGTATTTGTTCCTCCAGATTGTTCAGATTCTCTTTCCAAGGTAAAACATGGAACCACTGTCCCATATGTGATCTTACAACAGGCTTGGGAAGTGGATTCAACTTTGGAGCTGAACCTGACTCACATGCAGAACAGAAGCTTGGTAGACCTTCTTCTGGTTCAAAATTTTATTCTATCTGGTCTCAAGTTTTTATTGCTTCTTTATCTCTTGAGAGGTCATTGGATGATGTAGTTAAAAATTTTGAGTGAGGTTTCCAGGCACCTATTGTTATAACAAGAGAACTTTCTCTGCTGTTTCACCAAAGACTCAGGTAACAAAGAATGTAGAGTAGGTACGAATTAGAAAGGATTATAAAACAGTGTAGTCAGTGTTAGGACTCAACCTTGGCATGATTTTGCTTCAGTTCATGTTGGTCAAGTTGTTTCATGCATGCCTGTACTGATTCAGTACCCACCTTTGCTTTTGAGTGGCATGTTTCATGTGTGGACACAAATGTAGGTAGCAGGTCATACTGAGTGTGGTCTAAGGTAATAAAACACAGCAGTGATGTGTCCTAGAATGGAGGACTGAAAATATGTGTAGCCATTTTATGGCCATTGGCTATTACTGATCAGTAGAGAAGAGTGGTCCTTGACAAAAATGGTGTATGGGGTTAAGGTCACTGTGATCTGGCCAGTGGGATCCACTTTGGAGGTACATGCTGCTTTATAGGAACATCAGGCATCTTGAACTGGAGTCGGCACCCACTATTATGCACCCTCTCTACATGTGTGTTGATGCCCCCCAGTACTTTACAGACACCTGCTCTTTAGTTTACAGTCATTGTTGGCCAAGGCAGAATCTTTCGTGGCAAACAACATGAGCCTTCTAAAGCTTTTTGTCTGCAGTTACGGGCTGGTTGGATGGATCTACCCTGCCGAGCAGTATGCTGTGGGGGCACTGTAGGCATTAGGCTTTTACAGAAGATGAGTAAAGGCTGGTCCTTTTGCCCTAGCTCAGTTGGAGAGAATGTATACAGGGCAATGCAGAGCGATGGTGCTGTCTTTTGATGCGTTGTTGGGATGCCTTGTGCAGAGAAGGATTCTGGCCCTTCCATTGTGTATGTGAAACCCTGATTAAGCCTTCAATGAGTGCTTCTTTACTAGGCAACATGGGGACAGTGTCTGGAATCTAGTCAGTTCATTGATAAAACTCGAGGTTGAAAGCATGACTGTTTCTTTGTCTAAGTGCATCCAGGCCTCACTAGTGGGCTATTGCCCAACTCCGCCATCTGAATTGGCTATTGGCTGATCAGGGAACTTGAGGAGACCATTTTAAAACACCGACAAGGGAAGCTTTTAATCTTTCATTGCAAAATTTAAGGGCTCACGAGACATCACTGAAACCACTGTTGGTCTGTTAGGATTCGAGCTGGGACTGTGGAAGGTCAGAATTTCAGCAGCTCTCAAAAAAGGAAGAGAACCCTCATGCTCAAACATTCAGTATTTCCTTTAAGCAAGCTCTTGGCTTTAAGGCCAAGCCTTTGCCATAATTCTTACCATCAAAATGAAACCTGAGGAAATGAAGAAGATGGAGCAGGATGCCCTTTCTCCATTTTGTCTGTGGAGCAATGTTCTGACTTGAGTGATACCTTCCTTCTTGGCCTGGGAGGAGGTTTCTCTTTAGTGAGATGCTTGCCACTCAGATTCTCTGAATGATTGGTGATCCTGCCTGTGCAGCCAGCAGCTCGTCCACTTTTCTCCCACTGCTTCTAGACATATTTCTAGGCAAAGAGAACATCCATCCAAAGAAAGGATGATTCCAGCCTCCTTTGTGAATATTTTAGAATTTCAAAAATGTAGCTTCTTTTTCTGAGCACTCCCCATTTCTTATTTAAAAAAAAAAAACCTTTGTCCCCTTGAGTTTTCAAAGATTTGTGAGTCTTGATCCATTCAATACTAGAGCTGTGTGCTTTGGAGAAAGCCACCAAAATTAAATTAAAAGAAAAAGCTACCAAATGGTAACGCATGTTCATGGTGTTGGATATCTTTTCAGATTTTCAGAACAGACTCTCTCAAGCATCTGAAAGAGCTTACAATTTAGATTTAGTGAGGACATCTGAAAAATAGTTTTGTGAAATATTATGTTATTCTTTTGGAATATTTATTGAGAAATTAAAAGGATTTATGCATTGTTCTATAAGGCTATGTATAAGGTTGTAGTTTGTGAGAATGGACTGTTAAAATACCTCTCTTGGTAATCAGAAGAATAACAGGTTTGTTTTTCAATTTGGAACAGTGTTTTTAGCCTAAAGATGCTATAGTAAAAGACTAGTAAGGATACCTTCACTGGCTCGACCTCTGCTTTCCCAAAATCTTCCAGTCCCTTGTTATTTTATTTTATTTTTTTGCTCCTGTGCCATTTTTGTCTGAAGATGTGCTTTATTGAGTTGCTCAGAGAGTAGAGCTCAGAGGCCAGCTCCTTGGTCTACAACCAGATGACTCTTATATGGCATGTGGTCCTGGGAGAATCATTTAGGCTTCCTGTGCTTTGATATTTTTCATCAATAAAATGAGGGGTATCTGTGGTGCTTTTCTGATATTTATCCATTTGCTTTTCTGATATTATCCAAATCTAGAGAAGGTGTGACGCATGGTGAACTCCGTGTTTGTTATTTCCTTATGTTCTAAGGGCCTGAGATAGTCAAAGGGAAATCATGAGAAGGAAAGGAAACGAATACATATGAGACTGACTCTTTGTTCTTTCAGTAGGACTGTGTTGGGAACTCTGTGCTCTGTCTTTTTTTTTTAATTTATTTTTTAAATTAATTACAGTTTATTCACTTTGTATCCCAGCTGTAGCCCCCTCTCTCACTCCCTCCCAATCACACCCTCCCTTCCTCATCTCCTCCCATGCCCCTCCCAAAGTCCACTGATATGGGAGATCCTCCTCCCCTTCCATCTGATCCTAGTCTATCAGGTTTCATCAGGAATGGCTGCATTGTCTTCCTCTGTGGCCTGGTAAGGTTGCTGCCCCCTCCAAGGGAGGTGATCAGAGAGCCAGCCACTGAGTTCATGTAAGAGACAGTCCCTGTTCCCATTACTAGGGAACCCACTTGGGCGCTGAACTGCCATGGGCTACCTCTGTGCAGAGGTTCTATGTTATCTCCATGCACGGTCCTTGGTTGGAGTATTAATTTCAGAAAAGACCCCTTTGCCCAGACTTTTTGGTTCTTTTGCTCTCCTTGTGGAGCTCCTGTCCCCTCCAGGTCTTTCTATGTACTCTGGTTTTTAATACTGTACAAAATGCTGTTTGCTGGATTTGTTTGTTGTCTTGCAGGTGAAACTTCTATGCAGCAAGAGGTTTTTCACACTTTAATAACCAAATATCTATGTAGAGGGCCAGAAACAAAGTTTCCCAGTGCTCAGGACTGTTCTACAACAAAAACAAAATTTCTACCCAAGTTCCAACATGGTATGTCTAAGGAGAGGAAAACCATCTAACATTCTGAAAGTGATATACCTTGTTGTATCTGAGATGCAGGGGAAAACATATTTGTACATAATTGAAAAGATGAAAATAGGACTCATCAAAATTTTTTTTGTCTAAATATAGTACATTCAATACAAAAAAGAGAGGGTCTTGGGGAAATAGTTTGGTTGGCAAGCTGTTTACTGAGCATCATGAGTATCTGAATTTGAACCTAGCACTCATTTCAAAAAGGTAGACATTGTAGAATGTATCTGTTATTCCAGCATTGGGAAGGGAGAGGATAAGGGGATCCTGGACTCACTGGTTAAACAGTCTAGCAAAATCAGTGATCTCTTGGCCTTGTAAGAGACCATGCATCAAAAAATAAAGTAGAGAAAGCAGAGAATAATTAGGGAAGACATGCAATGCTTACCTCTGGCCTCCATACATTCTGGCCTACACACACACACACACATACACATGCACACAGACACACATATGAAAGCATAATAGCTTTTGAATTTTTTTCTCTTTAATTTACAGTTGAAGACTAGCCTGTTGAACCAAAGATATCTTCTATAACATAGTTTCAAAGTACATGTACACCTGACATTTACAATTGAAAAAATACTTATACACTGAAACAATTGATTTTGATCTCCTTCTATATGATGACAAAGCTGCTAATCTCATCAATGTTTTACATAGACAAGAGTTACATATAATCATTTTATTTGTTTACCAGGAACAAAGCATTGATCTTGAGAGACTTATTTGAGTACATAGACAGCTAACAATTTTCTAAGTAGAGATCAAATCAAGGTTTTTTTTTTTTAGTCCAAAATCACATAACTTTCATTATAATTAGATTGCGCTTTGGGGATTATTCTATTTAGTATCATGGAGAACTGCTAAACTCTCATAGTATAACATGCACCAATTAGGTGCTAAGAATCATAGGCAGACCCTATCTTGAGAACAGACGGTCCAGGTAGGATCTCCCCCACTACCCTGGTGTGTGAATTCAGACTCTGACATTACCTTCAGTATAGTTTAGATGGTCCAAAATATACGTGGATACCCTAAATACAGTATTTTTGAATGCTCTAATTTGTGTAAAATCCTTGTATATAACATTCACCTCATTACTGAACATTGCTACCTTACATGCTAGTTTACAGCTTTGACTATGTTTATTATAGGTTAGGTATCAATTTGGCCACGAAGAAAAATTAGAAAGAAATGTATAATTTTACAACTTGTGATTATCTGATTACATCAGCATTTTATTCCCAACATAATACAACTAAAGAAGAATAGATTTGTCTTCATATGAGAATGTGTAGATGGGAATAGGACCAGGGAGGCAACACAGATAGGTAGCACAGCACCCTGGAATGGGGGGGGGCTGTGGATGAAGATTCCTCACAGCAGAAAAAAATAGTGTATCTCAACCATGCTTGATGGACAGTGAGTGGACAAATAATTAATACAGGCATGGTAAAGAAAGGCAAGGTGACCAAGAGAAGCAGGGAGAAAATAGATGGCTATGAGGTATTTTGGAGTTTATATTAGGAAGGTTTGAGTGTTTATTTAATATTTCTCCACAATTGTCTGAAACTTGTATTCCTTCATTGACCAGGCTCTCTGTACTTAGAAACAGTTCTTTGGTTTGATTGAAGAGCTCAGGAAGAGGGAAGCCTGATGCCATGGGTCAGCCTGCTCAGAGTAACTTATCTTTGATCTAGTGCCTTCACTTTTTATCTATTCTCCATACTCTGTTGGCCATATCTAAGAGGAACTGTGAGAAGGAACTCCAGGACTGCAATGGAAATGAGAGACCTGTCTTTCTATGAGTGGATAGATACAGAACCCCTTGTAGCCATCCTTGAAGAGATCTGATAAGTTAGGATCAGATGTAAAGGGAGGAGGACCTCCACTATTAGAACCTCTAACAGATTTAATCATTCTGAATTTTTTTTTTCTGTTTTATCAGAGAAACTATTTGAAAGGCCATTGTGGCTTCAGGCAAGGACACTAATATCACTGATGATCTCTACATGATGATAACACTTAATAGAACTACATGGAACACTTGCAATTCCTTCCTTCCTATCTGACTCTCAGGCAGTTCAGGCAGAAGACTGACAAGTAGGAAGAACTTAGTCTCCAGATGTTTGGTGGAGTTTAGACAGTGGTAAACTCTGGTTGCCTGCCTGGCCTCTTCTTTTTCCTTCCTGTCTGTGCTCAGTTAACACAAAGCACTGTCATAGTGTTTCTTGAAGGACTTGATTACATCCTTTTTCTTATTCCACTGTTACTTTCATCTAAAGTCTCATGCTGAGTACATAAATCCAATATACACAATTTTACTATTTCATAGTAACTCTTCTGCTTGCCTTCCAGTATTGACTGTGACACACCTCATTTTCTAGAATTCCAACGCACTACAACTGAATTAATAACCTTCTGATTTTTTTTTTTTTTTTGCTTCTAGTTAGTACTGTCTAGTTTTAGAGGTGATAGATACAAATGCATGGAGGAAAGTCCTGGCTTGGTAGGATGCCAATGGTGGTGGCACACAACCTACAAACAGAATAAATATCTGTAAAGTGTGTTCCTCATGTGCACGGGAGGACCTGTGTCTGGTGATACCACTGCAGATGCTCCAGATATGTTTCTGCATCTGGGTATTTGCCAACTCCTGCACAGTGGACTGAGTCACTCAGTTTCCTTTTAGAATATTTGATACATAATATTTCTATAGACTCTACATAGCAATATATCAAAGCAGATATTAAGACTCACAACCCCAAGCCTTCGGCAGAGGGCAGGGAAAACTATGAAAATGGGGGGAGTTAGTAAGACTCTTTGAGAACAAGAGCTCCACAAAGACCAAATAGATCAGAGCACAGGGGTCTTTTACGAGACTGTTTCTCCAACCAAGGACAATGTATGGATATAACCTAGAACCCCTGCTCGGATGTGGCCCATGATAGCTCAGTATCTAACTGGGTACCCTAGTAAGGGGAACAGGGACTGTTTCTGTCATGAAATCAATGGCTGGCTCTTCCATCCCCCCTGCTCCTCGGGAGGAACAGCCTAACTAGATCCCAGAAGAGGACATTGCAGCCAGCCCTGAAGAGATATGATAAGCTAGGGTCGGATGGAAGAGGAGGAGGTCCTCTCCCATCAGTGGACTTGAAGGGGGGCAGGGAGGAGATGAGGGAGGGATGGGGAAAGTGGGAGGGAATGAAGGAGGGGGGCTACGGCTGGGATACAAAGTACCTAACCTGTGATTAATATAAAAATAAATAAATTACATTAAAAATATTTCTATAGAATCCTCAACCAGTGCAGTGGCAAGCATGGCTGTAAGCACATCCAAGACAGGCATTGCCCCTCTTTCGTGTGGTGCCTGCTAGTCTTCAGTCTTCCTTACTGTGTAAGAAGGAAGAAGCAGGCTAGCTCACAGGATATCCAGCCCCCCACCCCATTATATTAAGATGGGTGAAAGAAGACTTGAGGTGGGATAGTCTGTGAAGCAACGAGGTTTTTTAATGTTTCCCCCTCTGCTTACTAAAGATCCCCATTGCTTTTGCAGCTTTTGCACCATTCTCACATCTTGAAAGGACCTCCTCCCTGCTCAAAAGAAAATGCAGGTTTTTTGAACACCATCACGCGCACATTCATACACAGCCGGTTTTAAGATGCGGTCTTCTTTGATGTGGGACCGTGGGGTACTGTGTAATCATCTGCTCACCCAGAGAGCAGGTGCTGCTGGGTTAAGGGAGCTGAGAATACTGATTTTCCAGTTTCCATGGTGCATTACTTCCTCCTCATCACTCCAAGTTCCCAAGAGTTGTGGCTTGCAAAATTTCAGAATGTTTAATAATGCACTCACTAGCAATCCCACATACATCGCTGCGGACTGGAAGAGGGTTTGTCTCACAAGACAGTAAGGAGTATTCCAGAAAAAAAGGCACGTGAAGTTCTCAGCATTTTGAGTCTGGCACATAACAAATTCTTAGAATTCATAATAATTGTAATTAGTAATCACTTGGAAACCGGTATTTTTGGAAATACTGATTATACCTCTGACGTCAAGGTGTTGCATCTTACCAAAAGTTGTGATTTAACATTCATATTCTAAGGGTCAAATTATATTTCATTTCCTGAAACAATACCTACACACTACACAATTTTTGAGAAGAGGGGTTATTTAATGGTATGAAAACATAACTTTCCAAAGAAACCATTCACTGGTACTTTAAAAGCTCTCAGAATCTCTACAATTGCTTTATTTTGAACTTTTCAAGCACTTTTGCCATTTAACAAAATTAATTGTTTGATTTATTTTTTTATTAGTTACACTTTATTCACTTTGTATCCCCCTGAAGCTCCCTCCCTTCTTTCCTCCCAAATCCTCCCTTTCTCCCCCTTCTTCACGCATGCCCCTCTCCAAGTCCACTGATACGGGAGGTCTTCTTTTCCTTCCTTCTGATCCTAGTCTATGTCTCATCAGAAGTGGCTGCATTATTTTCCTCTGTGGCCTGGTAAGTCTGCTCCCTCCTCAGGGGGAGGTGATCAAAGAGCAGGTCAATCAGTTCATGTCAGAGGCAGTCCCTGTTGTCATTACTATGGAACCCACTTGGACACTGAACTGCCATGGGCTACATCTGTGCAGGGGTTCTAGGTTATCTCCATGCATGGTACTTGGTTGGAGTATCAGTCTCAGGAAAGACCTCTGTGCTCAGATTATTTGGTTCTATTGCTCTCCTTGTGGAGCTCCTGTCCTCTCCAGATCTTACCATTTCCCACTTCTTTCATAAGATTCCCTGCACTCTGCCCAAAGTTGGCCATAAGTCTCAGCATCTGCTTTGATAGTCTGCAGGGCAGAACCTTTCAGAGGCCCTCTGTGGCAGGCTCCTAACTTGTTCTCTGTTTTCTCCTTCTTCTGATACAACAAAATTAATTTATTCATTCACCTTACATCCCAATAATATCCCCCTCCTCTCCTCCCAGACCCACCTACCTTACCCTTGTCCTCCCCTACTCCTCAGAACAGGGGAGCCCCCCTCATCTACCCATCCCAGCACATCAAGTTGCATCAGGACTGACCATATCCTCTCCTATAGTGGCCTGGCAAGGCAGCCCCCCAAGGAGGAAGTGATTGAAAAGCAAGGACATTTGATCAACCATGTTCATAGTAGCTCATTTGTAATAGCCATAATCTGGAAACAACCCAGATGTCCCGCAACTGAGGATTAGATAGAGAATTGTGGTACATTTACACAATGGAATACTACTCAGCAATTAAAAGCAAGGAAATCATGCAATTTGCAGATAAATGGTAGGAACTAGAAAAGATCATCCTGAGTGAGGTTATCCCAGAGGCAGAAAGACACACATGGTATATATTCACTTATAAGTGAATTTTAGACATATAATATAGGATAAACATACTAAAATCTGTACACCCAAAGAAGCTACACAAGAAGGAGGACCCTGGGTAAGATGCTTAACCCTCACTCAGAAAGACAAACTGTACAGACATTGGAAGAGGGAGAAAACAGGGAACAGGACAGGAGCCTACCACAGAGGGACTCTGAAAGACTCTACCCAGCAGGGTATCAAAGCAGATGCTGAGACTCATTGTTAAATGTTGGGCAGAGTGCAGGGAACCTTATGAAAGAAGGGAAGGATAGGAAGAATTAGAGGGGCCAGGAGCTCCACAAAGAGAGCAACAAAACAAAACAAAAATCTGGGGTCCAGGGGTCTGTTCTGAGCATGATACTCTAACCAAGGATCATTCATGGAGATAACCTAGAACTCCTCAGATGTAGCCCATGGCAGCTCAGTGTCTAAGTGGGTTCCCTAGTAATGGGAACAGGGACTGTCTCTGATATGATTGATCTCAGTGGCGGGCTCTTTGATCACCTCCCTGTGATGGGAGAGCAGCCTTACCAGGCCACAGAGGAAGACAATGCAGCCAGCCCTGATGAGACCTGATAGGCTAGGGTCAGAGGGAAGGGGAGGAGGACCTCTTCTATCAGTGGACTTTGGGAGGGGCATGGGAGGAGATGAGGAAGGGAGTGTGTGATTGGGAGGGGGCTACAGCTGGGATACAAAGTGAATAAATAAATTTATTAAAAATAAATATATTTTAAAACACTTAAAAGTTAAAAAATAATGACTCAGCCCACAGGTCAGTTGAATGAGACCCAAAGAGAGGAGGTGAGAATGGGGTGGGACAAGAGACATTAGAGAGGAAGATCAAGACAGTTTCTCTGATCAAGGACTCTGTTTATTGGAAATAATTCATATAACTTATAGGGAGAAGGCAGGGCAGAACGAATGTAATTGCTTTGGCAGGGTTGCCAGAGTTAGGAAGACCCACCAGAAAAGTCACAAGATGTGATAAGATAATGACAGTTATTAGGAAAGTTCTGCAGAAGAGTTACTTTGGAAGCCTCGAGGGGGAGGAGGGTTTAAGGTATTTCAGGAAGGTGATCTGTATCACAAGCCCCAGGTCAGCCAGGAATGCACTGTTGTATCCAGGCAGTAAGCCATTAAACCAAGTCAGGCCAGATGCCAAGAATTGGGGGCGCCAGCAAGGGGCCAGAAGGCTCCCCACAAAATAAAAATTAAAAAAAATAACAAGAAAAGCATACAAATGAGTCCTTGTTAAAGACAGTCTCCATTCTCCTTGCTAAGCAACCCACAGGAAATCCAAGCTGCCCATTGGATACATATATGTAAGGCGGTCTAGGTCCAGTTCATACATGGTCCTTGTTTGGTACTTTAGTCTCTGAAAGCCCCTTTTGGCCCAGGTTAGTTGGCTCTGTTGTTCTTCTCATGGAGGTCCTGTCCCCTCTGGGTCTTTCTATCCTATCCCTGACTCTTCTACAAGGCAACCTGCACTCCACCCAGTGTTTGGCTGTGAGTCTCAGCATCTGTTTCAATCCATTGCTGGGTGGAGCCTCTCAGAGGACAGCTATGCTAGGCTCCCATCTGCAAGCGTAGCATCTTCTGCCAATTCTTGGGTACCTTTTTGTAGTCTTCATGGCTGGTCCTGTCCTCTTCATTAGTTGTCGAGCCTGTGTCTGTATGATGTTTTGTTTCCTCAAACCATTCTATTATCAATTATGTTCTCCCTTCTTTTTTATTTTTTTAATGTAATTTATTTATTTTTTTATTAATCACAGGTTAGGTACTTTGCATCCCAGGCTTAGCCCCTTCCCTCATTCCCTCCCACTCTCCCCATCCCTCCTTCATCTCCTCCCTGCCCCCTCCAAGTCCACTGATGGGGGAGGACCTCCTCCCCTTCCATCCAACCCCAGATCATCTTGTCTCCTCAGGGCTGGCTGCAATGTCTTCCCCTGGGATCCAGCCAGGCTGTCACTTCCTGGTGTGTGTGGGGGAGGGTCAAAGAGCCAGCCATCGAGTTCATGACTGAAACAGTCCCTGTGCCCCTTACTAGGGTCTTCAGTTGGGCACCGAGCTACCATGGGCCACATCTGAGCGAGGGTTCTAGGCCATAACCATACATGGTCCTTGGTTGGAGAAAGACCATATAAGACCCCTGTGCCATGCTCAGTTTGGTCTTTGTGGAGCTCTTGTTCTCCCCAAGTCTTACTAACTTCCCCTATATTTATTATTACATCCCACCCTCTGCCAAGGGCTTAACTGTGAGTCTTAATATCTGTTTTGATACATTGCTATACTGATTCTTTCATAGGTCCTCTTTGGTATGCTTCTGTCCTGTTGCTTGTTTTCTCCTCCATTCAATGTCCATCCCATTTGTTCATCTAAATGAGCATTTATCATACAAACCTGAGTCCTCCTTCTTGTATATCTTCCCTAGGTGTATAGATTTCAGCATGATCTTCCTATCCTATAGGTCTATATAAGTGAGTATATACCATATGTTTCTTTCTGCTTTTGGGATACCTCATTCAGGATGATAGTTTCCAGGTCCCACCATTTGCCTGCGAATTTCATGATTTCCTCTTTTTTAATTGATGAGTAGTATTCCATTGTGTA
>CM053767.1:21602136-21646067 GCA_028658305.1 Pachyuromys duprasi | reverse complement strand
ATGATATCTTTTGTGTGTTCTTGGATTCGGTTTGCAAGTATTTTATTGAGTATTTTTGCGTCAATGTTCATAAGAGAGATAGGTCTGAAGTTCTCTTTTTTTGTTGGATCTTTGTGTGGTTTAGGTGTCAAGGTGACTGTGGCTTCATAGACAGAGTTTGTTAATTTTCCTTCTATTTTGTTCTATTTCCTTCTATTTCTATTTTGTTCTATTTCCTTCTATTTCTCTTCTTTTTTTTTAAAGATTTATTTAATTATTATGTATACATGTGTACAATGTTCAGTCATCATGTACACCTAGAGGCCAGAAGGGGACACCAGATCTCATTGTCGATGGTTGTGTGGTTGCTGCGTATTGAGCTCAGGACCTCTGGAAGAGCAGTCCATGCTCTTAACCCCTGAGCCATCTCTCCAGTTCTTCACTGTAATGGCCAAATAAAAACACAATTCAAACGTTTTCTCTTGTTAACTACCTCAGTGTTCTATAAACATCCCTGGCTTGCCTGGTTACTTTAGGCAGTCCATTCTACACAGCAAACATTCTCGTAATCTCCATCTGGGAGTAAGGGGCTGGAGGTGGGACACACACTACTATTTTCACATCCTTTCCTCTGTTACTGACTGTCAGATCCTCCATGATGAGCATGATGAGGGCAGGAGAAGAAAGACTCATTGACATAACTAAGGGGCTTTATTTCTTCTGGCCCTTCTTTGGCTGATAGTGCCTAACCTTGGAGTGTCTCTATACAGTGATCATAAAGATGTTGCCTTTTTTGAAGAGCCTGGGGACACTATGGGGGCACTGCAGTCATTTCCCTTCTACACCTTTCATTGCATTGAAGATTTAGTGCTTCTCCTCTCCACTCCATTTCCAGCTTCTAGTCCTGCAGTGTCTGGAGCGGGGCTCTAGCGATCCATCAAAAGCCCACGGCTTCTAATGTGCAAGGCTATAAGACCACTGGTTGCAAATTCTTGTCTTAGTGAGTGGTAACAGAAAACATGGAACTACTGGAAAGCTTTTCCTCCATCTTATCATCTCTCTTCAGTTCTTTTGAATTCTGCCAAGACAGGGAGAAAACAGGCAAAGGCTGCTAAAAAAAAAAAAGCCAGTTAGGGAACAAATTATTACTTCTTACATTTGCAGTTATCCCAGTCTTTTAAAATGGATATGCTTGAGGCCCTCTCATTACTATTAGGGAGACAGAAGGACTTCGATTTCCTGCTCTCTAGGATGCTTTACTACGAGCCCTATGTTATTATATAGGAATCAGGGATCCCTTTTTCTCATCCACAGTTGTGATAGATGATGGTTGGGCATGTTGATTTCCTAGGGCTTGTAAGGAAGCACTATGGCCTGAGTATATGAACAAGAGGAATAATAATAATTCTTGAGGCTCAGTGTGAGACCCGTGCATCATGAGGGTTAGTTGCTCCTCCTGTTCCTCCTCCCTCCATGCCTCATCCTTATTATTATCCCACCTCCTCCTCATTCCTTCTCTTCCACCTCTACCTCCTTTTTCTCCCCCCACCTCCATCATTTTCTCTCTTCTCCCTTTGGTTGTTTCCTTGAGATGGGCTCTCATTGCAATGATCAGGATGAACTCAAATTCACAATCTACCTACCTTTACATCTCCAAGCAATGAGATATCATTATGTACTCCCACATCTAACTACAGTTGACTTTTATTAAGGTCCCCTTTCTTTGGTGTGTAGATGATCATCTTTCTTTTTGTCTTTACATCATTTTTTCTTTTTGTACTAGGTCAGGTTTTCCTTTTCTTATGAGGTCACCAGTCTTATTGGTTAAGACCATTCTAATGGTCTCAGGTCTATTTTAATTGAGTTTTAAAAGCACTGTCTCCAAATATAGCTACATTCTGAAGCGTTGGACATTTAGGACTTCAACATATAAATGGAAGGAGGCTGTCACAACTTGATTTTCACAATTCAATATATCTGTCAATTTTGAGATGACACGAAAGTTCCACTCAAAATTATGTTCACTGGAAATAGAAATAGCAAATGCAAAGTACTTCTGAGACCTTTAAATTGTCTACATCATCAAAACAGTTGAAAATATGAAACATAAAAAATGACATTTTGTATCACAAATGGCAGAAGCAGTGGAAAAGAATGAAGGAGAAAATTAACTATAAACCGTTGGAAACAATCAGAAGTCAGCAGAGAAGTTATCACGGAAAAGAATGGAAACATCAAAAATCCACTCTGAAACTAAAGAAGAAAATCTACATTATATCCTTTAAAAATAAGAAAATGAGAGCCCACAGTAATAACAATTCATTATCTGAGCATAGTGGGGCAGGAGTTTAATCCTTGTACTCAGCAGGCAGAGGTACGTGAAACTCAGTTCAGGGGGAGATGGTCTACGTAGTGAGTTCCACTCTAGACAGGGTTACATAGTAAGACCCTGTCTCCAACAAACACCCCCCCCCCGAAGCCTCCACAAACAAACTCCAAGCCCGAAACAAAATCCAACCAAACAAAATACCCCACTAAAGAGAGTATTTTTTTTTTTAATGGGAAATAACTCTGCTCACTGATATACATTCCTACCACACTGGAGCTGAGGGTCTGTGGCTGTCCATTGTCTTTGTTGTGAAACTTCAACAGCTCTCTGTTTTGCCCAGAAAGAAGCCAGATGGCTATTTTTTTTTTAATATGGGTATCTTATCAAGCCCAGAAAATGGTATTTGTGTGTTTTGTTTTTATTAGCCAAAGGTTATTTCAACAATTTCAGAGTAAGATTGTCTCTTTCAAGTGTCTGTTCGTCTAGATGGCTGGATTTCAGCTAGAACAAAAAAATAGTGTGAGAGGTTATCCTTTCTGAAGAAATTTTGTTGTCAAACCTATTTGCATGTTCACAATACATCTCTTATTGATTCTCAAAATTTCACCTGTAAGCAACAGCTTCATCTGTGTTTAGACAAAAATATGCTCTTTGTTTTTTTCTCACTGTCCAAAATGGCAGGTGGAGCCTAGGAGGAGATTCCCAGAGATGGTATTATAATCAGAACTCCAGTGACATTAACGTGGGATAAAAAGACAAAAAATAAAGGATTCTCCTTCAGCCTGGCACCTAGTTTGTGTTCCTGTAGCTGAGAGTCAAGAAACGTCAACACAACTGGTAAATGTTATATTTACAGAGACAATGCCTGTTTTTTAAAACAGACATCTTAAACAAGGGTACTCAATCCAGTGGGCTTTATTTCTTTATTTACTCAGGGTCATAACTTTTATTTTTTCAGTTTGTGTCTTTTCTTTCTTTCTTACATTTTATTTTTAAGATTATAATTACAACATATCTCCCTTATAGTCTTTCCTCCAAGCCTTTGCATGTATCCCTCCTTTTTCAAATTCATGGCCTCTTTTTCTTTTCACTTAACTGTTATTGCATACATATATGTATATGTATAGGAATGCATATATACATATATTTCTAAATATAACCTCTTAGTCTGTATAAAGTTACTCATATTTATGTTGTCAGGGCTGACCATTTGGTATTGGATAACCAATTTGTGTGCTCTT
This sequence comes from Pachyuromys duprasi, assembly GCA_028658305.1. Lineage (NCBI taxonomy): Eukaryota > Metazoa > Chordata > Mammalia > Rodentia > Muridae > Pachyuromys > Pachyuromys duprasi. Next base: position 21,642,518 of record CM053767.1, on the reverse strand, counting down.
CTCTGGAGAAGACTACTTCTCTCCATTTCAGCCTTCCTTAGTTGCCTGTAGGTTCTTGGTGTGGGGGTTGAGGCTTCTTTACATCGGTATATCTATTGGTGGTAGTGTTTTCATTCACCTCATGTTTAGACAGTCATTTTGGGGAGACTTTATGGGTACAGTTTCTAATGTTACTAGGAGATACAATCTCACAGTAAATTCCACGATCATCTGGCACTTGCCGTACTTCAACACATGACAATACTTTAAGATAAGAGAACTATGGAAATTAACTTTGTATCTTTATTCAAGTTCCCAACTTAATTTGGAAACTCTGTTTAATCTTTAAATCTGTTGTATTATAATAGCCTTTGAGCAATGCAGTATAGAAAGCCACAGGGTCATTTTTATCCATTGTAAGGGATATTGTTTTCTGAGGAGTCCAGGTCCATGTCTTGGGGACATCGACTGTCTTTTTCTTACACGCTTTCTCTAAGTGTCTACTTTTAAACACTGTCATACTCTACCTCTACTTAACAAACTAATTTTGCTTTCTTTTGACTCCTCTTGGAGTTCTTTCTGATGGTAATCAAGAACTGGCTTTTACCTGAATGAGGGTCCCCAGGGGAAGAATTCTTCAGGTTCCTGGTGTTTCTCTTCTTTCAGGGATAGCATGGAGTTTCCCTTCCTCCAGGGATAACATGGAGTCTTGAAAAAAAAAAGAAAAAAAATCTATGTATTTTTGCAAGTGCACACATGCGTTATAAAATAATTATAGAATGTTTGAAATGTAATAAAATTTAAAACTAATAAAACCCACCTGCCATTTCCTGACTCAAGTATCTTTTAACTTTTCAAACATTTTTCTTTTATAAATCATACATAGCTATTTAAAATATTTTATATGTAAGTCTGTGGGCATTGGTAGCCATCCATTTAGGATACATTTCAGAATCTTTCCATTTGTGTGTGTGTGTTTATACATTGGAGGTGGAGGGGGAGAGAAAGAGAAAGAGAGAAAAAGAGAAAGAGAAAGAGAAAGAGAGAGAGGAGTTTTCAAAGATTTAATATATTTGTAAATTCTTTTCAATAAAATTATTCTAACAGACATTTTAAAGGTTATACTGATAATTAGATTACACAGTATTCGAATGGATTCTCTGTCCCACCCATCAGTCTGGAAAGATAATATTGTCTAGTTTTAGAAAGCTCATACAATTGTAGTGTTTCTGGGTTAGGGACATAAGTTGCTGATCAACTCTATGTCCAGTTTATGTAGGCCCTGGGTTTGATCCTCAGTTCTGACAAACAAAACCAGAAGCAGGAATCATTGATTCTGTGACCTCCTTAGCCTGTGGGGTTGAGTTTTCTGTCATTTGTGGTTGAATACAACACTGTAGTTAGGTGTTGTGTTCTGCTCTGTCTGTGATCATGTCTGAAGTTGAAAACACTGCTCACATACCCCCTGTAAGCTTCTTTCTTTATTAATCTCTCCAAGGAACTCTGCTGGCTTGTAATGCTGGTGGGATCTGTTAACATTGGCAATATCTCCTCAGTTGCCAGCTGTGTATCTTCATTCTTTGCAGCAGCTCATTGAAGCAGCTTAACTGAATATAGTGTCCCCTAATAACATTCTAGAATAGAGTAAGCACGCATGGTCTTGAATTTCCATCTATACTTTGTATATTAGTGTCATTTCTCCATCAGCCCCCTTTCCTCATCAACCCATGAGGACAGGGAAGGCTGGAGACCACCTGTTTAGCCTCTCTTACAAAGATCCCCAGTGTAACAATACAGTAATTTCTATTTTTATTCTCAGACAAGGATCTAGGCATGATAACTTAATAAACTTACAAGGATGATTTTATGAGTTGAAATGAGAATTTTCAGAAATAGGGTTGGTGATAATGTTAAGCTGATATGGGCATCTAGGGCTCTTGTAACAAAATCTCATAAACTGAAGGGCTTATCAACAGCAGCAACTAGTTCTCCCACATTTTTGGATGCCAGATGACCACAACCAAAGTGTTAGTAGTTTGGTATCTTCTGAGGCCTCTCATCCTTCCCCTCTGTTAGCACAGAGCCTTTCTGGGTGACCCTGGCATCTTGCTTTTACATGGGCGCCAGTCTTACTGGAGTATGCTCTATCCATACGACTGAGTTTTAGTAACTTCTCTAAAGTCCTGTTTTTAGATGCTTCATCATTCTAAAATGAACCTGGGATTTGTACTTTAACACGGCTGATTTAATTGTTTACCTTCAAACAGAGTCATTGAATGAATGCTGACACATGGCTTGGGATAGGATATAGTCTGGGTATCTTTCCACATTTCAAAGTTGAGACTTGATTTACAAAAGACACAAACAAACAAACAAACGTATTTTGCAATTTACTGGTCGAGTTAATCATTTTACATCATTGTGACAAATAAATAGCAGAAAAGAGGGAAGTAGTTATTCTCGTTCCTGGTTTTAAAAGCTTTAGTCCAGGTTCCGGTGGCTCAATTGCTGTTAGTGGCAAGGCGGAAATGAAACATGGCAGGAGCGAAGGGTGGAAGGAGGCCCCTAGCTCACCCCATTGCAGCCAGGAAGGGGTGTGAATGGGTCGCCCTGAGCAACCAGCATCCTTGTACTGGACTCTGTGTCTGAAACAACCTATTCAGCCATGAATTAACGATGGATTAATCCAGTGCCAGACTTACTGCTCTCATGGTTACTCACCTATCAGCAGCACCCCCAGCTGGGAACCAAACCTTCGAGGCGTGACTCTTTCAGAGTGGACTCCTTAGAGCGAAAAGGTAACAGTGCAATGCTAGGCCCTTTCTCAACAACTTTTATAATAACGCGAGCAAGATAATGGCAACAAAATTTGCCATCAGTCTAAATTCTCAGTTACAGCTGTGGATTCTAGGAATGAATGCCAAATTCAAAGTCACTGTATCTTCCAGTAAGCTATCAGCAATCAAGTCTAGCCATTGCTTTGGTGGGTGTGCTGCCATGTGTAGTTCATCTGTATAATCAGGCTCAAGACCTCTGCTGGATAGTGCCAGTTCATCTGTGCAGAGATTCTGTGGTCTGGGTCTTATCTCTGCCACTTATCAGCCTTTCCCCTTGGGCCGTTTGCCTTATCTCTGTACCCCAGTTCCCTTATCTGTAATACAGAAAGCACTGTGATAGTCCTGCGAATAAGCACAGTGTCAGCACATGGAATATTTAATGAATGACAGATTTTTTTGTTATTATTTAGGGGTAGATGAAATATATTTTTAGGCTGGAGAGATAGCTTTATATCGCCAAACTAGTAACTCACCAAACTGCTCTGTCTGCATAGGACAGGCACTCTGTAAATGTGTACAGAGTGAATGATATTAAAGAATTTGCTCTTATGTAACTTGCACCAAATGAAATTTGGTTTGGACTTTGAGCACCAAGGTCAAACAATAATTCCTTTCAACTCTAGAGCAGAACAGAAGGTTGCTTTACTTGGGAAAAGCCAAAAGAGATGTTTTGGGGTATCAGAATTGACTGATTAGCATAAATTTTATTCTGATCCAAAACAGGTCTGAAACTAGCAGGATGAAGACTGACGATGAGTTTGATCCTTGGAACTCACATGGTAGGAAGAGAAAATAGACTCCCACTAGTTATTTTATTGCCTTTACATGTGTACTGTGATGCTTGAGTGCCCTTTCACACACACACACACACACACACACACACACACACACACACACACACACACACAGAGAGACACATTTAAAAATATAACAAAATGCAACAACAATGACAAAACCCAGAAGTCTGTTGCAGCTGTTCTCAAGAATTCTGGGCTTGAGTCTATTTATATTTTTGGAAAATTATTGAGGATTTAAAGAGTTTCTGCTTACATATGTCACACCAATTCATATTCACCCTATTAGAAATTAACTCAAAAATTTAAAAATATCCATGCAGTTACTAAAATTACAAAAGTTAAACTAATTGCAGGTTAACACAAATATCATGGTTTGATAAAAAATAATTGTATTTTCCAAAAATAACTGAGAAACGTGCCACTGCTTGATGCTTCTACAAACTTCTTTCCTGTTTGCTTTAACAGGAAGGAGGCTGAGCCACTATTTGATTCCACTAATTCCATCATGGTATCTTCCCTGTGTACTTTCAGGAGAACAAGAGTGAGAGGGGGCAATAATAAATTGGTGTACAGGTAATTTTGATGGTTAGCATTTCCTGAAGGAGTCTTAGGGACCCCCAAAGGTCCTCAGACTTTGAAAGCAGATGACCTAAATTATGCCCGTTAGGAATCCATTGTCTCAGAACTTTGCAGTTCCCAGCACTTTATGAGACGAGCAGATAGAAATGTCTATTGATGTTAAGAAAAAGGTTGACTGAATGCATCTCCAAGACATTCATTCACCTTTCTTGTAAGAAAACCTATTTCCAAAATAAATGAGAACATGAAAAGAAAAAAAAAGTGGTCCATGTTGTTTGCCTAAATAAGTAAATATATAGGGAAATTTCTTTTTGCTTGTTTGCTTTTTTGGTTAGAGCTAGCTAGTGCCTGCAGACTTCTAATGGAAGCTCCCCTAAATGGGGTTGCCAATTAAGCTTTGAGATGGGATTGGCTAGGGGCAGCCCACAAAAGGTATGGCCCAGTAGTGCCATGCAGTGTGGTGTCTTTAAGCATTCTTTTCATTTTAAAGTAATATTCTCAGTTATATTTGTCAGAATTAATTGTGTCCCCGTGGACTAGTTATATAGAACCTGACTGTAGAAGGATGAAATGAAGGAGCCAGGGTTAGAGTGATGGGAAGTTAGGTTCCATCTTCGTGGTGACGGGAATCCTGTCTCCTCCATCCTTCCTACCCATGTTCCTGCTATGCTGAGGATGTCATTGTATCCAATTTGATTTTATTTCTGGCTTAACACACTTTTACAATTTCTGCTTTTGAGAAATGATTTATGTCATTTTATTTTAAGAATTTACAAAAGCATTCTTCTATCATTTGAGGAAAAACTTTGAATTTTAAAAATATTTATTTGTGTTTACCTTATATCCTGACTGTAGTCCTCTCCCTCCTCTCCACTCAGTCTCACCCTCCCTCCGGCTTCCCTCTTTCCTCCTCCCCTACTCCTCAGAAATGAAGATCCCCCTAAACCATCACCAGCACACCAAGTCTAATCAAGACTGATCACATCCTCTTCCAGTGAGGCCAGGGAAGGCAGCCCCGCCAGGGGGACATAATAAAAAGCAGGTAACAGAGTCCACTTCAGGGACAGCCCCTGTTCTCCTTACTAGGGACCCATATGAAGCTGGAGCTGCCCATCAGCTACATCTGTGTAGGGGGTCTAGATCCAGTCCATGCATGGTCGTTGGTTGTTGTTCAGTTTCTGAAAGCCCCCTCTGGGCCTTGGTTAGTTGGTTCTGTTGGTCTTCTTGTGGCACTCTTATACCCTCCAGGTCCTTCTATCATTTCCCTCACTTTTCCACAAAACTCCCTATTCTGTGAGTCTCAGCATCTGTTTTGATTCATTGCTAGGTAGAGCCTCTCAGAGGACAGTCATGCTAGGCTCCTGTCTGAAAGCACAGCAGAATATCATTGATAGTGTCAGGGGTTGGCTCTTTCTCATTGGCAGGTTTTAGGTTGGGCCAGGCATTGATTAGACATTTCTCAATCTCTGCTCTGTCTTTATCTCTGTACATCTTGTAGACAGGGTCAAAGTCTGTGTGGATGGATTGGTGTTCCCCTACCTCCACGAAGAGTCCTTTGTAATTAAAAAGTGTCCTCTTCAGTCTCCATGACCGTTGCTACTAGGAGTCTCAGCTAGAGTCACTCCCATGTCCTCCCAGAAGCCTATCCTGTTGTAGATCCCTAGGTTGTCTCAGGGATGCCCCTGCCCATGGTTTCTCTTCTCTCTGTAGGCTCTCTGTCCTCCCATCTCTGCTCTCCCCAGAAACATTTACACAATGGACTACTACTTCACTGATAAAAACAAGGAAATCATGAAATTTGCAAGCAAATGGATGGAACTAGAAAAGATCATCCTGAGTGAGGCAACCCAGACCCAGAAAGACACACATAGTATGTACTCACTTATAAGCGTATTTTAGCAATATAGTATAGGAAAACCATACTTCAATTCACAGACCAAAAGAAGCCAAGTTACAAAAAGGACCCAACGCTTAAATCTCTCTCAGAAGGGGAAATAGAATAGATAGCAGAAGCGGTTGAAGAGAGGGAACAGCGTAGGAGAGGGAATGCAGAGAGACATGAGGGTGGATATCAAAACCTTGAACTTTCAGTGGAAACGATGAACCTTGTGTGTGAGCACAGCAGAGCACAGGTGTCTCGTGAGCTTATCCTGTGTTTCAGTTTGCTAACCCTGCTGCATGAGGGACAATGAGAGAACATTCATGAATTTTAAAACAACCCGCACCCAGATTCCTTGCCATACAAATGCTCATCGAAAACCTCAGTAATCAGAAGTTCTCGGATGAGTTTTGAGGAATATGTGTTTTCTCTTTCTGGTGAGCATCAATATGTGTTTCTCCCATGATGCACTAAATATGCAGTCTCTTCCCCCTCTATATACTTTGTAGTTCTGTTCCATGATCACTAGAGGGAGCTAATTCACATTGAAGTCTCAAGTGGCAACAATTTACTGAAATCTTTTTATCTTCCAGGTCAAACTAGAAAACTTGCCTTGAACTCTGTTGGTTGCCTTATTTTCTCTGTATAAAAACAGTTTCAAGTCTAACAAATTTTAGGTTTTAAAGAAATCAGATATATGGTTGTTTTGGATTATGTCACAGGCTCAACTTTTAAGGAAATAATTAAAATAGGGAGCAAAGATTTTATGTATTTTCTTTATTCGATATAATTCTTGTTTATTCTTTACTGAATATGGAGAATAGTTTTAAGACAGAAGCCACTTTGTAAATATGCAAATCTAGATATTGAAGTAAATAGCAAGGATTTTAATATCTTGTGCTTAAACTTTATGCATAATCTCATTTTAATCAATGTTTTCATTATACTATAATGAAAATCCCCTCAGTAGCTAAAGCTAATTTTGCTATTTTTCTCCCATTGTTAGAACAATAATACATATATTGTAGAAACCCCCAAAATTCTGAAAAAATATTTAAAGGTAAACAGTAATCATCCCATAAACACAACTTATGGTTGTTTCATGCTTTTATATATAATTTCATGAATGCAATACACTAGATATACAAATGAAGTTTTGTGTGCTAGTTTGAAAACAGTAATGAAATATCATTGATTTTTCAGGGGTCATTTACATTATTTAAGATGTAATTTTTGTGGCTATCTATTTGCTATAAGTAATGATGTGACAAACATATTTGGCCATTAAAAAATACAGCTGATGGCTTTCTTAGAATAGATTTCTATAAGTAAAAATATTCCTGGATGAAAAACGAGAGCTATTCTTACGGCCTTTAACATATATTGTTTAACAACCACTCTCTAGATAAGCTTGCTACTAACTTATAAAATAAAAGATCTCTGACAAACTCCAACAACCCTCATTAGTGTTCAGTGCTTTAACTTCCCTCAATGTTCGCTAAGTTGATTGGCTACAGTGTTATATCCAGTGCACACAATACTGCCTTCTGTATTGCTGGGAATATTGGCAGCTTTCTGAGCTCATTCAATCATTTTCATTTCCTTTTCTATGAATTACTTTTTCATGACTCTTGCCCATTCTTAAATCTAATACAGACAATTTTGCTCTTTTGGATGAACTGGGAAGCCAGCAGAGAGATGCCCTCAACATTCCTAAAACATCACCTCCTGAATCAAGGCCTTTAACCCATATAAATTCCAAAGGTGGTGACTGCCATTGTGTAGCCAACAGAAGTTTCAGTTCTCCATTTCTCCACTGGAAGATTTTCCTGTGAGACTAGTATTAGCTTCTGTCCTTAAAAAAACAGCTAAGAAGATATTAATGTGCGTCAAGCATGCCAGCACAGGTAGTGGAGGAGGTGATGCCTGCCTCACAGATTCTCTCTCTGAATGGAAGTCAATTTCAGATGCATCTCTTTTACTCCATACAGGCTAGTTATTAATAGCTCTTTCTCTTTTACTAACACAGCTTGTTCGCTAGTAATCAGCATACTGCTATGTTTCCAAGCCTGCTGTGCCCTGCCTTACATCAGAAAGGGGAAAATCTTACTTAAAATACCCTTTAAAAGCACAGTGGCATTGGGTTTCTGTTGCTGTGTCCTCCTGTACTTTTCTGGAGCTCTGAGCTCAAGGTTGAATGGAGAGGGTCCTTAGCAGGAGAGGACAGGAAACCTAGCCTTGTCTTCACTAGGATGTCCTGGGAGCATTCTCGTCATTTTCTTCAGACTGTCTCCATCAGATTCATCTGGTATGGTTTCCTTAGGGAGACCTTCTGTTTCCTAGTGTGAGTGAGTGATGAATTTTTTTGTACATTCCAGAGGGGATATTTGATTCATGTTTCTTTAGCCCCACCAGAGAAAATTACCAGATGTTCTCCTTCCTTTTTAGTGGTGTCCCATTGCTAATAGTGCACAAATGGACTTTCTTTTACCTGAGGGCAGGAATTGGAGGGTGGGCCTCCATTTCTTTCTTGATCCCAAATGGACTTCTGTTTATGGGTGTGTATGATAGCCATGGAGCCAACTGCCTTGTATAATTGTCCAAAGCCACATTTGTGAGATTGCAATGACAAGCACAAGCCTATTTATGTTGCATTCTTAAGATATTTTTTGGTTGTGAAACAATATATGAGGCAAAGCCTCAAGAGCCCATGAGACTAAACCTCCTCACCAAAGAACAGGTACATAGGTAGGCTTAGAGCTCTCCAAAGTCCCAGCTGGAGTCATGTGATCCTAAGTAAATCATCAGACAAATGGAGGGAAATGGAGGGGACTATGATACCCATGATCATCCCAAGAAAGGCCTAATCATTGCCATCTCTGAAGCTTAATGGTGTCATAGAAGCAGAATAATTGGGGTGGCCATCCAGTTCCCGCATTGTATGATGTGTTCAACACCCTGGATGTGCTCACCAATTGTGAATAGTAGTGGAAGCTGTTGTAATTTCTGGGAATGCAATGTGATTTTTTTAAAGGCTAAAATTGAACAGAAATGAATTTAGGTTTCCATCAATTTATTTGTTGGACAATTGAGAATATTCCCTATGCCTGGTCATCGGTTGAATAAAGTTTCTAGCTATTGGGTGAAGCCTGTGTCTCTTAGGAAGCTAGAGTTTTTTAAAAAAGAGAGATACATAATTTAAAACTACAAGAGAATATGGCATAGGAAAGACTTGCTGGAAATACACACAGTATATAAGGAGACTTAAGAGTCTGTGAAGGAGAATTGTGTGCCAGCCAATTGGTGACACTGGTGTTAGACCTGAAAAGGGAAGGAAGTTCACACAGAAGGGTGAGCACATTCTAAGGAACGAAGATCCTCCAAAGCATCTTATACTTATTATTTCTACATGTGTATCACGTGTATGTAGGCACCCATGCTCACATATGGAGGTCAGAGGACAATTTTGTGAGTAACTTCTCTCTTTATGCTATTCCAAGTATTCTGATAATAGAATTTATATCTCGGGTTTGCAAGCAAATGGAGACATTACCCATGGAGGCATCGTGCTAGCCCAAGATGCTTTCGTTTGTTTGTTTGTTTGTTTAAAGATTACAACAATGCTTAGTTTATCTGATAGCAGCAGAAAACCCTGAATTGGATCACTGTCTTTGAATTTTGGGAAAATTCAGGATGTAGGATGGGACAATTATGGTCTGTGATGAAAAGTATGTAACATAAGTGGAGGCAGAGTCAGGGGGAAGGACAGGCTGATAGCTGAGTTTCTGTTCTGTAGCCATAAGATGAGAAAGGAAACAGAGGATGAATGAACAGTTAAACATTTTGGCCACTTGACTACAGGAGGAAGATGCAGTTGTTGAGGTTGGGGATTCTGAACCAGAAAGCAGAACAGAGATGGCGCCAGACATGTGGATAAAGTCATTGTTGGTTGAAAGTGTGTTACTAGAGAAAACCGTGAAGGGAATAAAATATGTTGAATTGAAAGTAGAATCTCTTTAGCATTTACAGTGGGGGAGGGGAATAGAGTACTGGGGGAGTGGGCAGGAAAAGCCAATGGAGTGGGAGGGCTTCTGCTTGGGTGGTGATAGGACATGAGGGAGAAGTAAGCAGGGGGAAAATTTCCTGAGAGACACCAATCAGGGTTTCAGATCTCATTAGAACACTGGCACCTACTTGTTCAGATGTCTCTCCATGGTCCTACTTCCAGGCATCACTGAACTATCCAGGCTATTGGCTTTACTTAGCAATGGCGAACATAGGGTAAATGAACTGGTAATGGTTAGGGTTTATTTTTAGAATCTACATTCAGCATTACAAAAACTGCTGTGTTCTAAATATGCATCCTTATACCCACAGGTAAGTGTAGCTTATGCCTTTCATCAGAGAAGCTTCATTTTGGAACAGACAGACTATGGCAGAGATCCACAGCTGCTCAAAATGTAGAGAATAAGTAGCTATAGGGTGGTTGGCCCTAAGTGGTACCTCTGAGACACAGCCCCTACATCCATAGCTCAGAGAACTTTGCACAAAAGGTGAAGGAAATATTGTATGAGTCAGAGGATTGGAACACCTGGTGATAGACAGTGTCTTTTAAACACAACAAGGAAGCTGTACCCATAAAGTCTCAACAACATGGCTGCTTAAACAAGGACTAAACAGTGACAGTATCAGTTGATACACTATCACAGCTAGAAAATTCAGAAGGCCCCACCCCTAGATGAAGAGTTATCGGCTCTAAGAGGAGAGCAATCTTCTTTTCCAGGGATGTTGACACTTCTACCCCATAGGTTAGCCAGTATCAGTGGTTGCCTCTAATCACAGGTGTGTAATAACAATACCAAATGATCAGATGATCAGTAGGTCATGGGTGTGTGTGTGTGTGTGTGTGTGAGAGAGAGAGAGAGAGAGAGAGAGAGAGAGAGAGAGAATGGTGGAAGAAATCATGAACTTGAGAAGGACACAAAAGGAACTGGAGGTGAAGAGGAAGGGGTGGAAATACTGTAAGTACAACACTTACGTATAAAAATCTCAAAATAATAAAAATGTAAACTCTAAAATATATAGAAAACACGAGGAACAGTTTTGTGTATTGACACCCACAGTATCCTTGTATTACATCTCCCTTTAGAGCATTTGTCAGCATTGTCTTCACTTTGTCTGTTGCGGTGCTTTGCTCTGTTTCTCATGCATGCTGAGGATAGAGGTAAGAGCCGGGCATAGTAGGCATGATGCCATCCTTACTTTCAGGACTGCAGCTCCATGTTTTAAGGTGGCAATAAAATACCAGGTTCATGTATAATCTATGATTAGTTACAATCTCTGAAACTGTCTGTGTAGAATTTATGTTAAAATATATGTATTGACTCAAAACTTTTACCTTTTTTCTCTAAATACGTTATTCCATTTAGATCTCTTTTCATACTGATGTGATTCATCTCCTTAGACAAATCATTTATAGGAAAGGAAGTAATTTTGACTCTGCGTGGTGGTTTGCTACCATACTTCTTATTAACTTTCCCTCTAGAATGACAAATATCTCTGAAAGTTACAGAAATGCAAAAGGGATGTAGGAAAAGACACCAATAAGCCAGTGTTTAATAAGGGCTTGGGTTAACCTTGACACCCTCATTTTACAAACAAAACAAAACAAAACAAACTTCTATGATTTCAGAGCACATGGTTCTTCTCCCATGGATAAAGGGAACCCTGTAGGGACTCTCACTTCATCGTAGACTCCTCTCTGGCAGGAAGGTGCTTCCAGTTGGCAGAACTGTGCAAACCTTGTCAATGTAAACTTCTCAGGGGGAGGCAGTTAACACATATTTGTACAAAGGTGGTGGTATGGCTCTGAGACTGAAACCTGTGGAGGGTACACAAAACCAAAATCTTTCTCTGCTATGTTCCAAAATTTCTACACTTTTCTAAACTTACCGGGAAATTAACCAACCTGACTCAGCACCTGGGTTAATTTCTATTGTTGTGATAAAACAATCTGTGGGAAGTGTCTTAAAGGACAGATGGTTTGATCACTTGGTTCCTTTGCCACCTCCCTGCGTAGAGCAGAACATCATGGTGGGGGAGGTGCAGTAGGGGAGTGTGACTAACCTCATGTTGGATGGCAGAGAGGGGAGGAGAGAGGTAGAGAATGGGAAAATATAGGAGGTCCTCAGTGAATGCTTTTAAGGACCCCTTTCAGCTTTATCCTAGCTCCTGATTCTCATTAAATGATGAGCCCACCAATGGATTAATCATCAGATGGTACCAGAGGTCATCTTCCCAAAGCCTCACCTATAAACACTGCCACACTGGGACCAACATTTCAACACATGAGCTTTACGGGCGACACTTCAGATCCAAACTCTAAAGGGGATGCTCCCTCAGTTATGTTGTTGGTCTTCTTACATCACCAGATTCTCTAACTGATCTCCGGTATCTGCCATTATCCCCTGACTAATGCCTTATTGATGGTAGCACTTATACCTCCTTATTTCCCCATCTGCCTCCTCTTCTTGACTCTGTTCATTGACCTGGGCTGGTTTAGACTGGAGATTTGGTCAACAATCGAGCAGAATACAATTTTCCTCTGACTGCACTTGGGTTGACACAATTATCACTGTATTGCCTTGGAGTAGAAGGGCTGTCATCAGCAGGTTGGTGACAGATGTCTCTGATACCTGAGAAGTCATTATTTTATGTGTGTGTGTTTGTGGGACTGGTGTGCTCTTTGTTATGGATAAAAATGTGTTTGCTCTTAGTTGTAGATGTAAGATGTGCTTATACAATATGAGAAACTTAAAAGTGGATTTCCTCTCATTCCATAAATTCACCCAGTTTACTGCCATACAAAATTTAGAAGCTGCTGCAAACCCATCCCATGCTTTTAGAAAATGAAAGATCCATTTTTTTTCTGGCTTGAAAAACTCCCAACAATCTCAACTCATTGGTGAATTACAGAACTATCTTAAGGGTAAAATAGTAAAACCCATGTGAAGATAAAATACAGGAGCAGAAATGTTCGAGTCATTTGTCTTTTTTAAACTGGAACCCTCACTATTCTTTCCTTTTTTTGTGACTGCATGATGCTTCCTTTACAAATGTTCGATATGAGGGTGCATCTAAGGCCATGCTCCCAAGCTGCTGTTGGCATTAGACTGGGTGAAGATGGAGGCTGTTGTGGGATGAGAGATTGCCTCTATCGCACATGAACTCTCTGAAAGGTAGATTCTACTACCTCACAGGAATCCTCCCTCAGTTTCCCGTCATAATCTTCCCTTCAATGGCAACTTAAACTGCAGGAAAGAAGCAATAAAACACTTAGTTTAGAAAAGACTTATTCTTGACAGCAGTATAATTCCTGCTTTCTTTAGTTATCACCAGTGGCAATGCTGGTACTGTTTTCAATATTTGCCATTAGGGCAGTCTCACTACCTGCTTTCATGTGATGTGCAAGCCAAGAATCATTTTAACATTTTAAAATTGTACAAAAGAAATCAAAAGAGTTGTTTCATGACAGGAAAAAAATTATAAAAGTCAAATGTGTGTGTCAGGAGTTCAATGTTAGTGGATGGCTGCCATGCCTGCTTCTTTCTGTATTACCTCTGGCTGCTTTTAAGTTGAGCCGTTGCTGCAGAACCTATACCATTTTACTCTCTGTTCTTACCAACTCCCTTCCTGATGCATGCATTAGGGATGCTATCCTCTGCACAAAGCAATGCTGTGTGTGCATTTTTTGTTTTCTTCTTACTAATGAGAAATCATGGCTTACGAAGGGGATGGATTGACCATATTGAAATGACTAGGGAATGACAGAATGGAAAAGTAGCCAATGACTGTCTGATATGCAAGCACTGGATCCTTTGTCATATGTTAAGTTGCATTTCTTACTGAGTGACAACTCAGCCCATTTCTACAATGGCCATTGCTACAACAGCCATCTTAATCTGCCCATTCTCCACTAACACATTACATTATTGCACAGGAACGGTGAACTTAATTTGGGTCAGAATTTCATGGAATTTGTTGTTGTTGTTGTTGTTATTGTTATTGTTGTTTTCAGTTGAATAAGTAGGTTGACTGAGCCTTTCGTACCAGAATCTATCCAACTATACAGTTGATTTATCCCTCGGTGGTAAGAATAAAACCATAATGTGGTATATCCTTCCCCCATCATTATCTTACCGGTGCATCAATAATGAATGTTCCAGAGTAAATGCTGAACAAATAACTTGTTTAATACATGCTGAAACCTAAAAGAGAGATTGACAATATCACAAGTAGATACATTTTTACTTTAGTGTTTGTATGTGATAATTATTCACCGATGTCAACTTGATGAGTCCAGATTACCTTGAAAGGTGAGCCTACAGCCATTCACGTGGAGGATTAGCTCAGTTTTACTGAAGTGAGAAGACCTTTCCACTGTGGGTGGCACCATTCCCTGTGTTTTGGTCCTGGACTGTATAAAAATAGAAAACGAGCTGTGCATAAGCATTTGCTGCTTTATGCTTCTTGGCGGATGCAATGGGACCAGCTGCCTTAATTTCCTACTATGGTGAATTCCCTGATGTAATAGACTATAACCGAACTATAAATTAAACAAGAAAACAACAACTACAAAAATCTAATCTACTCTTCTTCCTTAAGTTGCTTTTGTTGGTGGATTTTAATCACAGAAACAAGAGAAGTAAGCAAGACTCTGTAACTTGAGCTTTTGAGATTGAACAGCGATTAAAATCATTTAGGCTCTTTTGTTTTTTCATGGAAATACTTATTTAAAAACAAACATTCGACAACCCACAATCCACTTGTAGTAGGCACATAGGCGGATAAAATGCTTGAGAAAATCTATTCGGATTCATAATTTAACTTGTACGCAGAATTGTCACACTCACAGGCCATTCTAGCGCGGCATCTGCAGATGTTCATTTAACATCAGAAAAGAGCATCTGAGAGCATTCTATACCTGTAGTTAACTTGTGAAACAGTCTCTCTTCACAGCTGTTAAGTCATATGTTCCCTCTGTTATTATGGCATCTTCTTATGACTGTAGAGATGGCTCAGTCTGTATAGTGCTTGCTGCACAAGTGTGAAGATCTAGTTTGATCCTGGGCACCGGTGTAAGAGAGCTGGAAGCTACAGTATGCCGATAATCCTGGCCCTGGGGAGATGGAGAAAGGAGGATCCTGGAGCTCCCTGGCTAGCTAGCCTGGCTGAACTGGCTGAGTGAGAGACCTTGTATCAAAAAGTAAGATGGGGAGAGACCGAGGAAGAGACCTGACTTCAGCTTGTAGCGTCTGCAGGCAACTGCATATGTATGCATCTGTACGTATCGTGTACACATCCTTCCCTTCAAAATAACCTAAGAAACCATAACTGTTCCTCTCTACAACACATTTTTATTTTTACTTACACATCTTTCAACTGGTGAGCAAAACTTACAAAGTTGTTTCAACTTTTTTTCCTTATGTACTTTTACATTTACAGAAAAGTAAATACACAAGTACTTTGGTTGAATACTTTAATGTTAGGCTTCCCTTATTTATAAGTGGTAGAAAAATAATGTTAGCGTGAATATAGACGGGAACTGTGTTGTAGGAGTATGATCCTGAGGGAACCTCATGGAATCCATAGGCATTTGTGGGATGGGGTATTATAAGGGACAGGGAAGGAAAGGATATGTTTGGAAGGTGGGAGCTGTGGGCTCTCCAACTCTTTCATGCCAGCTGCTCTCTCAGTTTAGATTCTTTGCTGATTCTCCTTTAGGCTTTTTTTCCTGCACAGGTGCCTCCTCTGCTTCCCATATATGCATTAGAACATGGCCTTTTCACTGCTTACCTGAAACCAAGCGCTCTCCCTGTTCCCTTTCCTGGCAGCCAGAATCCATTTAGCTTAGCTTTGATCAGGTGGCCAGGCAGAGCCTACCAGTTCTGGAGGAGAGATATAGATCCTAACATTTAAACATGCTACCGGAGCCTGTGATGATGAAAAGAGAAATCATGAGGAAAATGAAACGGCAAGTGGGGAAATTCTCAATTAGACCAAGTGATCCCAATGGCCACATCAAACCCGCAGAGAAAACCTACTCACTTACTGGGTTTACTTTTCTTGCTTAACTCAGAAAACCTTGCTGAGATTGCAGGTTTTTCCTCTTTCTTTATTGTCTTTTAGTTTTTGAAGACAGGGTCTGTCTATGCAGTCTTGGTTATCCTGGAACTCCCTATGCAGACCAGGCTGGTCTCAAACTCCCAGAGATCCACCTGACTCTGTCTGCCAACTGCTGGCGTGCACCACCAACATCTGGCAAAATTGTAGTTTTGCGTTTGTTTTGTACTGTCTTTGCCTGGTTTGCAGGGAGGCTTGAAAAGCTAAATGTCAGTTGGCCTGTGCCCAAACCCTGTTCTGCTCACAGCTGTCCATGGGCACCTGTGGGTAGTTTACCTTTGTGTGGGTAGTTTACCTTTGTGTGGGTAGTTTACCTTTGTGTGGGTAGTTTACCTTTGTGTGGGTAGTTTACCTTTGTGCGGGTAGTTTACCTTTGTGTGGGTAGTTTACCTTTGTGCGGGTAGTTTACCTTTGTGCGGGTAGTTTACCTTTGTGTGGGTAGTTTACCTTTGTGTCGCTGACTCCACCCCTGCACGGCTTGTTTGATCTCCCATTTTAATTGTTCTCTTTTTACCCTGGAGAATTTTGAAAGATGAGGAAGCCCTGTATTTGCTTCACTTCTCGAGGGAGATAGAAATCGTCTGGTATTTCTCAGGTGCCGTCTCTCCTGGAGACTTTAAGGTGGGTTTCTGCTACCCGTGGAACTCTTTCTAGTGCCTGTGTTTAGTTCCTAGTCTTGCTTTATGTCTAAGCCTGTGACAGTAGGCTCAGTAGGTAGAACAAGGGTGGGAAGGAGCTTGTGTCAGTGAGTAGGCAGACACATTGATTCCCAGCTGTATGGGCTTGAGGACTGGGAGAACAGCATCCACACATAGTGCTGGTACTGAGAGGAGCTGCTCATGAAAGTCAGGTTAGTGGGGCAAGCCGGGGCCTCAAGGCCCGCTCATCTCTCAGTTCCTTAGAGTGTCTGGAGACCTACACTATCACCTTTGTCATAAAAGGGACAGCTGTGCATATGGAAATCTGCTTAGGGCTGTCCACAATCGCCCAGGCCAGGATGAATCCATAAGGTTTTAAGCATTGGAACTTTCTATTCTTCGGAATCAAGTGTTGCAAGTGGTCTTTTGGGCTTTCTTCTCTCTTTCTTACAAATCCTTTTGCAGATAAGTCTTGCTACTTCTAGGTAAATGCTATTTCTCTGTACCCTCCTATCTTTTTTTCTCTGTTCTATCCCATCTTTCTCTTTTCCTTCATTCTCCCTTCTCCCCTTCTTGCCCGTATTCCTTCTGGTCACCTAGCCCCAAACTCTGAATGGATTTAGAGTTTTATCAGGGCTTTTGAATTTGAGCTTGTTCAGCTATTTAAGCAAAGTGTCACAAAGCCTGCTATTACCTGCTTAGAAACTGGGTGGAGAAAGGATGGAAGAAAAAGAGAATGAATCTAGGAATAAGAAAGACAAACTGATACTTTTGTAAGTATTGTGCCCTGTCTATCCAAACCCCATGGTTAGTAAAGTGTTATTTCATCTCAGGCACATGAAGATTTAGTTTTGAATCACCATATTCTGGGGATTTTCTCCAAAATGTACTATTTTATGTCTGTTAGATAACTGATGGTATCTACTAATAAGAATTTATCATAAATTTTACAGTCTATAAAGTGCATTCTCTGAAGTTGAAGAATTTTTTTTTTTGGAGGCTTAAATCTTGGGTTCTCCAGTCAGAGCTGCAGAGAACCTTCAAACCTCCTTCCCTCCACTCAGCTGTGTTCTTTGGGAGCGGTGGGGCAGACACACATCAGCCCTCAAGAGATGTGTGAAATTGTGGATGATGTTGTTAAATCCCAGGCCGCTATCAAAGTACAGGCTCCTGCACTAAGTGTAGGTATAAAACAATGGCTGCTGTGTTTGGATGACTCTACGCTACTGTGTTGTTTTATCTTCAGGTAGGAACAAGGACAGTAGTTTTTTTTTCTGCTTGCAGCCATCTCTCTGTCACACAGCAGCAACCTTCCTGGACTAAGAGAATACCACCATTCTGCCTGCTTCCTAAGTTAATACAATTATAAACTGTAAGGCCTTCTCCAAGCTATAGGATATTCTTCTTAAAGCAGAAGGAAATGCTGAGTTAGCAACAGCCTCACATCAGAGTTTGTGCAAAGTTAATAAATAGAGTTCAGCAGCCCTGTCTCCCTTGGTGGAGATGAGCTGCTTATAGAGAGAGGCCTGGTTTGAAAGGTGATGTTATATGAATATCAGAGGGAGATTTACCTGCTATTAATATTGATCAACCTGCTGATTATCAGATTTCTTTTGTGACATTGAGGATTGTGTTAGCACAAAATACCCCCTTTGGAGTATAGAGACACTATGTCTTCATACTGTGGGGTAAGAGTTAGGGTCCTAGTATTTATTAACCAAAGTTCTATTTTAGAACCAAAAGGGAAGGTCTGTTGTTTAATGGGTACAGTTTCAGTCTAGAGTGATGGGGTAGTTGGCAGGCAGACAGTAGAAACTATTACACAGTTATGTGAACATATGTAGGGCCACTGAACTGTGCCTTAATGGCTCTTACAGTGGTCAACTTTGGGGGCTTAAGGGTTAGCAGTGAAGAGCACTGGACTTCTAGAAGTCCTGGTTCAATTTCCAGCACCCACATGGCAGCTCACAACTGTGTGTAACTGCAGGTCCAGGGGATCTGATACCCTCATGCCAACACACAGAACATAAAATCAAATAAATTATAAAAATGTAAACAAACAACTTTATTTAGCATATGTTTACCAGAAAAGTTCTATTTTCTGAGTTTCTAGAGCTGTTGTATTTCAAAGCACTTGTTTTATTTAACAAAAGTAGTAGAGAAGTTGGTTGTAGCTAGGAAGCCATTGGAATTTCAAGTTCTGGGTTTCCCAGAAGCCCCTGTGTAAGGATCACTGCATTCAGCTGACACACAGTCCCTGACCACACTGCCCACCTAGCTCCTCAAGCATTGTGGTGTTGTGGTAAGCAACTAGCCTCCATCTCTAAGCAGAAAGCTTATGCAGACAACATCCATGTGCCGTTCTGAACTGAATATATCCTGTACATCCCCCAAATGGGAGATGGTACATTGTCATGTGGGTGTTCTGTGCAGCTGTGAAGGAAGCACATTCCATCTGCGACCTGTCCAGTAACCAGTGACTCTGTGGCATAATGAATATCACATTTGGAGGACTGCCTTCCTTCTCAAAGACAAGTTTAGTCTTGTTTCCATTTTGATAAGACTTTTTTGTGTCAGGAATTTAATTTCAGGGCATTCTGAATCCCTTTCACTTTATGGTGAAGGGGCTAACATGGAAATTGGATGGTAATTTCTCAACTTCCAAATGACTTGCCCTTTTACTAATTAAAACCCTTAAAGATCTGAAGCACAGCATTCAAACACTGGGAATAAGCACGATCTGTCCTTTATGTTGAATTTATTTCATCTTTTCAGTGAGCAGGGATATATGTGTTACAAACATAATTTTTAGGCAAGATAAACAAATGATAATTGCTCTAATGAGCTTTGATTGATTTAAGAAAAGAGAAAGTGAGGAGACTAGACAGAAGCCTCTAACTTGATTTTGTAACAAGCTCTCATAGAAACAGCACATTCATTTAGTCTGACAAATGACAATATTTTTTTCCATTTTGCAATCTCTTTTGTTTTCTGGCTCCTTTCTTTTTCTTTTTCCTCTTTTTTTCTTAATAGCTGAGCTGAATTTAATTTAGTATATCATGATTGCAGGGAAGCATCTAAATTCAGAATTTTCTTTCTGTCCAAATATCTGATCCAAGAGGGAGCCTGACAGTTCTTGTTCTCCTTGGTTTAAACTGGCTGTATTAGTAACCTCCACTTTAAGGGCATATGAATCATTTAAAAGTTGCAAACACAATTTGTGTAATTGTATTTATACTATATACACAAATGCATATACATACGCTTAATATGTATTGGGTGTCTCTTTAGGTAAATATAAAATATAATTCTCTATGGCTTAAAAAATCCTTTACTGTTGTTTGTCACTCCTCCCTTGGCTACCCTCTATCTTGTTCTTCCTCACACCTCTCCTAGTAATCACTCCCCATTTTCCTTTCATATCACCTGTGCCAACCACTGTTCCTCTCTTTAGAGCTATTCCTCCCACTGTTTTGGTCCCTTATTTTCTTGTGTGTGTGTGTGTGTGCACGCGTGCGTGAGTGTGATTTCTCCTAGTTATATAATACTCCTTAAATTGAAGGAATTTAACAGCCATTGGGTTAAATGCTTTAATCCCATGCTACTTTTACTGGCTTTTCAGGTAGGAGTCCTGAATCTTCACTGCTGGAAGTGAAGTCATTTTCTTTTGGCAATAACTAGACCTATATACCAAACCTCTGGTTTGGCTGAAGCCACTGAGACATCTGCATTGTGTTAGAGTCACAGACTGAGTTTGTAACATATGCTTTTCTTTCCTTCCTCTCCCAGTAGAATGTCTCCTCTGCATTGTCTCCTGGTAAAATTCCTTTGAGGTTCTTTGATGACTGAAGAAGCAGTTTTAGGATTCATGTATAGAACAAAATTAAAATATTCTCTTGTCCTAAACAGTGCAGCTCAAGATAATCCATTAGTTTCTGGCTTCTTACATTTGCATTGCAATTTACATTTTGCACAACATCTCAGACTCCTGAGGATGGCCAAATTCTTAGGTGTTCAAGTCCTTTATGTAATATGGTGGCATTTGCATATAATCTGTTCACATCTTCTCCTGTACTTTAAATCACCTCTAGATTACTTATAATACCTAATAAAATGTAAGCTGTGAAAACAGTTGTTGTGTTGTGTTATATCAGTAACAACAATGCAGAAAATAGTCTGTGTTTGTTCACTGTGGTATGTCCCTGAACATTCAGTCTTGTTTGTGAATCCAAAGATGTGGATACAGAAGAAGGGCAGATGTCTGCCTGTTCTTTGGATCTTGGGCTTAATGTGTGTTGTGCTAGATTTCAGAAGATGTGTGAAAAGCAAAGAAAACACCTGTGTCAGCCTAAAACTGGTTCTTGGTTTGTAAGTGCTCAAGGGTTACGGATGCAGAAGAGGCCATAGATATGCCAGACTCTGTAAGTGTAGCTGATGTCTGCACTGGCTGCCACCCCATTTTTGGTGTGTTCTTCTGTAAGTTGACAAATGGCCAAGATTTAGTTTGGACCAATTTGTTCATATATAGAGTCTTTGTGCCTCAAAACTTTGTCTAAATTTATAAAACAAGCATTTCAGTGGTTCTCAATTTTATTAGGAAACTAAATGGACAATCTAATTGCAGAAATTACTATGTGGAGAAAAATAAAATAGAATAAAACTCACTTGTTCTCAGGATTAGGTCAAGATTTTCAGAAGCACTATGCAGAGACTAGAATAGTACAGTGCCTTCAACCTACATTCATCGTCGCAAAACCTGAATGTGGGGCCAGCAAGATGGTTCAGGCCACCAAACCTGAAAACCTGAGTTTGATCTTTGAGCTCCACAGGATAGAGAGAACTGACTCCAAAGCTATTCTCTGACTTCTAGTGCATGTGTAACAAACATACTCTACCACTACAAGACACAAAATAAAATCTTAAAAAAAAAACTGAACTGTATAGTGAATGTACAGCTGTGTTCTTATTTGTATCTATTAACCAATCCACTGCTTGTGTTAGGTCTGGAGTTGCTGAAGGAAGACCTCAGACTCAGGTAGTTTGCAAAAGCAAGGAACATTTATTCTGCAGAAATTTCCAGCATGCAAGGACCACCATTCCATAGAATGGAAACTCTGAAGTGAGCACTCAGGCTCAATGTAAAGATAGGGATTTCCCCAGCTTAAGGTAATTTTTACACTGATTGGTTGGTGCTGATCAAGTAGATACAGGGGAAACTCATTGTTTCTGCATTAGGGGGACTTCAGGGAGTGTTCAGGTAACAAAGTGTGCCCAGGTAACAAAGTATCATTTTGACTTGCAAGACAAAGTGTTTCTAACTGACCTTTAATTTGATTGGTCAAGTGCTTGGGAACTTTACTAAGTTATTGTTTCTGGTTTTCAGGAAGGTTATTGAGTTATTGTATCTGGTTTCCATGGACTGTACTTTTGTGTTCCCAGAAACAGAAACTCAGGCCTGTTCAGTCTGAAGCCAGTTTTGAAGACAGTCATGGAATCATACTGGCTTATTAAAAATCATTCCCCTCACTTACTGTTCTTTACTAAGGAAAATTTCAGAAAATTCTTTTGATTTTGCCTCTGTTCTCTGGGTGTCCTAGACCTGCTGAGGGATCTAAGCCTAACTGTTCCAAGACTGAGAGGTGACCACTGCTCATAGCAGCTGGATGCTTCTAGTACTCTATTATCTAGACAAAATATTGCAATGAATTTTGAGTACTTAAGATGAATATGACCCTCTTCTTTTTTAGAGATGTCACAGCTTGAATTGTTTAGTTTTTAATATTAGATCCAGTTTATTAACTTTGTATCCCAGTTGTATCCAACTCTCTCATTCCCTCCCAATCCTACCTTTTCTCCCTACCCCTTTCCAAGTCCACTGATAGGGGAGGACCTCCTCCCCTTTCATCTGACCCTAGCTTATCAGGTATCTTCAGGCCTGGCTGCAAAGTCCTTCTCTGTGGCCTAGCAGGGCTGCTCCTCCCTGGGTGTGTGGGGGGGGGGCGGTGTCAAAGAGCCAGCCATTGAGTTCATATCAGGAATAGTCCCTGTTCCCCTTACTAGGGAACCTACTTGGATACTGAGCTACCATGGACTACATCTGAGCAGGGGTTCTAGGTTATATCCATACATGGTCCTTGGTTGGAGATACAGTCTCATAAAAGACCCCTGTGGCCCCCAAAATGAAGGTCATTGTGGAGTTAGTATGCCCTGCAGAAGACAGGAACTACACAATGACCCTCTTTTTAAATTTCAAGTTGTATCTTGGGACTCAGAATTCTGTCTCTGCTTCCCCAGTGTTGTAATTAGAAGCATGTTTGACACGAAGCTTTTAACCTTAGCTTTGTATTCATCATATCACAAAGCTACTCTGTTGTTGCAGTTAAGAAACCTTTTGAAGACATTTTCCATGTCAGAACCACCAGCCTGGACAAAAGTTTCTGAGTAGTTCAGCTCTATGAACTTAAATATGGTTTCATGAGACCCTCATTGCATATGTCCTTTAATCCTTTCTGGGTTTTGTTTATGTTAATTAGATATTAGATCTAGTTTGTATATCTCATAGCAAGACTGTCTTCCTACTTTTGGTAATAAACAATAGTATTCATTTAAAAACAAACAACCCTTTCCTCTTATTATTGAAACTTTATACTACTAACAGCAGAATAAAGTTTTCCTTGTCTTTAGTGACAATTTTCCAAGTTTTTTGTTTGTTTGTTTGTTTGTTTATGTCCTTTGAACACTTTTCTCTCACACTTTCAAAAGTTTTGGAAGCTAAAAAATACTTACTTTCTTCTTGGGAAAATTTTTTCCTCTGTTTTTATTTGTCTTTTAATTTTGTGGCATATTTGATAAAAAATGAACTCACTATAAGCTAAATTTTGTCAATAAATTCTTTTGACTTCATTTATTTCATAGAAAGTCCTTCCCTATTCTGAGATTTAATATTCAAAGAGATTTTCATTTAGTTTTTAAACATTTCCTTGCTTTTTGTCTTTTGTTTTTTTTTTTTCTCTCTCAACTTCTCATGTCCCTGTTTCCTGTGTTACATAAGTTACATCTTTTTGTCATTTACCGGATCCTTAACACCATTGTGCTTGTCTAATCCTTAAATCTGGGGAATTATAGAAGTTGATCTTCGAAGTTGATCAAGGGGCCTCAGTCGATTGATTGATTTTTGTGCCCATGCCACAGTTGTGTGTTTGTAGGTCAAAGGCAACTATGGGAATTGGTTCTCGCCATCCATCTTGTTCATGTTTTGAAACAGGGTCTCTCTATGTAGCCTTGGATGTTCTGGGACTCTCTCCATAGACCAGGGTGGTCTTGCAGAGATCCACCTGCCTCTGTCTGTTGAATGAGTGCCCGGTGAGTGACTAAAGGTGTGTGCCACTATGTCGGGCTCCAGCCTGCTGACGTTCCATTCCTCTTGTTTCTGCTGCACAGTGTACTCCAAGCTAGCTGACTTTTCTGTCTCTACCTCCTACTGCATCCATATGAGGGCTGAGACTACAGATGCATACCACTGTATCTGCCTTTTTTTCTGTAAGTTTTGGGAATTGAACTCAGATCATTAGACTTGTACAATATTCATATTTATGAGATGAGCTATCTCCCTTATTCCTATGTCCTCCTTTAATATTCTGAAATCTCCTGTGTACTGGAATACAAAGTACACTTTGATATATATCCCTCTCCCTGTTCCCGTTCATTGCATCTAGTTTCTCTTCACTTCTTCAATTGTCAGTTGGTAATGACAAATCCTAGCCATTGTCTCTTGAGCCAGGCTTGTATAAAGATCTTGTTCTTAGAGAAATCAAGTTCAGAACTGTGATTGCTCTGTACCCAATATGCCTTTCTGACTGAGAGAAAGTGCTGACTTTTGTAGACATCAGAAATATTTTTCTATGCAGCCCTATTTTTCTCTGAGAGAGATTTTTAATGGAATGGCTTATGGCTGTTTTTTAAATGTTATAAAGAGAATCCAGAGTAGCAGACTGTTAAAGTTAGAATGATGCAGAGAGAAATTCAATTTCTTATTCTGAGATTAATTGACAGTCTTTCCAGCAGTCATCGGTTTCTCTGGAGAGCATTTTAGTCCCATTAGCTTCACTCTCTACAGTCTCTATCAGAAAGATAGGAATTTTGCAGATGGCATTGGGCCATGCTTCATTTCTGGTCATATCACACCATAATGACGCCACTTATTCATCCATAAAAGCTTGTGGAAGTGCAATGAACATCTGCACATAATGCAGCCATTCATGCAAAGAAAGCTGAGGACCCTGTTTATCACAGAGGATCTGCAGGCTCTCTCTTCCTGCTCTGTCAGCCTCAGAAGTTTCAACTGCCTGGGGAGAGAAGAACCAGCAACCCATTAGGCTGATGAGTCAATCCGCAGAAACATGCTCTCTCTGGCCTCCTGCATGCCTGGCCTGGGCCTCAGCCAACATGCGTTAAATTCTTCTGGAGCCCGAACAGTAGCATGCTCCTTCTGTAGCTCCACTCCCAAACCACTGCTTAGACATATGGCTTCCTGTAACAGTGTTTACTCTTAGCCACAGGTTCTGCATGTGGCTTATGCTTTGGCATAAGTTTTAGCCAAAGCAAATGGGAAGCTTTTGAAACTATAGCAGTCTTTCAAAGGGATGTTTCAGGAGTACCATTTCAATGTAAAGAACAACAACCATTCTCATTTGTAGTGTCTGCACATGCATCCAGTTAGGAGATCTGCATTGACAGCTGCTGTATGCTACATCATATGGTTCCAGTGGAGAAGGAGGAAGAGCCTGTCCTGTATCCTGCCTCCAAACTCAAGGATAGCATAGGAACATGGACTTTAACAACTTTATCATTTTCTTAGAGAAAATTCAGTTTGTTGTGCATGATCGTAGTTTAGTTTAGATCCCAGCCTGAAGAAAAGTCTTGTATTCTGAGCACGTTACTTTTAACAGTTGTCCCCACTCTGTTCACCCTTAACTGCTTTCTTGTTGTCTCAATAGAAACATTCTCTACAATCCACAGGTACTGAAATGGTGGTAATGCCAAAGGCATGGAGTTTGGCTACAGGATGGGTCCCAAAGGGTTACTTTTCTATCACTACCCTAACAAGTCCCCTCACCCCATGTCTTAAAACAACACACATATGTTAGCATGGTTCTGTAGCATAACAGCCTGAGTGCTTCCTTTTTGCACTGGGTTTCACAAGGCAGATATCAAAATGTCACCTGAAGCTCCTGGGGAGAATCAACTTCATGCCTCATTCAAGTTGTTGGCATAATTCGATTCCTTATAAACATGGGACTGAGCTGTGTGTTTTCCTGCTAGCTGCCAGCCAAGGGCCTCTCTCAGCAGCTGGTAACCCCTTGCATATCCCACCTTGTTGCCACTTCTATTCCTCAACCAGGAATATTGCCTTGCTGGAGCATCACTGTCGGTGATACTTTTTAACTCTAATTTATTTTGGTTTCTTATTGCTCCCCCCCCCCCCCCACACACACACCAGGTAGGAGAGAAAGACGGTTAAAAGGGAAAGGTAACATAGGTCTCTTTACTATTTCAGGCTTGCTAGGGTCATCGAGTTCCTTGGGAAAATACTAATCTCAGTCATCAAACTATCCAGCAGAAACATCAGCCTTCTTTCTCCAACAAAGTGATCTATCTTGGAGCATTCCTTTTTCACTCAACGCTTCTCTCTCTCTCTCTCTCTCTCTCTCTCTCTCTCACTCTCTCTCTCTCAGAGGATCCTTCCCATCCTTTCTTGAAATGTCCTCAACCTCTTTGCTCTGGTATTTATAACTTTTCAGAGTCCTCAGAATTAAGCTCTCTCCATCTGTCAAGGACCACACTCCTCTCTGAGCAGAAGGAGGCTGTTATCACCTGGCAAAGACCACGCCCCTTATGAGACAGTTATCTGTGGTGGATAAACTAAAAGCAGTTCCCTATCCCACACTTGTGATTAAAACAAAAACTTGTTTAGGTAACATAACTGAGTTTTTAAAGAAACCAAAACCTCCACTATATGTCATCATTCAAACTTTCGATTCTGAACCCTAGTTCATTTCTGACAGATAAAGAAAAACCTTTCTGTAGCTCATGTGATTAGACTGGATACACTTTGGTAATCTAGGATCATCTCCCAGGATCAATAACCTTATTTATGCCTGCAAAATCCTTTTTGCTCTGTCAAGTCACATACCACATGTCCCAGGGATTAGGATACAAACAGCTTGGAGGTATCCCTTTATTGCTTTTGAAGTTCTCACAAGTGTTCTGTATTTCAAGTTAAGTTAGATACTAGCACCTAGGCAATGGATGTATAAGCACTTGCTCATTATATAAGCAAAGAAACTGAAGCCAGAGGAAGCATGGAGCTCACTGGAACCTTGCAGCTGTTAATTTGATGTTGGGATAGGAACTCAAGCTGTCTCTAAAACTACCCTGTTTCATTTCTATAAATCAACCAAATAAACCAAATATCTAGGAGAGGTGCTAGGTACTTGCCTATAGTCCCAGCACCCAGAAGACTGAAACAGGAAGATTTTGAGTGAGTTAGAGGCTAGCTTAGGCTACATAATAAGACCCTGTCTCCAGAAAAAATAAGGATAAAATGACAAAATATCATTGATTAAGAGATATTTGTTCACTCACAAAATTAAATAATTTGGCAAATTAAAGTTTCTTGGAATTCATTGGGATTCCCAAGCCAAGTGAAAAAGGGGGGTTAATATACATTTTTAAAAGTAGTTTCTACACAGAGACATTTTTCCTTAATTTTCATTTAGTTTTTAGGCAAACCAATTAATTTAATTTAACATGTCATTATAAAATGAGTGACAGTGCATTAATTTTTGTGTATTTGGCATCCTAGTAAATATCCTAATCTGCAAGCAACACTTTGTAACAACTGTATTCTAGGCTACATCTTAGCACTACCTTTGCTGGCTTCTCCCCTCCTGTAAGAATCTCCTGTGTACATGACTTTCCCAGGTCACTTTCTCCTGTGTACCACTCTGACTTCCCACCTCGCTATCTCTGCTGACTTCTCCTGCCTGTAAGAATCCTGTGTACCACTTCTGACTTTCCCACATCATCTATTCTGGCCTTTATCCCATAATGAGAAGACAAGCAATGTAAGTTACTATTTAGAAGCTAGCTATCTTTATTGGGTAGCTTTGGTATCCATGCCTTCCTTTATTAAATGATATTTGAATTCTTCTATTTTCTACCACTAATATTTATTATAAATGTGAAGATAAATTCTAAATGCATTTTTTTCCATTTGAAAGGTAAATCAGACAAAAATACCCAAGTGTTTCAGTAAATACCATTGATATCCTTTAAGAATTCCACTGAAAGTTGAGTTGAATGAAGAGGTAGGGAGATACAGTCGCACATGCTCAGTGCCTAGGAGCTGATAATAGGCAAGTGATAAATAAATACATACTGAACAGAAGAATCGATAGTTGTACTTACATTTTCCACACACACAATGAGTCCCATACTAAGGTCTGCTTAAAGAAGAAAACGCCAGCCTGGTGCAGTGACTTCTACTTTTAATCCCAGTACTCACGAGGCAGAGGAAGGCAGAGGTCTGAGTTTGAGGCCAGCTTGGTTTACAGAGCAAGTACAGGACAGCCAGAGGTGCACAGAGGAAGCCCTGTCTCAGAAAACAAACAAAAATCACCAAATATATTTTATTTGTACATCTTGACAGAGTAGATGAATTTTATTGTGTCATTAATATTAGAACATTGTTCATTTGAAGATATATAAACCACATTTTTGAAAGAGTTACCAATTACTGTTGACTAAGTTCTAAGTGAATTAAACTATGAGGGAAAGAGAACTCCTTATATTTTCCTCTTATTGAAGCCAGGATTATCCACGGATGAAAAAAACAATGCGGAGACTCTGGAACATATTTAATGTCTTTATGCTTATTTTTACTTATATGATTCAGAGGATATCAGTGTCTAGTCAGTGTGTTTTTATTTCTGAAAACCATCAAGTAAGGAAATTCAGAACTTCCACATTTATTTGTCAATGTCAATCTCAGAAACATGTTTCAGGTACATACTTAGAGCTTAAGGGCGTTGGATTTGTGCAGAAGTGAAAGCTTGCACAATTGCACTGGATGCTAAGAATGGCCTTCTATGTTCAATAAGAGTTTTCCAAGGACGCATTAGACTCTGTCCCAAATGACTATTTCTAGCAGACAATGGCTGATATGTGCAAAAAATTTATCCTTTTCTATAATGTGAGATTTTTCTAAACTGTCTATCAGAAAAAGTGTAAGAGATTAAAAAATCCTCAAGATTACTTTAGGGAGATTCAAAAACATTGGTTGTCATTCATCCAACTCCATGTATGCTATTTCTACTCAGTCTACTTTATATTATTTCAATTTTACATGCATTCTCAAATGGTTGTATCACTTATTTTTTCTTCCTTATAGCTGTGAACAGTCATGCAATATTCTTATTTCTTCACACAATATAAGATTATCCTCAGGAAATTGAACAGCATACTTTTGTTGCATTGCTGGTTCATGCAGAAGGAAATGGGTTGAGATGGATTCAGTGTCTTAAATCACACACAAAGGCATTTAATGAGACAACATCTATGGAACCTTGATGTCAAGTGATTTAGGATGTACGGTCTCTCATAGCTCTGCCTCCAAGTTTTCATGGGAGTATCTTGACTACATCTGTGTGTCTTTGTGGACAGAAGGTTGTTTGAACTGGTTAAGATAACTCTCCTGACAATCCCTAACAATGGAAAGTTATTCCTTATATTTTTTTGATAGTGAACTGCACAGTTACCATGAAAGCATCATGGAGGAGATATGCCCAGATTCAGAAGGCTCTGGCTGCTCACTCTGTCTTGCTTCACAGGGACCTGCAGCCTGTGATCTCTGGTCAGGTCTCATACAAGAGGCTGGGGATCCCAGTAGGCTCTACTCCACTGTGAATTGCTTTGGGTAGGTGTGGGCACTGGTGTGCCTCTCAACAGGCATTCTGGTCCTAAGCTAAGAGTATGCCATGTTGATATTGATGGTCAATTATAAAAAGAGGAGCTGTAGGGCTGTGGTGATAGGTTGGTGAGTAAAATATTTGCTTTGGGAGCATGATGTCCTTAGTTCAGTACCCAGATCACCATAAACAGCTTCCTGTGGTGGCACACTCCTGTAATCCCACTGTTGAGGAGGTGGAGACAGGCAGATCCCTTGACCTGCTTGGCAACGTCTAGTCCAATGAGATTCTCTGTCTCGGCAAATGAGGTTGGTGACTGAGCAATGACAGAATGGTCCTCTGGTCTTCCATCTTTACGAACACATATGTGTACACAGGTGCATTTGCACGTTTACACATATGTGCCTGCAAACACCCACATATACACAGAGTGAGAAAGAGGAAGAATAAGAGGAGGAGAGGAGAGGAAGTGTACCTAAACCAACATTCAGTTTTCTCAGCAATGAAAAGAAGATAGCTATGATGCCTACTACATGAAGTGACGAAGATCATGTTAGTTAATATGTGCAAAGCCTTCAAGCTACCCACCCCCACCTCTATTCTCATATCTATCATTTGCATTCTTCTTCTTTTTAGAAAGATTTACTTATTTATTATGTATACAGTGTTCGGCCTCCATGTATATCTGCACATCAGAAGAGGGCACTAGACCTCATTATAGATGGTTGTGAGCCACCATGTGGTTGTTAGAAATTGAATTCAGGACCTCTGGAAGAACACCCAGTGCTCTTAACCTCTGAGCCATCTCTCCAGCCCATACAACTACTTTCTTCTTCTTTTTAATTTAATGTAATTTATGTATTTATTTATTACAATTTATTCACTCTGTATTCCCACTGTAGCCCCCTCCCTCATCTCCTCCCAGTAGTACTCACCCTCCCTCTTCTCCTCCTATTCCCTGACCCAAGTCCACTGATAGGGGAGGTCGTCCTCCCCTATTATCTGACCCTAGCCCATCAGGTCTCATCAGGACTGGCTGCATTGTCTTCCTCTGTGGCCTGGTAAGGCTGCACTCCCCAGGGGGAGGTGATCAAAGAGCTGCCACTAAGTTCATGTCAGAGACAACCCCTGTACCCCTTTACTAGGGAACCCACTTGTAAACGGAGCAGCCAATGGGCTTCCTTTGAACAGGGGGTTTAGGTCCTCTCCGTGCAAGGTTCTTGGTTGGAGTATGGGTCTCTGCAAGACTCCCTGGGCCCAGGTATTTTGGCTTGCTGTTCTCATTGTGGACTTCCTGTCCTTCTAGGTCTTTCCATCTCCCTCTTCTTCCATAAAGATTCTGGCATTCTGCTATTCCAGCTTGAGTCTCAGTATCTCCTTTGATACCCTGGTGGGTAGAGTCTTTCAAAGGTCCTCTGTGCAAGACTCCTGTCCTGTTCCTTGTCTTCTCCTACTTCCGATGTCTATCCTGTTTGCCCATCTGAATGAGGATTAAGTGTCTTCCCTAGGGTCCTTCTTGTTGTTAGCTTCTTTAGGGCTATAGATTTTAGTATGTTTATTCTATATTATATAGCTAACATCCACTTGTAAGTGAGTATATGTCATATGTGTCATTCTGTTTCTGGGTTACCTCACTCAGAATGATCTTTTCTAGTTCCAATCATTTGCCTGCAAATTTCAGGATTTCCTTGTTTTTAATTGCTGAGTAGTATTCCGTTTTGTAAATGTACCACAATTTCTGTATCCATTCCTCCACTGAGGGATGTCAATATTGTTTCTAGATTCTGGCTATTACAAATAGAGCTGCTATGAACATGACTGAGCAAATGTCCTTATTGAAGGGGCATCTTTTGGGTATATGCCTAGGAGTGGTATAAAACAACATCCTTCACAATAGCCACTAATAACATAAAGTACCTTGGGGTGACTCTAACCAAGCAAGTGAAAGACCTATTATGAAAAAACTTCAAGTCTCTAAAGAAAGAAAATGAAGAAGATATCAGAAGGTGGAAAGATATCCCATGCTCATGGATCGGTAGGTCATCCTGCCAAAAGCAACCTACAGATTCAATGATTTTCCCATCAAAATACCAACACAATTGTTTTTTTGCAATTTTCTTTCTTTAAGGCAGCCCTCAGCACCTTCTGGAGCTTCAGATCTTACAGAACCCCTGTCAGTCCTGCGAGGCAGAGAGAAATAAGAACAGCAAAAGTCAGAGAAAGAAGCAGAATCACTGCTCTCCAGAGGGAGATGAGAAAAGAGAAGGGCTTTGAGACTCCTCCTCTGGTTTCTTTATCCATTTTCATAAACAGTGATGCTTAGGTGCTTTACAGGGGTATTGTGAGGGACGAATGAAAACTGCATGTGGACATAATTTACATATGCTATCACTAAGGTATTACTATTACTTAGCAGTTTGTTTTTTGTTTTGTTTTTGTTTTTTTAAACACACGTGCAATGATTTACAAATATTGTAAGCAATCTGGATAAGAGTGCCAAGGGCACCTGCAAATTGTCAAAGCCTTTCTGTTTTTTTTCAAAGTTGGTGATTAAATGGGATAATTTAGATGCCTGGAGAATCCTATTTTGAAGTTTTTATTTTTGTTCATTTTGAATCCTGAAATTGAGTGTTCTATCTAAATATTCTTATAGAAGTAATATTAGTGAAATGTGTAGAGCCCAGTTAGTATCTAGAGTTTCTGTTTTGTCACAGGGAGTTTTAACAATGAACGAATATGGTAAGCTAAACTGTGGCTACTTTGCTGATTGTCTGAACCGCCAACTCATCTACAATATGCTATTGGTTTAGGAAACGAGATTCTGCCTGTACTAGATTCTGCTCTGTTGTCAACCAAAAATCCAAGAAAACTGAATCAAAATTCTCTTGCAGATCTGTTATGTACCAGCTCGTAGTTCCAGATGTGGTTTTTGATCTCAGGGAGCAGGACAGTCTCCCTGCTCCTGGAGGGTGGAGAAAAACAAAGCATACACAAATTAAACATCCTGATGGGGATAGTTACTCAGATGTGCTAGACAGAATACAGTGAGGAAACAGGTATTTTAATTTAGCCTGTGTGTGAAGGAAGGATTTCCAGAGATGGTGATTAGAGCTTTGACTTGTGTCTAGGGGATGGTGGTGACAAAGAGAAAAGGAAGAAAGGCATAAAGGAATGGGTGGCCCCAGGTTTTTAGAGGACTTCTGGTCACATGATGCTAATGCATGCATACTGTTGACATGCATATGGGTTGTGAAGAAACTGCAGGGAAGCCGTGAGGGTGACATTTAACAGCTTTAGTGATACTCTGAAAATTGTGAGGACCACTGAGCCAGCCCTTGTCTGTTGCGATCAGCAAAACCACTTTTCTATGAGTCTTGTACACTTGGAACCATAAAGTCTTCTTATATATTACCTCTCCAGTGCTAGCAAACTATTTTATGACCCTTCTGCTACGTTTTTCTTTCCATTGTATGTGCCATCCATTGAATTAGTTGTGGTGACTCATGTTCCCATACGGCATATAACTCCAAGTATGATTGTTCTATCATTAGTCCACTTGTATACATACTCTGATAAGTATACAGATCTAGCAGTTTTGCACAAGAATCCATTTCTTACCTCACATTGGTATGGGTCAGAAGTTCCTGTGGAACCTCAGCTGTCTCTCACTAGGTTGGGTTTAGTAGCCATTTAGACAACTCGATTTCTTGTTGTAGGACTGACATCCCATTGTTTTCTCAGCTGTTAGTTGGGAACACCTATGGCATCCAGATGACAGCTCTGGTTTTTATGATTTTCACAGGCTCTCGCACCACACAGGCCTCTGTTCTCTTCCAGGTAGTTATGGATATACCTCTTTGACTTCTAGTGTCTTTTCAGCCCTGGGAGCCTCTGTAGTTGTTACCTAGTAAAGGTGCTGACTATTCCTTTGTGTTTCTAGGCTGTCTGCATTCAAGGAAGAGGATTGTGAGAGAGACTTTACTCATCAGAGAATTCTGCCTGTCCTGTCTGTGCCTGACAGTGATGTGTTTGGGCCTCTGATTGCAACTTTGACATTTACAAACAAGGTGGAAGCTGGACCATGAAAGGGATTCTTTCCAAATGGTAGAATGCTAATTGTCAGAATTCACCTGACATTGAGTTGGGTGGACCTTGGCCCTGACATTATAGAGAACTTAGTGTTCTTTTCAAGATGGTGAAAAATAAAATTTTAGCTCATCATTCTGAAAAAGAGTAAGAGAAGATTCTCTAGAGGAACAGAGTCTAAACTTACATTCAATGCTAGTGGCAGACCATATTAGACCTAAGCAGATGGCCAATGACAACCACAGATGGCAACAGGCTTGGTTTAAGAAGTCTGTCTATTGCTGTGGGGAATAACAATCTTTAATATTTTGCTTCCACAGCCTAAACTCCCTCTGGGGCTGGTTTCTTTGTGCTTTGCCTTAGAATCTGGCTCCTCTGCTCATGTTTTTCTTCATGTTATTAGAAACTAAAAACCCATTTGAGGAATTTCAGATGGTGCTATTGTAATTATTGAACATACCACATGGAGAGCTTAGAATTATGATAGCCCTCAGAAATATTTGTTTTCTTTACACTTCCGTACCACTCTGAGTGCCACTTACCACTTTCTGCACAGAGTCAACAAACAACCAACAGATCAAGTGAAAGCACTATATTTTATTTTTTCCTCTGAGCTTAGAAGAGAGCCTGAACATAGCCATAATGTTGTGCTTTATGGAATTGGGCATTGGGTTATTTTCTCTAGATAAAGCTATCATCCTTTAAGAAATCAGGATTGCTGGAGAGTCATATTAATGATTTTCCAAATGTACCATTAGGTTCAGATCATCACATCATGGCTCCATTTTTAAAATTAATTAATTCAATTTACAACTGGGTCATAGGCGCCTCCCTCCTCTCCTCCCAGTCCCAGCCTCCCTCTTGTATCCTGTCTCCCCTGTTCTTTAGAATAGGGGAGCCCACCTCCCCAGACACCCCAGATCATCTAATCACATGAGGAATGAATTCTTCTTTCTCCCC
Organism: Pachyuromys duprasi; assembly: GCA_028658305.1. Taxonomy (NCBI): domain Eukaryota; kingdom Metazoa; phylum Chordata; class Mammalia; order Rodentia; family Muridae; genus Pachyuromys; species Pachyuromys duprasi. Next base: position 21,607,613 of record CM053767.1, on the reverse strand, counting down.
TGTGGCCTGGTAGAGAAGTCCCATCAGGGGGAAGTGATCAGAAAGCAGACAACATAGTCTGTGTCATAGCTATACCCCACTCCCCTAACTAGTGGGCTGACATGAAGCCTAAGATGCCCATTGGACTTATCTTCTTGGGGTCTGTGCCTTGTAGTATGTCTATTGCGTACTATATGACTAAAATCTGCTTATAAATGAGTACACACCATGTGTGTCTTTCTGGTTCTGTGTTATCTCACTCAGAATGATCTTTTCTAGTTCCATCCATTTTCATGGCCCTATTTTTTAAATACAAGGAAAGCTAAGCAGAACTGTGGGGGTGGGGGGGGGGATAAAGCAAACATAAAAGAGAAATCATGGCTCTTCTCTTCAATTCTTTTTGCTCTCTACACTAATGCAATTGGGCAATTTTGCCCAGGGCCACAGAGCTAATTAGAGGTAAGACAGGGATGTGAATCCTACAAGTCCAATCATCTTTTGACTATAATTCTATAAGATACTTTAACACCCTCTAATCTTTTGTCCTTTTTTACCATTTTCTAGTGTGATTATAATTATCCACTCAATAAAATGACTTTCAAATGACAACTCTGTGCCTTAGTATATGTTTTATTCTCATCTGCTTAAGAGATTTTTAAGTACAAATTAGTTTGACCATATTTTCAGTTAAGAGTTATATTCCACTGTGTCTACTGAAGAGAAAATCTTCCTGGTGTTAAGGAACCAGCTTTCAGATGAAGGCATTTTGTTATTAGATAAACATGCAAGAAAATTTGCAGTCCCCAGAAAGGAATGGCTTGGAAGTATTGACTATCTCATTTATAGCTGACCCCTGAAGTCAGAAACCAAGAACACCTGTTAGTTCTATTTAGCTTCTTTTAAAGCTTATATACTCTCATAGATATAGATTAGCTGAAAGAGCCCACAAAGAAATTATATTTTGCTAGATGGGAAAGAAGTTTCCTACTTAGAGTCAAATGTTGAAATCTGAGATGGTAAATTTTTCTTATGGCTCAAGAATCCTCTTCTGTCCTCAGTAATAATCCAGTGTGGTGATGTTTTCTACAAACATTTCTGCATGAAAGTGTCTCGTTAGCTAGCGTCATTTCAGAATAGTAATGCAAATAGGTTTTCCATTTTTTTCTTAGAAGACATGACAATTCGTTCTTCAGTACTGATGCACTGCAAGGATATATTGTTTGTGGAAAGCTTTGATATATTTTCAGAGCAGAATTAACAACCATATGTTCTTGTGGTAAAGACAAACAGAAAGGAAAATAAAAGTCAGGTTATGTCAAGAATGAGCTTGACTTCTTAGTAAGTTTTTTTGTTACCATTTCATTTAACCATGTCAATAGTAGATGTGAAGCAGTTGTTCTGTTAGGCTATGTTCACTGTATTATTTAAAATATTATATTAATCTTTGATGCTGTAATTATGGTTTATGGAATTTTATTTTTTATCATTTAACCAATTGACTGCTATTTCACAATTCTCTCATGAATTTATCAAGGAAAATGATGATCTCTCACATTACTCATCTACAATTTCAGCTTGGCCTCAAGAATGTCACTACAAAACCCCTGGCATAACTTTCTGACTACCAGCATCCCACAGATCACTAGGAAATATGATGATGATGAGCACCTCTCAGGTGCAGGAGGTTTTGCTTTACCTGGGTGTGCTGTAGGGCCAGGAGAATGATCTGTGATATTTGGCTTTAGGTTTTGAATGAGTTAATTTATGAAGTATATAGCAAGCAAAAATCAAAGAATAAATAGCAAGTAGCAGATAGATAGAAGCAGTGGGGACTCATGACAATCATTGCCTACTCCAAAAAATGGAGTAGTACAATTGAGACAACAAACAAAAGTTAATATCACCAAATGAGGAAATCACAAACATCCAGCAGCCACTGACTAGGAAATCCTGTTCAGGAAGCCAAGTAGAGTTACCTACTGAGAGATTCTTAGGCAGAGCAGTGTTCCCTTTGGGCAAAGTTTCCAAGTAAAAGAGTTAGTGAGCAGAGATAATCTTACTTAACTTCATCACTGGGATTTCACAAACTCAGCACAAATGGATTGAGGAGCTGAGGCAATGAGCTGGGGTTCCTGTTTGAGCTTTCACTCCATGGTGGAACTTCCTGTGGCTGAACTTCCTGTTTCTTGTTCCCACTGCAGACATTTTTAAGATTCTAACTGTTCTCAAGGACACAATGTTTTTAATATCCTTAGCTGCCTGTTGTTTTTCTTTTTCCCTGTTACAGAGTTGGGGGCTAGTCTGCCCCAGGACTGGGAGTTTTGGATGGCACCTGGTATAAATATGTTTGGTTCTCAAGTGGGGGGGGAACCCAACTTCAGAGAGAGCTTCTCTCTGAGCTCAACCAGGTGACATTTGGTCCTTCCTGGAGCCCTGGTCGCTGAGGGATAGGAAGGTTGTTTTTGGCACCCAGTAGAAGAGGTCAGGGATGCTTCAACGCACACATCAACACGCAGGAAAGCACCACATTGCACAGAATTGTCTATCCCCAACTGTTAGAACTGCTGTGATTTGAAAATCATGAGACAGAGACAGAAACTCTGGGCCGAAGGACAGATATATGAGATATATTTATTCTTCTCAATTTCTTACAAGCCAAACAGAAAAGAAAGGGAAAAATGCTTTGAGCCCTCAGAACGAACTTCTTAAACATAACATGTAATTTAAGAATGTTCTTAACTACATGGTTAGCACTGTGCATGCACTTTTAAGAAAAAGAAAAATCTAGGAATGGTTCAGAGAGATACTTCAGTATAATCAAGAGTGATGTCCTGTTACTTGTAACATGGGCAGCCAAGATGGAAAGGAAAAAGAAACAGGTAGAAAAGAGAAAGAGGCAGAAAAAAAAAAAACCAACAAAACCCCCAAATCTCCCAAACCAAGGAAGACTGTGTTTATTTACTTAACTAATCTTGTGATGCCTCTTACCTTTTAATGAACTCAGCTATTATCACTTAGTTCTGCCTCCTGAATTGGGAGCTATCTCATTTGATCGTATGTAGAGACAACGAATGGTGGAAAGAAAACAAAGTAAGCTCAGTTGGAGAAAGGATGTCTGGATATACAAGTATGAGAGTGTTCATGGTGACAGCAGCAGGGAAGCCAGTTGCTTCCCCAGCCCTTATTCACCGAGCTCCTACCTGACTGGGAAGCAAGGGCTGAGGTACCACATAGAATGCTTGGTGTGTAGGTACAGTGTTCCTCAAGGGTCTTGTTGCATCTGTCCTGATTCATACTTACTAATTTGCTAAAGGGATCCTGGAAAAAAAAATCACATAACTTTCTTGAGGTGGGAATAGCTTCTCTGTAATTTTCTCTGTAACCTTGCTATCATTGAATAGGGATGGCGAGATACAGGGGAGCGCCGAATCCAGAGTGTTGTCATTAATAACTCTCTCCACCGTCGGAATGGAAGTAACGGCTGCCGTAACAGGCCACTAAGCACATGCTTAAGTAGAGACTCCCTCTGACAGCAGTTCTCAGCCTGTGGGTCACAGCCCCTTTGGGGGTTGAATGACGTTTGTATAGGAGTCACATATCAGATATCTTGCACAGCAGATATTCATATTACAATTCATAACAGTAGCAGAATTATAGTTATGAAGCAGCAGCAAAAATAATTTTGTGGTTGGGGGGCCACCACACGTGAGGAACTGTATTAAAGGGTCACCACATTAGGGAGGTTGAGAAGCACTGCTCTGTGTTATCCAAGGCCACCACAGCAGATTCTGTAAGTGTCATCTTTCACCAACATGAGCCTTCTTTGGTGGTTACTTGGAGTCTGGATAGATGTGAACGGCTTATCTCTTTGAGCAATCTGTTCTTTTTTTTTTTTTTTTTGTAGCAGTAATCTTGAGAATAGACCAGAGTTCTTTTAGTCTTGGGTTCTTATGCCCCATCCTCTAGAGAACAGCGCTTAAGTATTAATAGCATCACTGGGAAAACATGGCAACTATTTCCCCGTTTACTTCAGCTCAATGAAGAGTTGTTCAGTGTGGACCCCAGTGACTGGCCTCATGAATGGATGGATTGTGAAGAAGTCATCTCCTGCTAAGGCAAGACGTGACACTGGGAACAAAGACTGGATTTTTCAGCTGATGTGATGAGCTCACTCCAGGGCCCATGTGGGGACTTTGAAGCCTGTCCAGGTGCCAGCTCTCTGTGTATGACATTCTTGAGGGATTTTTTTTGAGGCTTGGCAGTAGCCTCTAAACATTGATCTGCAGTGTGAGAATTACAAGGTCAGATGGGGTAAAATCTCATAATTTCTATGTTGCCTAAATCTCCCCCAGAGAACACAATTCTGTGCAAAGGGAAGCCCCAATATTTTCAATCTAGTCATGTGAATAACAGCTTTACAAAAGCATATTTATGTAATTATTCTCTGTTTAATTTTTGTCTTATGAGAAAGCACATATCTCCCATTCAAGACCCATTATACATTTTGTGAATCATCTGTGCTAATGATATGGAGGAATGCATCCAGGAAGCCAGGCTGGAATACTTGCTTGAAATAGGAAAACTTTGTGGAAACTACTTTTGATATATGTGATGTCCTATAACCACTTTCAGTGACATTCCCCCCCACCCCCACTGAATTGACTGATTCTATTCTTTTATTGCCCTTTAGTCATAGCTCATTATGTTGGGTCTGTGGAAAAATCCATCTGATTCATTGTGGGTCAAAGTGAACTTGAATGACATTAACTTGTATTTCTACTTACACAGAGAATTTTGAGGCATACAATACATTGTGGATGGGCACAAATAGTCAATTAAGTACCAAAAATATGTTTTCATACTGTCCTGGCTGTTATGCCAGTTGAGAATAAGAGTGATGTAAATGTAGTGTAGATGTAGAAAAGCATCATAGAATAGTCTAAGTCTTAACCTCTGAGCCATTTCTCCAACCCCATTAAAGATTTCTTTATTTCCATTGAATGGTTTTGGCTTCTTTGTCAAAAATCAAGTTTCCATAGGTGTGTGGGTTCATTTCTGGGTCTTCTATTCAGTTCCATTGATCTACTATTCTGTTTCTACGCCAAAACCATGCAGTTTTTATTACTATTGCTCTGTAGTACAGGTTGAGGTCGGGGATGGAGATACCTCCAGATGATCTGTTGATATAGAGGATTGTTTTGGAGATTCTGGGTTTTTTGTTTCTCCATATGAAGTTGAGTATTTTTCTTTCAAGGTCTATGAAGAATTGTGAAGGTATTTTGATGGGAATTGCATTGAATCTCTAGATTGTTTTTGGCAATATGGTCATTTTCACTATGTTAATCCTACCAATCCATGAGCACGGGAGGTCTTTCCACCTTCTAATATCTTCTTCAATTTCTTTCTTCAGAGATTTGAAATTTTTTTCATATGGATCTTTCACTTGCTTGGTTAGAGTCACCCCAAGGTACTTTATGTTATTAGTGGCTATTGTGAAG
>CM053767.1:21557632-21601636 GCA_028658305.1 Pachyuromys duprasi | reverse complement strand
CAGAAAGAAACATATGGTATATACACACTTATATAGACCTATAGGATAGGAAGGTCAAGGTGAAATCTACACACCAAAGAGGATATACAAGAAGGAGGACCCAGGTTGGTATGATCAATGCTTGTTTGGATGAACAAATGGGATGGACATTGAGTGGAGGAGAAAACAAGCAACAGGTCAGGAGCATGCCAAGGAGGACCTCTGGGGGGGTCAATGTAGCGATGTATCAGAGCAGATATTAAGACTCGCAATCAAGACTTTGGCAGAGGGCGAGAAGTAATGATAGATCTAGGGGAGGTTGGCGAGACTTGGGGAGAACAAGAGCTCCACAAAGACCAAACTGAGCAGGGCACAGGGGTCTTGTATGAGACGGTTTCTACAATCAAGAACCATGTGTGGATGTGGCCTGGAACCCCCACAGAGATGGGGCCCATGATAGCTCGGTGTAGGACTGAAGACCCTAGTGAGGGAAACAGGGACTGTTTCAGTCATGAACTTGATGGCTGACTCTTTGACCCTCCCCCATACAAGCCAGGGAGTGACAGACTGGCTAGATCCCAGGGGAGGACATTGCAGCCAGCCCTGAGGATACAGGATGAGCTGGGGTTGGATGGAAGGGGAGGAGGTCCTCCCCTGTTGGTGGACTTGGAGGGGGTGGGGAGGAGGGAGATGAGGGAGGGAGTGGGAAAGTGGGAGGGAATGAGGTAGGAGGCTATGCCTGGGATGCAAAGTACCTAGCCTGTGATTGATGTAAAAATAAATAAATTTTAAAAAAGATTTCTTTATTAGATATACAGTGTTCTGCCAGAGAGGGAGGGTGGGACTGGGAGGAGTTGAGAGAGAGGGCTTCAATCGGGATATATAAGAATTAATTGTAAAATAAATAAATAAATAAATAATATAAGGAAAAAAAGAATAGTTTAAGTCTGTAATTGCTACCCAATGAGGAAAAGGCTAGCATCTGAGTCAAAACATGGCCTTGCACTGAGGTTTATTAGCTAATTTATATTAAGCAACCTGGTTGGTCTGAGCTTCGTGTGAAATGGGCATACTAACACTTCCCTTAAAGGCATATAATCAGGGCAGTGTAAACTGCTGTAGGTAAGGCACCTCATCAAGGTGAGCACTTAATGCATATGACACATTATGATGGAGATCCCCAAAACTGCATAGGGCTTTTAGGACCCAGAGGCCACTGTCCGCAGGGATTAGAAAAGTTTGGGAAGAATTCTTCATGAGAATTAAGCTGGGCTTCTAATAGCCTGTATGATACCATGAACCCCAAGTGGGTGGAAACCCATAGAATCTGCTGGCATCTGTTCAAATACAAGGACTTGTGCAAAATGAGACTTGATAAACATGGAAACTCGATGCTGGGAGTAGACTGCAGAATTCAAATTTTGAGACTCCAACTCGTACTCATCACTTATTATGCAATTTCCTCAAAATCAAATTGGCACCAGGTGCATTCTTAGGATGGGGGTTTTCATGTCAGGAAGTAGTGTCACTAGCTTCACCTAAGAGCTCATGAACAAAGCCTCTATCTTCTTCTGAGAACCAGGGACCTGAATCTGTGGGAAGCAAAAGCGGGGATGAGAATATTCCATAGGTCAAATGTGCGGAGTTTCAGACTTAGTGCAAGCAGATGAGGAGCAATTCAGAGGGTCTCCTGAGAGCCCTCGCACCAGCTATCCCCTATAGCTAGCTTGTCCCGACAGGCACGTGTGTGGTGAGCTCCAGGCAGATTGCGGTTCTAGCTGGCAAAAGGAGTCCGTAGCAGAACGGGCACTTCTGCCTGCCTTTCCCTCATTCATTCCTCATCTTCCTCTCATTTCTCTCCTGGTTCTTGCCCCTTTCCCTCTCCTCCACCCCCTCCCCCTTTTTAAAATTTTATTTTGGTAAGAGTGGTTTTCTAAACACAGTTCTCCAAATTCAAGCTTTTGTAAGTCTGACCTCAACCTTTAAGAACCATGAAAAGTCTATTTTCTAGCCAGAAAGAATTATACCATAACTCTAAATTATTTTAAGATACTTTCCCTTCCTATTACTCCACTCTTCTCTGCTAGATTAAAAACTTCTTCAAGGTAAGGTTTATCTTAGCACATGCTTGGGTTGGGCAGTTTCTCAGAAATAGTTGAGGCCTCTTCAAGCACCACAAAGAGCCAAGAAACCCTGTTATTTATTTGTTCAGTAGATTTGTATATACAATCTTGGAAGATAATTAACAAAATTCATCTAATTTCCTTGAGATTATTTTTAAGAACAACCTATCAAACATGAATGACCATAACATATATCAATTTCTAAAACCATGCCTTCTTTTCTCGAGTTTTCCAGTTCAAGGGGTTTTTGCTTCTAGATAATTCATTTTCCTCCACCACTAATTTCTACATGTTAGCTTTGGAATCAGTTTGCTATATTTTTCCGAACTCAAATCCTTAGAACATAAATATACTTGTTCCAAAGGGATGTTTTAAAGCCAGCCATAAGTAATAGACAGTATCTGAAGCGAATATCCAGTTCTCTGTGTCATATGTTCGTGTTCACATGTCTACATGATTGTGCATGTGTGTGTGTGTGTGTGTTCAGACATGAGTGGTTGTACTGAATGCGTATGGAGATCAAAGGACAAACATGGCCGTCATTTCTCGGTACTTTCCACCTTTAGTTTGACACAGGGTCTTCACTAGCTTGGAACTCCACCAAGTAGTCTGTGCTAACTGGCCCGGAGTCTGCCTGTCTTCAGCTTCTATCATTGCACTGCAAACAATACAGTATAAGCCACCAAGCTTATGCTAGCTGTTTCCCTGGGTTCTGAGGGCTAAACTTAGGTCAAACTTATATAATGGAAGTGGTTTACCAACTAACTGGACTATCTCTCCCACCTTCCTACTGTCTTGAATGAGTATTTTACAGTATGGCATCTACTAACTTTTATTTTTGAGTCTGTATATATTTTAATCCCTAGGATGAATGGCACATTGAATAGTTTTGCTTCATGTTGAATACAAAAAAACTTTAAAATGACCTAATGTTGTTTCCCATAGAAATACTAACTAACTTAAAAATAGTCTAAGAAAATAGAATTCTCTGGTAAGAAGATAAACTGGTTTTCACCCCAGGTCTGTACTTTGGATATATCTTGTTTTCCTAAATCACTATTTTAAGGCTGAATAGCAAATATTCTTTGTTGAAAAACATTATTTTTTAGAATGACCCTGTTTCCAGGCTTTTGTGTGCAGTTGATGTCTGTCTCATGCCTTTTCCTGCATGTTTGCTTAATGCTTAATCTAACAGCATATGATTCCTAGCAGGTGTTTCTGGATACTTCTTGTTTCTGAGGCATTTGGGGTTTTTTTGTTTGTTTTGAGACAAACAAACCTATCCTAGGCTGGCTTAAATGCGCTTATTGCCCGACCTGGCCTCAGACTTGTTGCAATCCTACCAGAGTCTCTGCTGAGATTGTAGGCATGGGTTACCCTTAATGAATCTTTTTTTTAGGTTTTTTTTCTTTCTTTCTTTATTATTTTTAGTATCTTAATGAATATTTTCAAAAGGAAAAATTTTCAAGCAATCTCTCCTCTTTAGAATATCTCCCTAAAATATCTACATACCCCAGTGCCTGACCCTGGTTTATCAATAACAAAAGAGTGCCTCCTCCACGTCCAATCAGCTTGTGAAATTCCAGGACTGTTTAACACCTGACTGGCAGCAGACACAGGCTTGTTTTCTATGTCCCTTGTGAAATCTCTGGTTTGCTATGTCCTTGGAGTCGATCTGGAAAGACAATTGCTTCAAGAGCCAATCTAGAAAAAGTAAAAAGGCCCATTTATCTTGCATAGACTCTAGAATGCATAGAAACTGGTGAAATTCTGAATGTTGCTTCAGGCGGGGTGCAGATTATATTCAGAGGCCACATTAGTAGCAAACTCCAGGGACCAGCCCTGAACCTGGAGGGAAACTACAAAAGGTGTCATCTTCCGTGTGGCAATATGGTCAAGTGGATCCCAATCTGAGAGTGTTTGCATGGTGTTGGCTTTAAATTCTCAAGAAAGGAACAAGTGTACTTCTTTGTCTTTTTTTTTTTTTTTTTTTTTTTTTTTTTTTTGTCAGAGTCCTAAGCAAACCTAGGTAGGAATATGGCTTCCTATTGGAGATCTCTGAGGGATGCTTAGCTTAGTGTTGTCTGTGCTATTAACTAATAAAATGCCCTGGAACCACAGCAGGATCATCTGCTCTCTAGCCACTAGTCTTCAGTGTCTGCTGACAGTGACACTTAGTGGGTAGCAAAGCTCAACTTCAAGTAGAGAGGGCTCTTGTATATAATAGCGACTTGGCAACAGCGTGAGCTCACACTCATTATGTTTCTGTCATTCATCTGTGGTAGATCTTTTGTGGCTCTTGTATAAAATAGCTCTGGGGTATTATTTCTGCGCTCTTATGTAAGCTCTGCTCATTAAATAGAGTGCTCCCCGTTAAGTTCCCTTTTAATTTTGTTTTCTAAGATGATCATAATAAGAGAGGGATTGGACTGTAGCGAGCCCTTTTTGTGGAATAGTTAATGGCACGTTGATATGAGATCAAGTTTTTAAAACGCATAAAGTCAATTAGACTTATTGCTCTATTCTTCTTTTTAAAGTCGTCCAGCATTTGCCCACAGCGGCACAGACCTTCATGCAGTGTCTCGAAAGTAGTCATTATCAGAACATGGGTTCTTTAAGTGCAAAGAGTATTCAACCTATAACCGCAGCACTTAGTAGCTGCATAAGACCCTTGATTTCTCTGAATGTCCCTTAGCATTTGAGGACGGTCAGAATACTTTCTAATTCATAAGGTTATCGTGAAATTAAATGCTCATTTTCTTACATAAGAACAAAGCATTCTGTACACTGACAATTATACATTTTTTTTTGGTCTTTTTATCATTGTGATTATTGATGCTTCAGATAGGGCTGTGCTGAGCATACTTTCCTATGTCATCTAAAGATCATATGTTTGGGAGTCTAGAAATAAGGTGGAATAGGACCCCTTTATATTTAGTGATAATGAGCAATAATGTAGGAGACCAAATTACGTAGGGACCAAAAGTACCATCCTCTATGGCTGGTCCCACACAACTAGTGATGCATGACTAATGGGACTGAAGGAGAAAAAAAAATTTTTTTTTCAAATTCACATTGCAGAGCAATGTGACACACAAGATGGACTGACCTTTATTGACTCTCAACTTGAGAGCTTTAGAACACTACAATTTGGATGTCATGATGGAACATTTTTGCTCTGTAACAATAGCTTTTGATGGAACTGTCACCATAGACTTAAAATAATCTGAAATATATTTCAGCATGTTATTGAATGGATCTGTTCATGAGCAGTAGAGATGCTGTTTCAACATACCTTTTTTAGACTTTGGTTTTAAACTTTGCAGGCACACATTTATAACTTGGTTTCCAAAATGATTAAGTTACTTTGCTCCCAGTAACATATTTGAGCAAATAGCACTTGACATCAAAATAAATATATTGGATATGGAGAATGTATTATGTTTTATAGTTTCAATCTATTTTTACCTATATATACATATATGTATTATGTACTGAGTAAATAATTTTACTTGTTATTTTCAAGCCAAATAATGAAGCTTATTTGATTGTGGTTATTGAATGTGGCTACTGTATAACTGTAAAAGACAGAGAGAGTAAATTAAAGCTCAAAGGCCCAAACAAAATGAAACAAAATTCCACAAAAAGAGCATTGGGTTTGTTTTGTATTGTCTAATCAGTCTTGGGCAAGGGGCCTCCCTGGAGTATGGTTGATATGCCCAGTGACACTCAAATAGAGAAAACAAATTTTTTGCTTTTACATTATATTTTATTGTTTTTATAATTGCATTAGTGCTCCATAGCCACATGTTGCTCTTCATTTTTTTTTCATTTATGTGTTCATTTTTTATTATTACTATTTATTGCAATTTATTCAATTTGTGTCTGGCCTGGAGCCCCTTCCCTCAGCTCCTCCCAATCTCTCCCTCCCTCCCACTTCTCTCCCTATGCCCCTCCCCCAGTCCACTGATAGGGGAGGTCCTCCTCTCCTTCCATCTGACCCATCTATCAGGTCTCATCAGGACTGGCTGCATTGCCTTCCTCTGTGGCCTGGCAAGGTTGCACCCCTCTCATGGGGAGGTGATCAAAGATCCAGCCACTGAGTTCATGTCAGAGATGGTCCCTGTTCCCCTTACTAGGGAACCCACTTGGATACTGAGTTTAAGGTCTACATCTGAGCCGAGGTTTTAGGTCTTCTCCATGCACTGTTGGGGTATCCGTCTCTTCAGGGCTTCCAGGGCTCAGGCTTTGTTTTGTTTTGTGTTTTGTTTTTGGCTCTGTTAGTCTCCTTTTGGAGCTCCTGTCTCCACCAGTTTTTTCTATTTGATCCTTCTTTCATAAAATTCCATGCCCTCTGCCCAAAGTTTGACTACGAGTTTCAGCCTCTGCTTCGATATCTTGATCAGTAGAGTGGTAGGCTCCTGTTTCCCTGTCTTCTCCTGCTTCCAATGTCTATCATGTTTGTACTTCTGCTCAATGAGGATTGAGCATTTTGGGAATGTAAACTTGTATAACCACTCTGGAAATCAATCTGATGCTTTCTCAAACAATTAGGAATAGTGCTAACTCAAGATCCAGCTATACCATTCCTAGGCATATATCCAAAGTATCCTCAAGTGTACAATAAGGACAATTGCTCAAACATGTTCATAGCAGCTCTATTTGTAATGGCCAGAATCTGGAAACAACCCAGATGTCCCTCGGTGGAGGAATGGATACAAAAGTTGTGGTACACTTACACAAAGGAATACTACTGAGCTATTAAAAACAAGGAAATCATGAAATTTACAGGCAAAAGGTAGGAACTAGAAAAGATCATCTTGAGTGAGGTAACCCAGAAGCAGAAAGACACACATGGTATATACTCACTCATAAGTGGATATTAGCCATATAATATAGATTAAACATACTAAAATCTATACTCCTAAAGAAGCTAAACAATAAGGAAAACTAAATTTCTTATTGCCAGCAGGTATCAGTTGCAAATACTTTCTTGCTTTGGAGTAGAACCCCCATGTCCACTTCCTCCTTTCTGTGCTGGCTTGAACCTCTGCAGGTCTTATGTCTGCTATCAGTCCTGTTGCATCTGGAAGACATTGTTTCCTTGGAACCATCCACAACCCCTGGCTCATATAGTCTTCCTGCCTCTTCTTCCATATAGACTTGTGAGCCTTGAGGGGAGGGCTATTGGAGGACTGAGCAATCTATAGTCTCTCACTCTCTGCAGATTGTCCAGTCATGGGTCTCTGTGTTATTTCCTGTCTACTTCAAGGAGCTTCTCTGATGTCAGTTGAATATAGCTCTGATCTTGGGTATAGCAGTATGTCACTAGGAGCTGTTTTTGTTTTTAATGGGTTGTTTCTTGTTTCTTTTGAGAGAGAATAAGATTAGCTAGATAGCTAGAATTGGCTGCATTAGGAAGTTGGGGAGGATCTGGGATGAGTTAGGGAAGGGGAAACATAAATATATTATATAAATTTTTTAATTAAAGAGAATAAGTTGATATAAATGTCAATATTTGAAACAAGTTACAAGATTTCTTCTTACTTTGTATAAATGTGTGTATTTGCATCACCAGAAGATAATTAGTACCCGCCACATGATGAAATGTTATTGGAGAGTCATTGAAGATTGAAGATGTGGGAAGAGAGACAGAGAAACTTTTAAATAATTCATATCTTTTCCATTAGTGTTTAGGGGCACACAACCCTTACATGCACGCTTCCAGTAGCTTACGTTCTCTATTTCAGCTTGTGTAATAATACACTGAATAGTGGATCATCCTGACCCTCTACCCTTACTCTGTTTCAGGATGAATCCCTTAAGTGATGCTAGTGGGGAAAATGTAGATCTGTTTTTATGCAGAAGTTGGACTGCAATGATATTCTTCAATTAAATTCAATTAAATACTCTAACCCTGTTTGTTCTGTGCTATTTATCACAATGAAAAAATTTTCTCCCTTCCCCCCAGTGAGTATCTTTCTTAAAGCCTGTCACAAATGCCACAGCATTTGAAATAATAGCAAAGGCTGGACCCTGGCACAATTCAAATGTAGTGAAAACAGATACGCTATTTCTTTCTTTTTAAGACTAGCCCTAATGAGTTGTTATGGTATCTTTATTTCTGCTCCCTTTCTCTGAGACATAGTTAGGACATGTAATTTTATGCCTATTATAAGGACTAGCACTGAACACCAACCCTACCCTATAAACAATGTTGGCTGTGTGGTACCTGTGTTATGTTATATTATGTTATGTTGTGTTGTGTTATGTTATGTTATGTTAGACTGATTACTAATTAAGGACCAAGCATCATAAGCTCACCTGATGGAGATTTGTCATGGTATCCACTCTCACAAAGTGTTCTAAGTGACTTGAAAGTAAAGGAAAAGATGACAAAGGAAACATTTAGAGCTCAAGTGCTTGAGGGATGGAAGGGGTCAAGCCCAGAAACTAGTGTGGTGAAGGAGAACTTGTACAGGTGAGTATCAGGAAGTACATTCGCATAGACTTGAGGGGAGGAGTTACTGGGAAAGACCTTGAAGGTGAAACAGAATATATTAGATGGGAAATAGACTTCTGCATGGACAAAAGACAGTTTTTTACACAGATTATTCTAAATTCAGTACTTATATATTTAGAGAACACAAGAAGGCTAGGGCCTGAAATGCCCAAGTGAACAGAGAAATTTTTGCTGTACCTCAGCTGGGGACCTTGACACAGGCTGAGGGGAAAAGACACATCAGAGATACTTTGAAATAAGTCATGATCACTGCAAAACTGAATATAGAAGCTCATGTGTGGTACATTCAAGTGGACATAGAGATAAAGAGAAAAATGTAGACTGGAATCACAGAGACTAATCAGGTTGCTAGGAAGTATAATGGTTACTTTTCCTATTGCTATGGTAAAATAACAAAAGCAACTTAAGAAAGTAAGGAATGAAGAAAACAGGAAAGAAAAGGAAATGAAGTGTGTTTATTTTGCTCATAGTTGGAGGGTACAGTCTATCATGGGATTCAAGGCATTGCTTTAGGATCTTGAGGCACTTGACAGCACGGCAGTCAGAAAGCAGAGGGAGAACACTGATGCTCAGCTCTCTTTCTGTTTCATGAAATCCAGGACCCAAGCCCAAGGAAAGTACTTTTAGGGTAAGTCTCTTCGTCTCAACTCTATTAGTAATGATAGTTCCTTGCAGGCATGACCAAAGGCTAACAAAAATCTAGATAATCCCTCACAGGTGTGGTTAGAGGATTATCTCCTAGGCAATTATAGATCCTGTCAAATTGATAATCAACATTATTTATTACAGTAAACTAATCCAAGAGAAGAAATTGAAATATATCAATCAAGTCAAACAGAGGATGAGCAAGGATAGACAGGCATAAACCTATTGAGATGAAAATGATTAGAAATTAATTTGTGCAGTGAAGATTATGGTCTGGTTGAGTAGGAAAATGATGACATTCACATTCATCAACACAGGGCCACTGGTGAAGCATCTGTTGTTAAGAAGGAAGCTGACAGAGAAATCGGAAGTGTAGCCTTAAATTGAACACTTGCTAGAGAATAGAAGTTATGAATGAGACTGACTTCCAGGCAATGAGAGTGGTTAAGAGTGTTGGCTGCTCTTGCAGAGAATCCATGTTTTCTTCCCAGCACCTACATGGTGGCTCTCGACCACATGTAATTTGTTCCACGTGATTTGATGCCTTCTTCAGGCCTCTGCTAACACCAGTCACACATGTGATAAATAGACATACATGCAGGCAAAAAATATGCATACACATTAAAAATAAATTGAGAGAGAGAGTAGCCTAGCATTTAGATATACTCTGTATAATTTCTTTGCTTAATGTAAGGATATAGTTTTAGATCAAATTCAGTGTCTCTAGAGGCAGTGGGCAAAACTGATTATGTATGTTGCTGGGGTCAATGCGAAATAAAAATGGATAGCTGCCTGCCTCAAAGATCAGGAAAGAGTTCAAGACAGTGGCAATAAGAAGTAAGGCAAGTTGAGAGTCTTTTTGAGGGTGGGGTCCTGGGTGACTTCACATGTCACATGCAGCTGACCTAGCAGTGGCAGAGCCATCTGTAGACTGTGTGAGCGTATTGGGCATTTCTTCTCCAGTGTCTTTTTATTTCCTCCTTTTCTTCAGTTACACATATAAATAGCTAAGGTAATAAAAATGATGGATGCTGGAGAAGTTCCAGGTACGGAAAGGGTTTGGAAGCATGATCTATGTAGGGGCTGACCCTCACTATTCATCTATGCCAATTTAAATGGGAAAGTTGATGTGTCTGGCCTCCAGCCCTATATCACGATGTCACTCTGCAGCAGCCGCGGGAGTTTCCAAACGATATTAATATTAGGATTACCATTCTAAGCATAGTATTCCTAAAATTCTCTATTTTCTTGCAAATATGTGAAGCTTTCCCCTTCTCGTTTCTTGAATGTATCTGAATGCCATTTTTTTGCATGTGTGTATTTTGAAAAAGGAGTCTCTCTAGCTTATTGGAGACCACTTTCAGAGTAAAGAAATAGATTTTAAATTAAAGTTGATTTAGTTCTGCTTGTCCCCGCATGCTATATCTTCTACAACACAACTTGTATGGAAGAGTCAAAAACTCCCAATAATTTCAAAGATTTTATCTTAGAGAAGATTTTGGCTTACTGAGGAATCAGGCACCTATTCAGGCTTCAGATCTTAATGCTAGAATAAATTTAGATGTGTGATTTTTCAATTATAATAATTTCATTTTATACATGAAAAAAATGAGATCAGACTTAGATTTGCCCAACAATCAGTCAGCTTGACAGGATGAGTTGTGAGGGTTAGGGGACCATTCCTGTAGCATCCACACATCCTTGCTTCTAGCCCATTTTCAACATTAGTGCATGGAATGGCCAAATTCCCAAAAAGAAGCAAGTTGAGAAAGGGAAGTTATTTTTAAGAGATCACATGGCGGGTAAATTATGGTGACCATGTCAACAAAACAAAAAGCAAAAACAAACACACACACACAATTTTAGCAATGAAAAATAATTAATGTCTTAAGAGTTTTGATTTCTTTCTAATTGATTTTGGAAGAATTGTTATTAAAAATTAAGAACAAGGGCCTTCTACTTGCAGTGTGCATCTCTTAACTTGGACAAATACCTCAGGCCTTCAGTTCTTTCTTTCTCTCATTACTTCCTCCTTCCTTTCTCTATACCCTCTGCCACCCTCCTTCCACCTCTGTGCTACTGGGGATCCAACCCAAGTCCTTACAAAAGACCAGGCAAGCACTCCACCACTGAGCGAGTTCTACCTCTGTCCCTTGAGTTTTCTTTCATTTTAGGTCTTACTACACAGTGATTTTTCTTTTTCCTTCTCTCTTTCCTCCTTCTATTCTTAACTACTTCTCTCTTATTCTTCTGTCTCCTCCCCCTCCTTCTCTCTAAGTTCTACTGTGTCTGGTCTTCCTGCTGAAACTCCAATGGCTTGCCAGAGTGAGTTTCTGTAGATGAATTCATATAGTAGCCTTCAGTGTGAAGTTAAATTGACCCTGTGAATCTAAGGTAAAAGAGATTGTACGTAATAATGAAGGAAATCTTTTTTGTTTTGTTTTGTTTTATATTCCATTTTAATAAGTACGTACAGCGCCTAATTAAAGCTTGCCAATATGTGTCTATACGTTTTTATATGTGGCAGTTTTTTTTCTTTTTTTTTTAAAATTTATTTATTTTTATCTCAATCACAGGTTAGGTACTTTGAATCCCAGGTGTAGCCCCCTCCCCCATTCTCTCCTACCCTCCCACTCCCTCCCTCATCTCCTTCTTCCCCGCCCCCTCCAAGTCCACCAACAGGGGAGGACCTCCTTCCCTTCCATCCAACCCCAGCTTATCCTGTCTCCTCAGGGCTGGCTGCAAAGTCCTCCCCTGGGATCTAGCCAGTCTGTCACTCCCCGGCTTACATGGGGGAGGGTCAAAGAGTCAGCCATCAAGATCATGACTGAAACAGTCCCTGTTTCCCTGAATAGGATCTCAGCCCTACACCAAGTTATCATGGGCCCCATCCGTGCGGGGGTTCCAGTCCACAACCACACATGGTCCTTGATTGTAGAAACCGTCTCTTACAAGACCCCTGTGCCCTGCTCAGTTTGGTCTTTGTGGAGCTCTTGTTGAGTAATGATAGATCTGGGGGAGGTTGTTGAAGGAAATCTTTTAATTTACACATTAAAATCAAGTTCTTAGAACAAATATTGAAAATATGAAATTTACTCATATTCTGTGATTTCATCCTCAACTTTTCAATATACCTTCTAATTTCTTTTAGTTAATTCTTTGAGAATTTTATAAACACATATAGTGATCTGATCTACCTCTCACATCTCTACCTCTTCTCCCAACCTCATGTCTTTTTGCTTTTTTCATAACCCAAAGAGTTCAATTTGAGCTGCTCAAATACTCATGGGAAAGGAACCATCTACTGGAACAAAACCAGCCTACCAAAAACTACATCTTTAAAAAAGACTGACCATTCCTTCCTAATCAGCCATCATCATAGCTCCTTGGCTACAGGCAAGGGCTGGTGACCTGTGTTTCCTCCATGCTAGAATGTTGACTGACTTGATCTCATGGAGCCAACCACGGCAACTTGTCAGGTCATGAGTATATAGGCCTCATCATGTCCAGAAGACTCTGTTTCATCCTGGGCTTCCATAACCTCTCACCCTCATGATCTCTCGGCCCACTCTTCTGTGATGATAAAGGTTGGGGAGGGAATGTGATATAGATGTTTTATCATGGCTGAGTAAAACAGCCCATGTTTACTTACCAGGCCAAGGTCACCTGATATGGCCATGAAGAATTAAGCCAGGCTGGTTGGAGCAATCACAGCACAATTGAGAATGTGACAGTTTTATTGAGAGCAATCAGAGCTTTTATACCTGTATCAGAAACAGAATATTGTGGCAATTGCCAGGACAATACAGTTGCAGTTGCCAGTATACAATGACGCTTGCAAGTTAAACAGAGCACATAAGATTAAGGGGTAAGAACCAACTGTTCTGGCTAGCTTCTATGCCTCCTTGACTACTAAGGGAATACACGGAGAAACACAAGGTGGCCTGAACAAATGCTTCACTGCCTGAGGAAGTGCATCTGTCTCTCAGGAACTGGGAGGCACATTGTGCCTCAGGAGCTGTGGACTCTAACCTGAAAAATCCTGTGATGCATGCCTCTCAAGTCAGGTAGGCCAAGCCAACTCCAAGGCTGGTTGTAGCTGAGCACTCCACAGGTACTTACCCACAGAACAGTTGCGAGTTTTTGCATTAGCCACTATTTCCTGCCCAGAGAAGCTTCTTTGATGAGGACTTAGAGCTGCAGTAATCTTCGGGTAGAGAGATACATGTTTAGAGAGCAGGTTGATACTTATGTCCATTTAGCAAAACAATAGTGGGTTCACTTCTCATGTGTATGCTATAACTAACTCAAATGGAACTGATGCTTTTTCAATGGTATATTTCCCTGTAGGAAGAGACTCATATGATGTAACTAAAAATGTTATAATCTAGAAAAATGTGGGGATTCAGAATGTTTTAACATTTAAGTTTTAGAAATAAAGTTTACATATTGGGTAGTTTTAGGCTGGAAAAATCGGCCTCAGGACTCAGCTCAGAACTTTTGACAGAGTGCTTGCCTGGGGTTGGGACACGAATGAGAATGAGAACCACAACTATAGTATAGACTTCTCCAGTACTCACAACCCAGATTCCCCTATTGTTAACATGCACTTGAAAATGATACAATTAATGAACCAGTAATGAGAATTTTCTAATTAAACCCCACACTTTGTTCAGATTTTCAGTTTGTTCTAATGTTTGGTTTTTGTTTTGTTCTCTGCCCCAGAGTTCTGTCTGAGGTAATGTGTCAAATACATCTCTCCATTCCTCTAGCCTCCTCATAGTGTGACTGACTCCCTGACCTTGTTTTGACAACCTTCAGTATTCAGAGAAAACCCAGCCTCTAAGATTTCTAAGTGTTTTCTTAGTATTTTACTGGGGCTATGTATTTGGAGGAGGAAGATTTCCCTGATCACCCTTTATCACTGGTACATTCTATGAACCTGACTCATCAGTGATGTCAACTTTGGTCCCATGGCTAAGGAAATGCTCTTCAGATTTTCACCCCTTCATTTTGTAGAGTACTCTTTAAAACAAATTCTCTATGAATAACCCACAGCTTTTCTCACTCAGTAATGTTTCTACCTTATGGGAGGGGGGTATATTTGCATACACATTCTTTGAAATTCCATGGCACATATGTGTATGGTTCTCCCATCATCTATTTACCTTTTCAGTCATACATCCACGCCATTGTGGATTCATGGATATATTTTTATAATGTTTTTGGTCGAACTCTCATATATATCATTTATATTTTTCTCCGTGTTTCAGCTTTGGCCTTTGGAAACTCTGTTGAGTTAAAGTATATTTTATCTGATGGTTTTAAAACAAATATGACACACATTTTTCTAAAAGATACCTGAGCATATCTTATATTTTAGAGTAAACTTGTTGTCTTAAAAAAATTCAAGTTTTCTAGTTGAATACTTCAACTAGAGTGACTTTCTGTGATTACAACAGATTTTCAGTGTTTATATCGACTTGTTTTAGTATCAAAAAGGAATTATCTTTCATTTTTATAATCCCAATCCTTGCTAAGTTCTACCCTGCTCCACTCTGATGTCAAAAATATTCTCAGAGCCAGTTTAGTGACACACTGCTACATAGTTTGAATAGTAAAGACAAAGTTAAGACAAAATCTAGACGCTGTCTACTGCAAACCAAAGAGGAATCAAAACTTATACTGCAAAATTAGAACTCGTGGGATTCAGAATGAGGATAGTACCAAAGTGACTGATTAAGCTGAGCACCGAAAGTGATGACAACATTCTCATAGACACGTTCTGATATCAGAATGCTCTTTCCCACCACACAGTCCCAAGGTACAATTTAGTCTGCTCTAAACTAAATACACAATGTACAAATCTCTACCTCAAGGAAGCAGTGATCTTTGCTGAACTTTTTGCTTGCTCTCATAGAGGCTCATTTTTGGAGGAATATATAAAGTAAAATTTACCATTTTAGCGTAAGATTCAATGTGCTTTGACAGATACTCTTGGTTGTATAAATAGTACATCTTTTTCATTCCAAAGACTTTTCTGGTCCCCTTTGTAGTTAATGCCTTTCTCATTGACAACCCTTGGCAACCATGGGCCTGATTTTGTCTTTTGCTTTTTCTGGCAACTATGCAAATAGAGCCATATGGTGTGCCGCCTTTTGTATCTGG
The DNA here is from genome assembly GCA_028658305.1 of Pachyuromys duprasi. NCBI lineage: Eukaryota > Metazoa > Chordata > Mammalia > Rodentia > Muridae > Pachyuromys > Pachyuromys duprasi. The sequence continues at coordinate 21,586,198 of CM053767.1, read as the reverse complement.
CTCCTTTCACTTAGTCTAGTGCTTAAAGATTCGACCTTATCAACACTTTCATTATAATTAACTCCTTCATGAAGAAAATAGTCCATTTTATTTATTTATCCACTTAGCATTTGATAGATACTTGGGTTGTTTCTGACTTTTAGCAGATGTATGAACTCAAGCCTGTTAACATGGGCACATTCTCCCCCTAAGTGTGGCCTTTTATGTCCTGTCTAAGCATCCAGTGGCCCACCCAAAACTGTTGAAATTTCTCGTCTTCTTCTAGAAATTATATGCTACTTAGTTTAGGAGATATATTAGGCTCGGGTCCATTTTAAATTAGTTTTGTTTAATATGGAGTAATATTACTTTATTTTTAAATTGTAATAGATTCTTAGACTTCATATTAAATACAAAATCTATCTGAATGTTGCGTTGTTTGCCATGGCTTGACCTGTTCTACTCTATCACTTCATGTAGTGAAAAGTTTCCTGTAACCTCTTGGCTGGGAGACAAACTCCATAAGGAATAGCATCTATTGTCTGTCTCCTCTTTGTGTACACACACACACACATACTTTGTGTACACACGCACACACACACATATTTGCCTCTCTAAAATCTGTATCAGTGAAATTTCTTTGAGAAATCATTGTCGTCACAGCTTTCTTCAACCTTTTTCTTTTCTCTTAATTCCTTGAAAATTCCATACACTGTGTTTTGATCATATTCCTCCTCCAGCTCCCCCACAGACACATCCCCCTCCCAAAAATCCCCATGCCACCCAACTTTGTTTCCTTACTTTCTCTCAAATTCATAGAGGCAAATTTGTGTTTTCCATTTATTCCTGAATATGTGGCTGCCCACTAAATCATGGCCTATTTAGCAGGGGCCACAGTCTCACTTTTTTTCTAGCACCTATCAATTGCCAGTAGCTCCTCAGTGATGGAAAAGAATTCATGCTCCTCTCCCCGATGGAGCATGCTGAATGCCAATACCAAGGAGTTGGGGTTGGAAATCCAGTTGAAAATAGTGTAGAATGTGGATTGTAAAGTTTTGTTTTGTTTTATTTTGTTTTTCTTGAGGACAGCAACAAATCTTACAGTGTCCTTTGGAAGTGTAATACCAGATTTGAGCTAAAACCATAAGCAGACCTGGGGAACACCAAATGGATTTCTGAAAAGGCAAACGAATGGTGGAAGAAAAGGAAGTCATATTTGTCCTTTGAAAGCATACCTAGTTAAATATCAAAACCAAAAAGACAGATAAGAAATAACTGAAGGTCCAGAAGATGGAGAAGTATCCAGAGGGGTGGAGACCCTATAGGTTTCCAGAAAAGAGATCAAGCAAAAGGTGGATACAGAGAAGACTGCTACACCTGCTTCTGGTGATTTTCTTAACAAACAGTGGAGGAGATGGAAGGTGTGAGAATGAACAAAGAGTCAGTCTTTTTTTTAATGTAATTTATTTATTTTTATAATAATCGCAGGTTAGGTACTTTGCATCCCAGGCGTAGCCCCCTCCCTCATTTCCTCCCACTCTCCCCATCCCTCCCTCATCTCTTCCCTGGCCCCCTCCGAGTCCACGGAAGGGTGAGGACCTTCCATCCGACCCCAGTTCATCTTGTCTCCTCAGGGCTGGCTGCAATGTCCTCCCCTGGGATCTAGCCAGGCTGTTACTCGAGTCTTTTATCAGTGGTTCCTGACTTGAATTTTCTGATGGCAATTAGTAAATGTTACTACATTAAATATTCTATTTACAGAACATAACAAAGTTGCTGACTTGGTTTAAAATATTTGCCTTTTTAAAAACAGTCTTCTTTATGCAGCCATTTTTAGGAGAAAACTTTTTACAGCAGACTTCCTAGTATTCTGAGTCTTAAAATCTTTCCATCTCCTCTTCTGAGATGTCCACTGAGCCATAGATGTAGATGTAACTGTGATGTAGATGTAACTATTGGCCGGGGAGCCATTGATTTTTATGGTTTGTCCAGTTCTACTTTGTTGTGATGGTCTTCATTTGCTGTAAAGAGAGGCTTCCTAGGTTAGAGTTGGTAGCTATACTTATCTGTGGATGTGTGGATAAGATTTAGAATGTGGTAAGGAATTGTCCTGGTCTAGCAAAATGGTGATAGGAGATTCTTTTCAAAAGTCTATGAACTCACTAGCCCCAGCGAACTTCCTCGGTTTCCAGCTATAATTTCTCTTTTGTTGAGTGGGCCTTAAGTCCAATTAGACAGATGTTGTTTGGCATTTTATGTACCATGACAATTACTAGTATGGCAAAATATGTGTAAAGGTACCAATTATTTTTTAAAGAGCAAAATTGAAAGAGGACACACAAAAAAAGGTGAGAACAGAGTTAGAGTACATCTGTAAGGATGCAAACCACAATGGAACATGGGTCAATTTTGTATTAATTTAGTAAGTACGTTCACTTGGAAAACTTTCATTAATGACCTATGTAGGTCAGAGGGTGCTTGGGTGGAGATGCTTGAGGAAGAGTGATAAATGTATGTGTACAATGAGGTGAGTTGTCTAGATGCCACAGATTGAAACACTTCCCACAACACTTTCCTCCCTTCTTTTCTAGGATTTAGAAATGTTAGAAGTCAAGACTTAAACAAACATTTTACAAACAATGTCAGTTGTTTCTCTTTCAGCCTAATTTTACTATCACAAGAGACTGCAATGTGATAGAATCTATCAGGAAGGGTGTTATGTACATTTTCAAACAGTAAATACTTTAGTTTAATTTATAACTTGTCATCATGTTTTCAAACAATATGGAAAAACCATTGGCTCTAAAGTTCTCCTTAAATTGCTCTGTGGGACAGGCCAGCATTTCCCCTTACGTTCTTTAGGTCTTCAGCCAGCTCTGAATCTGATCCTTTTCAGTACATTCTTGAGTTTTGTGCTTTTCTTACCTAATCCCTATATGTCTATTCTTCTTGGAGACTGATGCTTGCAGATTATGTGCTGTTTTCCTGCCTCTCTTTTGGTAGCATCTTTTCTTTAAGGATCAGTCATTCTGTTATTTCTTTGGCTGCCATGTTTCCTTATGAATATGATGATCTTATTGAACATTTCATATAGATGCTCTTTCTGGCTAGTCTTCCCCTACCTACATTTTATATTTCATGAAATAAATATAATATAAGTACATTGCCCAGAAGAAATAGCATCATTTGCATTTTGTTGAACATTTTATTTCCTTTATTAATATTAATAGTGTCCTTGACTTCTTTTTATAGTCTCTTTTTATACCCCTTTGGATTTAGAACTCAAATAATTGTCAGTGGTTAAGTAAATGTTAGGTAATTCCTTTTCATACATTAAGATGCAAAGTCTTTGGATTTGGGGATTTTTACATTAACTTTACTAAAATAGGGAGGTATTTTTGGATGCATTAATAAAACCTCTCAGGCATTATCTTCTGTTAATGCTCAAGTGTGTTAGTTTTATTTTAAATATGACACTGAAGAAGCTTCACTTTTAGGGGACTGGAGAATCTAAACCACTAAACTAAAGTTGCTACAGGGTCACAGTAATACCCCTTTTTCTTTTCCATCTATTAATATTCTTTTTGAAAAATATTTTTCTTCCTGAGGTACACTGCTATTCTCTATATTTAAAAAGTGAGACATTGCCAGTTCAGAGGAGTATTGTGTCTAATGCAGAGTATAGGATCAACATAGTCATAAGACAATGGGGCAGGCCTCACAGGCTCACCTTGTCATTGTTATTCATGTAACACTGGTAAGACTGCTCCAAAATGACTGGCATTATCACCTAGCAAACATTTAGATCTCTTGTAAACTGGGAGGACTTCACAGTCAGGGTTGCATGTCTTGTTTATCATTATGTATTGCAGATTCAATAGCACTTTGTGAATGACAGGCAATTGGACCTTATTGTGAACTCAGTGTATGGGTGGAGCTATCGGTATGAAACAGGAACTAGATGGAAGAGAATGAAGAGTTTAGCCAGAGACTTAGCTATTGGCAGAGTCCTCCTGAGAACAGAATAATGAATGCCTATTAAAAACTTATCACTCTACCAAGGACAACAAACTTTTCATGCAAAGGCAAGACAGTTAATATCATAGGCCTTGAGGGCAATATGTAGTTGTTATTACTTCTTCCTATTTGCTTGTTTGCTTTCCAAGCACTCAGTAAGGGTAAAACCTGTTATTAGGCTGCAGTCAGCATCAAAATCAGACCTGGATTGGGTTTGGCCTGCAGGTTGTAGTTTCTTATGGCTTTTCCTCCTGGCCCGAAGCTCCCAGAGTAATGACTCATGAGGCTCAAAATATATTTACAAATACCTAGGTCATATAGCTAGTCTCTTCTGTGACTACTTTAAAATAACTCATTTATACTATTTTTAGTTTTGCCACATGGCTGGCTACCCCTGCTCAGATACCGTCCATCTGTCCTTCCCACATCTTCCTAAAGAAATCTCCCATGCCTGGCCCTATCCCAGAATCCTTTTTGCCTGACAAATGTCCCACCTTCTATTCTAATCTTTCCTATAAGCCATAGGTTTTTTTATTGACAGGTGATGCTTCCATACCAACATAAGAGATTTCTTCTACAATTAAAATCACTAAAATATATTCACTGGGTCCCAGTTATATATGATACTCAGGGCAGATACTCCAAGCAGTTTCTTAGGGCCTTCTTCTTTTAGCCTAACATCATTTATATATGGCCCAAGACACTGTTTTAGGGACGAGTAGCCATTATGGTGCTAGTATTGTTGTGTCAGCTTAATAAGCTAGTATTTGTCACCTTAGGTTTTAGAGTTTTGTTATACTGGTTTTATGGAAGTAGGTCAGCAGTGTTTCCTGATCTTCAATTTTCTGAAGAAGAGACTGAGTAAGAATGGATTGGAGAGAATGTCCACTGAAAAGCCAGTACGCATTTCATAAGTCAGGTCACAGGTGTCTACAGCTATGTTTGTTTCCCAATCTCCTTTTCCCTCCTCTAACTTTTCCCTTTCCCTTCCCCTCCTCCCCATTTTCCCATTAAGAGTTTCCTTCCTATGCCTTTACCCTTTGGGGATTCTCCCTTATTCGATGTCTGCAGAGACTCCTCCAGAGCCTTTAGGTACAAGGGTGGAATATCCATTGTTTTAGCTGCCTACGTGCTGCAGACTTGTTCAGTCACTGAGAATCACCTCAGGGCAAAGGAACTAGGAAAAAGGTTCAGCCAGGAGATTGTTACCCATGATCTCCTCTGAGGTCCTGCTGCCCTCCTTAGTATCACTCTTTTTACTGTTCCTTGTCTCTAGGTCACTGGTTCTCAATCTGTGGGTCATGACCCCTTTGGAGTTGAGTGACCCTTTTCACAGGGGTCCCCAAAGACCATCAGAAAACACAGATATTTACATTATGGTTTGTAACAGTAGCAAAATTTAAAGTTATGAAGTAGCAACAAAGATAATTTTATGGTCGGGTGGGTCACTACAGCATGAGGGACAGTATTTTAAAGGGCCACGCTGTTAGGAAGGTTGAAGACCATCGCTATAGATAGTATGGTGTTTGTTATTATTTTTCCAAGAATTTGCAGGCAGTCAAGAGAGAAAATTATACTGACTTCTAGGAATGGATATGGCTCCTATTCAAGGCGACCCAGCTGCCACTCTGACAATAGCTTTTCTCTTTTGGAGAATGGAGTAATTGCAAAGCGATAGAGGTTACCACCTGCTTCTCAAGGACCAGCCTGGAATACTAGGTGATATGTCACAGAGCCTACATCCTTGTAAACAGCACCTGAGAGGGCAGCACATGAAGCTGTGAGACTGAAGCCTAAACCGTAACGTGGATGGTGAGATGTTGGAGATGTCAAAAAACATGGAATGTAGGGGAGGCTGCAGGCAACAAGTGAAGTCAGCTCAAGAGAGAAGCCAGACTTGATTAGAGGCACCTTGGAGATTATTAAAGCACATGTCTGCATGTGTCTGTCAGGCCATTGCCAGAGAGATAACAGAGAGAAGACCCACACCTCGAATATGGGCAGCATGGTTTTATAGGTTGAGATAGTTTAGGAGAACGTCACAGGCATGCATGCTCTCTCTCTGCATCATGGCTCTCACACCCAGGCATGTGTGCCCTCTCTGTATCACAGCTGTCATGAGGTGGGCTACTGAGTCTCTATAGCCTCTCTGCCACCATGAAGGACCAAAGCCCCCAAAATTGAGGCGAATGCACCTTTACTTCTTTATTCTTTCAAGTACTTTTTGCACAGTGATGAAAGGTCTATCACAGACACTTCCGTAGGGAACAAGACAGTGATGGGGTAACCAAGAGTGCCAGTTGAATCCCTTAAATTGTTTCAGTATATGTTATCAGCACCAATACAAAGATTACACAGTCAAATTAACTGCTCTAAGCATCTGCACAGGATAGAAACTTAGAAATCCACTGGACAAACATTAAATATTATAGAGCTAACATCACCATTTTGTATGTCATATCCCAAAATGAAATTTACACCAATCCTAATTTCAGACTCACTATGTAATTAGCATATGTATCCCACATATTTACACAAGTACATGTTACTCAATCATAGCCCCTGGGTCTGGAGTATGGACGCTATTATATTTTTCTAACCAAAAATTCTAAAACCTCATCAATGTTTCATGAAAAAAAAAGAAACTTCATTCTTGTTTATTGATATTTGTTGCATTAAATTTAACAAGGTAGACTTATTTTAAATTCCATTTACTTTGATGTGGGCACAGAAATAGGAGTTAAACTTTGATGGTTCTATCTTTGTTTTTATAAGAACCACAAGGTGCAGAAATGCCCAGTGTTTTGATAAGAATATAAGAACACTAACTGTCTTAGTTATTCTTTTTTACCTTGTAATAAAGTACCTAGACAAAAAGAGCCAAAGAAAAGAAGAGACAGGCCATTTTGGCTCACAATTGCAGGGCACAGTCCATCATATGGAAATGGAACATACAATGGAATAGACTGGATAGACCGCACTATGGAACTCAGTGTAACGAGAACTCAGGAAAACTGGTCATGACACTTTTCCAGTCAGGAAGAAGGAGATAAACACCTCTGCTCAGCTCATCTTCTCTCTCTCTCTTTAACACTCTAGAGAAGAGTGCAACACACAGTAGGTGTGTTTTCCCATCTCAATTAACATAATCAAGATAATTCTGCCACAAGAATGCCCAGAGGTGCTCTTTCCAGGTGATCCTAGAATGATGGTTGTTATTAACCATCACGGTAACTAAATCAAGAAAATAATGAGGGCACAATTTATTTAAAGTTTGTAAGAATTGATGGTAGTTATAGTGGTGGAAGTAATAAAACTGGCTATTTAAATGTATGTTTTTAACAAATTGATTAAAATATGGAAGTTTTATAAAGGAGAACCTTTCCCCATGTCTTTCTGCTTTAAAGACATTTCCAAAATGATATCAAAATGTCTTTTAAATAAGCGTCTTTTACAGTCTTGCCATCTTGTAAAGTATGAGTAGTACACATGCTTCAGTTCCTCTATTACATGTAATACTGTGGCCATTTGGATAAATCTTAGTGGGTGCCAAACAGTACTGTAAGTAGTAGAGGTGGAATGATGGCATGGGGATTGGAAGACATCTTGACCGAAATCAAGTTAAGTCAATAATTGGAACTTCATAGTAGAAACTGGTGTGCCAATAGCAATCGAGCTGATTTAGAGGTTGGGCTAAGAATCCTGAGAAAGGCCTTGTTTGAACAGATCATATTTTAACTCAATGTTAGCTTCTCTTCAAGACTCTTAAAAGTAAAGGGGTCAGCATGAAAATTTTCCTAAAGCACACACAATCTTGGGGTACCAGGAAGATGAAAGGAGGACTGAGTGGGGAAAGTGGACTTAGGGACTGAACCCAGGACCTTGTGTGTGCTAGGTAGGCATCCTACTATTGAAATGCCTTCTCAACTGTTTCCAATCTTATTTTAAAATTTGAATGTCAAAGCCAGTATTGCCTATGATGTCATTCCTATGTTCTGGTATTATATATAGTTCTCCTTGTCTACACAGTCACTCATTCATTCTTTGAAACTCAAGCACACACTGGAATTTTTTCTTGAACCAGGCACTATGTGAAGAACTACAAATATGAAGAAAAGACATTTTCTGTGCCTTTCAAAATTCCATTATTTGCTGATGTAGTAGAAAACACAGGAAGAAGACCATTGTCAAAGGAAGGGAAATCAGGACTCTGTTTAGTGGATTATGCTGAAAGTTCTCACATGTACTTAGACACTTAGTTCACTCATTGAGTTTACAGCTCAGTGAGGTTTTGGCAGCTGCTGAAGCGTGTCTTGTGGGCTGAATATATCCTGTATATAAGGGTGGCTTAGCTCATTAGCTTGAATGTTGGCTGTAAGAGCACTTTACCATATGCTCCTTAGCAGCATGCAAATGTTTTGTTCCTAGCAGGTGCTGACTTGGTCCGTTTTATACTACTGTAGCAGTTGATTACACACTGGGCACACTGCAAAGGACAGAAGCTAATTTCTGTTTATCATTCTGAAGTTTAGCTTCCAGCAAGGGCCTCCATATTGTCTAACATGGCCATGGTGGAAGGTTAAGTGAGAATGAAAATGGAGGGAGAGGGAACAGAAGGGAAGACTAGAAGAAGGAGGAGGAGAGAGAGGGAGAGCAAACCCATTCTCACATTAGATAACCCCACTCCCAAGTAGCAGCATGAATCATTTGTGAGGTAGGGACCCTTACAACCTAATAGTCTTATTAATGACCTTACTTCTTAACACTATCAAAATGGCAACCAAATTCCAACTTGAGTTTTGGAGAAGGTATTCGATAAATATGGGGCAAATAATTTTAGCATGAATGATTCTGTCTCACAGGAAGAGTAGCTGTTTTCCGCAGCCTGTATATTACACAGAGCACTAAGTGACTTCATTTAGCACATCCTGTCTTTCTATGTGAACTGGGAAATGGTCTTAGAAGAAACACATTCTTAGAAAAAAGTTCTGAGTAGGACTTCATTTTTTTTTCTTAAACTAACTCTGCAGCTTATTTTTTATATACATTTATATACATTTTCTTTAAATGTTATTAAATTTTAAATATATATTTTTCATGTTTTAATGTTTATTAATTACACTTTATTCACTTTGTATCCCCCCATGAATACCTCCCTCCCCCCCTCACAGTCTCACCTTCTCTCCCCCTTCTCTACGCATGCCCCTCCGCAAGTCCACTGATAGGGGAGGTCTTCCTCTGCTTCCTTCTCATCCTAGTCTATCAGGACTCATCAGGACAAGTTGCATTGTCTTCCTCTGTGGTGTGGTAAGGCTGCTCCCCGCTCAGGGAGAGGTGATCAAGGAACCAGCCAGCCACTGAGTTCATGTCAGAGACAGTCCCTGTTCCCATTACTATGGAATCCACTTGGACACTGAACTGTCATGGGCTAAGTTTGTGCAGGGGTTCTAGGTTATCTCCATGAATGGTCCTTGGTTGGAAAAAGGGGTCTCAGAAAAGACCCCTGTGCCCAGATTTTTGGTTCTGTTGCTCTCCTTGTGAATCTCCTGTCCTATCCAAGTCTTACTATTTCCCACTTCTTTCATAAGATTGCCTGCACTCAGCCCAAAGGTTAGCCATAAGTCTCAGCATCTGCTTAGATACCCTGCAGGGTAGAGCCTTTCAGAGTCCCTCTGTGGCAGGCTCCTGTCCTATTCACCATTTCCCCCTTCTTCTGATGTCCATCCTCTTAGCCTTTCTGAATGTGGATTGAATATTTTAGCCAGAGTCCTCCTTCTTGATTAGTTTCTTTAGGTGTACAGATTTTGGTAGGTTTATCCTATATTATATGTCTATATATAAGTGAGTATACACCGTGTGTGTCTTTCTGCTTCTGGGATAGCTCACTCAGAATGATCCTTTCCAGTTCCTACCATTTACCTCCAAATTTCATGATTTCCTTGTTTTTTTTATTGCTGAGTAATATTCCATTGTGTAGATGTACCATAATTTCTGTATCCATTCCTCAGTTGAGGGGCATCTGGGTTGTTTCCAGCTTCTGGCTATTACAAATAAAGCTGCTACAAACATAATTGGGTAAATGTCCTTGTTGTGTACTTGAGCGTCTTTTGGATATATGCCTAGGGGTGGTATAGCTGGATCTTGAGGTAGCACTATTCCTAATTGTCTGAGAAAGTGCCAGATTGATTTCCAGAGTAGTTGTACAAGTTTCCATTCCCACCAGCAGTGGAGGAGGGTTCCCCTTTCTCCACAACCTCTTCAGCATGTGTTGTCACTTGAGTTTTTGATCTTAGCCATTCTGATGGGTGTAAGGTGAAATCTCAGGGTCTTTTTGATTTGCATTTCCCTGATGACTAAAGACGTTGAGCATTTCTTTAAGTGTTTTTGGCCATTCGATATTCCTCTGTTGAGAAATCTTTGTTTAGCTCTGTATCTCATATTTTGACTGGATTACTTGATTTGTTGCTGTTTAACTTCTTGAGTTCTTTATATATTCTGGATATTAGCCCTCTGTCAGATGTAGGGCTGGTGAAGATCCTTTTTGCAATCTGTAGGCAGTCGTTTTGTTCTGATGACAGTGTCCTTTGCTTTACAGAAGCGTTTCCATTTCATGAGGTCCCATTTATTGGTTGTTGCTCTTATATCCTGTGCTGTTGGTGTTATGTTCAGGAAGTTGTCTCCTCTGCCAATGAGTTCAAGGCTCTTCCCCACTTTTTCTTTAACAGGTTTGGTGTGTCTGGTTTTATATTGAGGTCTTTGATCCACTTGGAGTTTAGCTTTGTGCAGGGTGATAAGTATGGATCTATTTGCAGTTTTCTACATGTAGCCATCCAGTTAGACCAGCACCATTTGTTGAAGATGCTGTCTTTCTTCTATTGTATGGTTTTGGCATCTTTGTCAAAAATCAGGTGTCCATAAGTGTGTGGATTTATTTCAGGGTCTTCTATTCGATTCCATTGATCCACTAGTCTGTTTCTATGCCAGTACCATGAAGTTTTTAGTACTGTTGCTTTATAGTACAGTTTGACATCAGGGATAGGGATACCTCCAGAGGATCATTTATTGTAGAGTATTGTTTTAGCAATTCTGGGTTCCTTGCTATTCCATATGAAGTTGAGAATTTTTCTTTCAAGGTCTGTAAAGAATTGTGTTGGTAATTTGATGGGAATTGCATTGAATCTGTAGATTGCTTTTGATAAGATGGCCATTTTTACTATATTAATCCTGCCAAGCCATAAGCATGGGAAATCGTTCCATTTTTTGATATCTTCTTCTAACTCTTTCTTTAGAGATTGGAAATTTTTTTCATACAAGTCTTTGACTTTCTTGGTTAGGTTCACACCAAGTTGCTTTATGTCCTCTGTGGCTATTGTGAAGGGTTTTATTTCCTAATTTCTTTCTCAGCCCTTTTGTCTTTTGTATGCAGGAGGGCTACTGATTTTTTTTTTTGAGTTAATTTTGTATCCAGCCACTTTGCTGAAGGTGTTTATCAGCTGTACGAGATCCCTGGTAAAACTTTTTGGGTCACTCATGTATATTATCATATCGTCTACAAATAGTGATACTTTGACTTCTTCCTTTCCAGTTTGTATCCCCTTGATCTCCTTTAATTGTCTTATTGCTCTAGCAAGGACTTCCAGAACTATGTAGAAGAGATATGGAGAGAGTAGGCAGCTTTACCTTGTCCCTGATTTCAGTGGGATTGCTTTAAGTTTTTCTCCATTGAGTTTGGTATTGGCTATAGGTTTGCTGTATATTGCCTTTACTATGTTTAGGTATGTGCCTTGTATTCCTGATTTCTCCAATACTTTAAACATGAATGGGTGTTGGATTTTGTCAAATGCTTTTTTCAGCATCTAAGGAGATGATCATATGGTTCTTCTCCTTCAGTTTGTTTATATGGTGGATTACATTGATGGATTTCCATATATTGAACTACCCTTGCATGCCTGGGATGAAGCCTACTTGGTCATAGTGGATGATATCTTTGCTGTGTTCTTGTATTTGGTTTGCAAGTATTTTTTTGAGTATTTTTGCATCAATGTTCATAAGGGAGATTGGCCTGAAATTCTCTTTCTTTGTTGGGTCTTTGTGAGGTTTAGGTACCAAGGTAACTGTGGCTTCACAGAATGAGTTTGGAAGTGTTCCTTCTGTTTCTATTTTGTGGAATAGTTTGAAGAGTATTGGTGTTAGCTCTTTGAAGGTCTGGTAGAATTCTGTGCTGAAACCATCTGGCCCTGGGCGTTTTTTGCATGGGAAACTTTTGATAAGCACCTCTCTTTCCTTAGGGGATATAGGACTATTTAATTGATTTATCTGGTATTGATTCAGCTTTGGCAAGTGGAATTGGTCAAGAAAATTGTCCATTTCATTTAGATTTTCAAATTTTGTGGCAAATAGGCTTTTGGAGTAAGACATAATGATTGTTTGGATTTCCTCAGTGTCTGTTGTTATATCCCCTTTTTCATTTCCAATTTTGTTGATTTGTATAGTTCCTCTCTGCCTGTTAGTTAGTTTGGCTAAGGGTTGGTCTATCTTGTTGATTTTCTCAAAGAACCAGCTCTTGGTTTCATTGATTATTTGAATTGTTTTATTTGTTTCTAATTTATTGGTTTCAGCCCTGAGTTTGATTATTTCCAGTCATCTATTCCTCTTTGGTGTGTCTGCTTCTTTTTTTCTAGGGCTTTTAGGTGAGCCATTAAGTTGTTTGAATGAGATGTTTCGAATTTCTTCTTGAAGGCACTTAGTGGTATGAACTTTCCTCTTAGCACTGCTTTCATTGTGTCCCATTAGTTTGGGTATGTTGTGTCTTCATTTTCATTGAATTCTAGGAAAACTTTAATTTCTTTATTTCTTCTCTGATCTAGCTGTCATTTAGTAGCAAGTTGTTCAGCTTCCATGCGTGTATAAGCTTTTTGCTATTTCTGTTGTTGAGGTCCAGCTTAAACATGTTTTGATCGTATTCTTTCCCACCTCTGAATTTTTCAGATCCTCTTCCCTTCCCTATCCACACAACTTTTAGTTCTTTTTCAAAAAACAAGCAAAAACCCAGTCCAACAACAACCACCTCCCACCCAAGGAAAGACAATAAAACCAAACCTAAATAACAAAACAAACAAAAACAACACCAAACTATTCAAAAACAAAACAAAAATAAACAAACAAACAAAAACAAAAAATGTGGAGGCCATCATATGTTGGTCAATTACTTCCAAACATGAGCCTTTCCAGGAATGGTTGATATATTCAGTGTCATTCCATTGACAATAACTAATTTTCCCCCTCCCCACAGGCATAAATGACGGTTCAGTTGTTAACCTTTACCTTAGAGGCTAGGTTTTCATTCATTCGTTCATTCATTCATTCATTCATTCATTCATTCATACATTCTTCTTTTCAAAAACATTTAACAAAATAAAATGTAATAAAATAAAACAAAAACTATCACATTGAAGTTGGACAAGGCAAATCAACAGAAAGTAAAGGGCCCAAGAGAATACACAAGAATCAGAGATCCACTCTTTTGCACACTCAGGAATCTCACAAAAACACTAAACCAGAAATGATAACATATATGCAGAGAAGCTGGTACATGCTGCTTCACTCTGAGTTTATATGATGTTTGCTCACGTTGACTTAAAGGGTCTTGTTTACATAGTGTCTTCCATTCCCTCTGGCTCTTCCACTCTTTCTTCCTCCTCTTCTACGGGGTTCCTCCTCTCTGAGGAGACTGATTTGATGGTGACATCCCAGATAGTGTGCCAAGGTCTCTCACTCTTTGTATAGTGTCTGGTTGTGGTTTTCTCCATTTTCTCCTATATGCTACAGGAGGAATCTTCTCTGATGATGGCTGAATAATAAACTGGTTACATTTGTCTTTCCGGGTTTGGGATACATCTCTCAGGATGATTGTTCTCTCTTTCTATCCATTTGCCTGCAAATTTAATGGCAGAGTAAATACTCCATTGTGTAAATGTACCACATTTTCTGTGTCTAGTCTTCTATTGAGGGACATCTAGGTTGTTTCCAGTTTCTGGCTATTATGAATAGAGCAGCAATGAACACGGCTAAGCCAATGTTTCTGGGATAGGATGAAGCATCCTTAAGGGACATGTCTCAACATAATAAAGGCAGGTCACCACAAACCCATAACCATCATTAACTTAGATGGAGAGAAACTGAAAGCAGTTCCACTAAAATCGAGAACAAGATAATCCTGGCCATTCTCTCGATACCTATTCAATGTAGTACTTGAAGTCTTATCTACAGAAATAAGACAACTGAAGGAGATCAAAGGGATATGCATTTGAAAGGAAGAAGTCAATGTATCTTTAATTTCAGATGATATGATAGTATACATAAGTGTCCCTCCACACACAAACTATCCTCCCAGGAAACTGCTACAGCTGATAAACACGTTCAGCAAAGTAGCTGGATATAAAATTAACTCAGAGAAGTCAGTAGCTCTCCTATATACACATGACAAACAGTCTGAGAAAGCAGGGAAATAACACCGTTCACAATAGCCTCAAAAATATCTTGGGGTATCTCTAACCAAGCAAATGAAAGGCTTCTATGATTAAAAACTCTGTAGTTTATGCAGCAGATGGCATTGTGAAGATGGCATTTTAGGGTATGTAAATGAAACCTTTTTTAAGGTTCCCAGTAAAAGTAGTAGGAAAGGACTTAACCTGTCTTATTTTCAACTGTTACCTGGGATCCAGAGCTATCTCTGCAATAGTAAATGCTAATAAACATTTGCAAGATGAGCAAAAGAATATAGGTTTTTTTTTTCTGTTTTCATAATTCGCTGGGTGACAGTGTTAGGCACATTCTCTCTGTCTTTAATTCTCAAAGTGCTTGGAATATTTGTATTTAATCACTTTTAGGATATTTAACTGCCTGCCCTTTGTGAACTTTTCTAGACAGGCAACGTAAAAAGCTAAAGTCCTTTGTTTACTTCATGTCTACAAGAAGAAAAAAAAATGCGTTTCCTTTTGCAGCTCCTTCTAGAATTGATTTTAAATCAGGCGTTTTAGCAGGATCTGATTTTGTCTATTGTCTGTGCAGGGTGAGTCTCATTCAGTCTGCAGTGATTGCACACGAAGGAGGGCAGAAATGCTCTCTTAACTGGCTGGACTGAGGTGAACCAGTTGTTCTTTACAATGCCAAAATGGTCCCTGCAGGTACCATCAGTACCACCTGCTGAGATGTGGAGACTGTGCCTACTGGCCTCCTCTCTAGCTCAGTCTCTATCCCTGGGTTTTCACCTTGCTTCCCTGGGGGGAAATGCAAATGGTGTTGACCTCTTCTGGTGACTGCTCTCTGCAGCTTAATCTTGCCTCTGCCCTTACCCTCTCCTTCTGCTTTCCCATCTCCCTCCTTGTACACTTCTTCCTGTTTTTATTATCCTCTCTGAATTTATTAATCTGCAATGTGTGCTTGAGGTCTGTCTCCAGGGATATTCCTTTTGATTCTGGGACTGGGGGTACAAGAGAGTATATTCCAAGTCATAGAGACCATAGGTCCAAGTTTCTGTTTCTCCCTTAAACATGTCCTTATGCTAGCACCAGACAACGTCAATGGTTCAGGTACCCAGCTAAAGAGCCCAAATGGTCACCAATTAACAGCCAAAGTAAGTTAGAGTTGTTCAGTCCTTAATTTTGAACTGTACTTCATGACTACACTTAGATTTTTCTGCTTCTGCCCAGACCATTCTCCCAGATCCACATTCCTTGCAATTTGCCTGCTTCTTACTTAGCATTTGATCAAGAATCTGAATTCAGCTCTACCTCTGCAAACCATCATCCTTCTAATTTAGGAAATGGGGAGTGGGGAATGTAACAATATGGAAACTTCTGAAGTGTCTTTATAATATTATATAGCATAATATGTGTAATATATTTTGATACATTGTGATAGTGTAAAATGTATTTTAAACAAACACTATAAAGCTAAGTCTTGCAAATATTAGATGTGAGAATTTTTCAAGAGAAGGTTAAATTATTTTGTTATGCTATTTTCCCCCTAAAGGTAAAATATGAACTACCTTATATGTTCTTTTGCTTGGCAAGTTTATTCTTGAATAGTATTAGTTCTAGCACTTGAGAGGCAGAGACAGGCAGATCTCTGTAAGTTTATGGATATCCTGGTCTACATAGTGAGTTCCAAGATAACTAGGGATACACAGGAAAGTGCTCTCAAAAAACAAAAGGAGGGAAAAAAAGAACTAGTGAAATCATGTTCTGGTATTTTTTTCCTCTGCCAAAGGCCTCACTGTTCATAATGGAAAGGTGTTTGAAATCAGACCCAGAAACTAAGGAGTCTATGGCAATAGCCTCACTCGAGAAGTTTGAAGCCAGTCTAGGTGACACAGTGACACCTTTTTGTCTCAGAAAGAGAAACAGGAAGGAATAAAGAGAAAAGAATCAAGAAAGGAGTTAGATACGCTTTGCACTGTGCCACAAATACGGCACAGTGGATGTCTAAGATTGAGTCCACTAGATATATGGTGTCATGAGCACGAGGAGTCTCAAGGACACACAGCCCAGAGCCCAGCTTCAGGAAGCTCTGGATGGATGTTTGCTCAGTGAACTGGACTGTCACAGAAGCTCTGAATCTAAAACTTTACTACAAAACACTGACCTACAATAGCTATTTGTCTTTGTTTCATTTGGTTTCTTGAGACAAGGTCTCACCAAGAACTCCAAGCTGGCTAGGACTTCAATGTGTAACTGTGGCTGGCCTGAACTCACCACATACACCCATGATAGCCTCTAATGCAATGACATTCTCCCTAACTCTGTCACTGTCATGCTGGAATTACAGTATGAGCCAGCATATCTGGTTCAGCTATTTGCCTTTATTTGTAAGTGTGCATTTTACTCCTCTTTCCTTTTCCATTCACGAACTCTCAGAGTTCCACAGCTGAGCCTCCTGTCTTTGGGATTCACAGAGAAGATCAACTGCCTGAGAACTTATATGATAATGACCTTCTAGGTGGAGGATGGAAGGGATGATCAAGGACATGGAGCTTGTGTCAGAAGCCTTGATACATCAGCAGGCTTAAAAAGTCAGAGTTCTCTTCTGATGTCCACCCTCTTTGCCTTTCTGAATGAGGATTGAGCATCTTACCCAGAGTCCTCCTTTATTAATAACCTCTTTAGGTGTACAGACGTTTATCCTATATTATATGTCTAATATCCACTTTTTTAAGTGATTATATGCCATGTGTGTCTTTCTGCTTCTGGGATACCTCACTCAGAGTGATCTTTCCTAGTCCCCACCATTTGCCTGCAAATTTCATGATTTCCTTGTTTTTAGTTGCTGAGTAGTATTCAATTGTGTAAACGCACCACAATTTCTGTATCCATTCCTCCGTTGAGGGATATCTGGGTTGTTTCCAGAATCTGGCTATTACAAATAAAGCTGCTACAAACACAGTTGAGCAAATGTCCTTGTTATATACTTACACACATTTTGGATATATGTCTAGGAGTGGTATAGCTGGATCTTGAGGTAGCACTATTCCTAATTGTCTGAGAAAGCGCCAAATAAATTTCCAGAGTGGTTGTACAATTTACATTCCTACCAGCAACGTAGGAGCATTCCCCTTTCTCCACATCCTCTCCAGAATGTGTTGTCACTTGAGTTTTTGGTGCCTACCACAGAGGGCCTCTGAAAGAGTCTACCCTGCACAGTATCAAAGCAGATGCTGAGACTCATAGCCAAACTTTGGGCAGAGTGCAGGGAATCATATGAAAGAAGGGGGAGATAGAAAGACCTGGAGGGGACAGGAGCTCCACAAGGAGAGCAAGAGAACCAAAAACTTTGGACACAGAGGTGTTTTCTAAGACTGATACTCCAACTAAGGAGCATTCATGGAGATAACCTAGAACCCCTGCACAGATGTAGCACATGGCCGCTCAGTGTCCAAATGGGTTCCCTAGTAATGGGAACAGAGACTGTCTCTGACATGAACTCAGTGGCCTCCTCTTTGATCACCTCCCCCTCAGGGGGTGCAGCCTTACCAGGCCACAGTGGAAGACAATGCAGCCAGCCCTGATGAAACCTGATAGGCTAGGATCAGATGGAAGGAAAGGAGGACCTCCCCTAGGACTAGGAGAGGGGCATTGGTGGAGAAGAGGGAAGGGGGCTGGCAGGGGAGGAGGAAAGGGGCTACAGGTGGGATACAAAGGGGATTACAAACGGTAATTAATAAAATTTTTTTTAAAGGAGAAAAAAAAAGTCAGAGTTCTGTTTGCCATTTTGAATAAGATTTAAGCATCCTGCCTAGGGTCCTCCTTGTTGCTTAGCTTCTTTAGGTCTGTAGATGGCTGTCCTATAATTACACACCAAGTGAGTGTATACCATGTCCAACTTTCTGTTTCTGGGATACCTCACTCAGGATGATCTCTTCACCAGAAGAGGTGGAAGAATGGAAACCGGGTGGGAGCCTACTATAGAGGGTCCTCTGAAAGGATTCACCCAACAGGGGATCAAAGCAGATGCTGAGATTCATGGTCAATCTTTGGGCAGAGCACAGGGAGTCTTGTGGAGGAAGAGAGGGGTGGGGATAGAGGGACATGGAGGGGACAGGAGCCCCACATGGAGGCCACCAAAAATAAAAGATCTGAGCCCAGGGGGTCCTGCAGGGACTGATGCACCAACAAAGGACAATGCATGGAGAGGACTGAGACACCCCCCCCCCCCCCACCGCTCAGATGTAGCTGGTTGGCAGCTCAGTCTTCATGTGTATCTCTGAGTGAGGGGACCAGGGGCTGTCTCTATCATGAACTCAGTTGACTGTTCTCTGATCACTGCCCCCTGATGATGCAGCCTTGCCAGACCACTGAGGAAGAGGATCCAAGCAGTCCTGATGAGACTTAACAAGCTATGGGCAGATGGCAATAGTGGAGAACTCCCCTATTCAGTGGACTAGGGGAAGGGGATAAGGGGAAGAGAGAGGGAGTGTGGGACTGGGGAGAGCTGATATATGTATATATATCAGTCCCACACTCCCAGTCCCACACTCCCTCTTTTAGCACAATTAGGAATAATGCTACCTCAAGGTCCATATATATATATGATCAATCAAGATATATAATAAATAAATTGTGAAGAAAATAAAAAGTCAGAGCTCACTTCTGGGTTTCAAAACCTACTGGTCCCCAATCTCAAAAACCCATCAATCCCTGAGCTTGAAATCCCACCAATCTCAGAGCTTGCCCCAAAGTCAGGACTCCACAGACACTTCGACTGGGACGCATGGTGGTAGAGGATGAGCCTGCAGAGCAGCGGTGTCTCCAGAATAACTAAAAACTTAAAAAAAAACCCTAAAAAACGGGGGACAGGTCTTACGGAAAGATGCTTTTACAAAGTAGTTTTATGGAACTGGAAAAAGGAGTGTGGGGGGGGGGGCAGTGACAGTTACGAGAGCAGAGCTGCAGTGGACAAATGTCATTGCCACGCTCCAATGAGTATACGGACAACATAAATTTGACTTGGTTTAGCTGTTGCTGTTTTTTCTTTCTTTCTTTCTTTCTTTCTTTCTTTCTTTCTTTCTTTCTTTCTTTTTTTCTTTCTTTCTTTCTTTCTTTCTTTCTTTTGGGAGGCGTGGCACAAAGGTGTGAGGGTGGGGCTGGGAGGAATGAGAAGCGAGTGTGATCAGGGTGCATTGTGGGAAACTCCCAAATAATTAATAAAGACGTTGTGTTGGAGAAAAACATCTGAAAATGTCAAATAAAATAAAGTTTGTAGATCACATTTGACCTCCAGATCTTCTGGGCAGGTGCTATGCTACCTGCTTCACAAGAATTATTCCGGTTTTTGTTTTGTTTCCTTTTCTCAAAGAACAACAACAGGTGATTGCCATGATCATCTACATTTGCTGCATGAGATAACATGAAAGGAGAGACTGTGACTAAGTTTCTGTTAGTTGGTAGGCACCTGGTTCCTGAGCAAAGTTTTGCTAAGTGCCCCCAAACTTAAGCTGTATAGGGGAAGATAAGCCAAATCCAGCCAGCAGATTAACTGTGCTCACTAAAACATAGTGTTAGATTATCCATATTCCTAGTTGTGTAATGGATGGTTTCTAAAACAGAACGGAGGTTGAAAAGTACCTTTCCTTTGATAATTTGTTGTTTCAGGCTGAAAAAGGTCACTAGCCTCCTAAATGAGAAGCATAAGACCAGAGTAGAATCTTTGGAATAAAATAGTTAAGCAAGAACAAGAGTTATCTAGGCAAAGTCAGGAGTGCTGGTATATACCTGTAATCCTAAAGTTCAGGATACAAAGGCAGAAGGATCTTCAGTTTGATATTAGCAAGTCTAGGTATACAGCAAAGCTCTGTCTCAAAAATAAAACAAGATAAAACATAAAGGAAATGAATTATCCGGACAAAGCAAGAATAGAGATAAAGAGCACATTAGGCAGAGTAAACAATAAGATTGACATACTAGAGGACGTTGGGGTAAGGAATTGAAAGAAATTTCCCTATCAGATCCTACGTGAGAGAACAGTGGGGAGGAGCAGGAGAAATGAAAGGAGGGTAAAGGTATGGCATGAAAGTACAAAGATGGAGAAAGAGGCCAGAAAGGAGAGGGGAGGAAGGAACAGGATGGTGCAATGAATACATGTAACATGAACAAACTAGGCAGATGACTTAGGAGAAGAAGGTGACCAGCGGGGTAGTGGGAGAGTAAGTTGTGAGTTGGCAAGGGATCCAACAAGAATAAAGTGTGTGTGTGTGTGTGTGTGTATAATATGTGTGTATACAAATATAACATGTGTATATATTTATATGAAAATATTATAATAAAACACAATACTTTGTTGTCAACTTGCTGGGGAAGATGTGGAAAAAGGGAAACCCTCCTCCATTGCTGGTGGGAATGTAAACTTGTACAACCAGTTTAAAAATCAATCTGGTGCTTTCTCAGAAAATTAGGAATACTGCTACCTCAAAATCCAGCTATATACAAAATCCTAGGCACATATACAAAATAGGCTCAAGCATTCAACGAGAACATTTGCTCAACAATGTTTATAGCAGCTTTATTTGTAGTAGCCAGAACCTGGAAACAACCCAGATGTCCCTCAAGGGAGGAATGGATACAGAAATTGTGGTATATTCACACAATGGAATACTACTCAGCAATTAAAAACAAGGAAACCATGAAATTTGCAGGCAAATGGTAGGAACTAGGAACGATCATTCTGAGTGAGGTATCCCAGAAAGACACACAGGGTATATACTCACTCATAAATGGATATTAGACGTATAATATAGGATAAACATACTAAAATCTGTACACCTAAAGAAGCTAAGCAAGAAAGAGGACCCTAGGCAAGGTGATCAATCCTCACTCAGAAAGGCAAATGGGAAGGGCATCAGAAGAGGGAGAAAACAAGGAACAGGACAGGAGCCTACCACAAAGGGCCTCTGAAAGACTACCCAGCGGGGTATCAAAGCAGATGCTGAGACTCATAGCCAAACTTTGGGCAGAGTGCAGGTACTCTTATGAAAAAAGGGGGAGATAGAAAGATCTGGAGGGGAAAGGAGCTCCACAAGAAGAGCAACAAAACCAAAAAATCTCGGCACAGGGGTCTTTTCTGAGACTAATGTCAACCAAGTACCATGCATGGAGATAACCTAGAAACTTTGCTCAGATGTAGCCGATAGCAGCTCTGCCTCCAAGTTGGTTCCTAGTAATGGGAACAGGGACTGTCTCTGACATGATCTCAGTGGCTGGCTCTTTGATCACCTCCCCCTAATGGGAGAGCAACCTTACCAGGTCATAGAGGTAGACAATGCAGCCAGTCCTGATGAAAACTGATAGCCTAGGGTCAGAGGAAAAAGGAAGAGGACCTCCCCTATCAGTGGACTTGGGGATGGGCATGGGAGGAGATGAGGAAGAAAGGATGGGGTTGGGAGGGAATGAGAGAGAGAGGTCTATATCTGGGATACAAGTGAATAAAATGTAATTAATAAAAATTAATTAAAATGAAAACTAAAACAAAATTTGAAAAAAGGTAGAGCTAGAAGAGGCAAGATTTCATTGTGGACCACAGTAAGAAACTTGACCTTTGGGCTTAGAAGTGTGAGTAGCTAATATCATAAGTCCACTTGAGGCAGACCTTAGCAGTCAAACTTTCATGGAAAGACATGAAGAGAGGGCAAAGGGTGAGTGACTTCTGGTTGATATATGTATGTGTGTGGGGGCTGGGAATAGAGACAACAGTTTGAGCTAATGAGCACTCATGAACCTGATTGTCCTTTAGCATGTGACTTCAAAAATGAAGACATTGACATCTAAATATTTCTTCCTTTCTATCAAATGAAGTTATAGAAAAACTGCGTGTTTCATTGAAGGATTTCTGTTCAGCAGTTGTATATTATAGATTAAAATTATACTCCAAAAACACTTTCCTAGTTTTACAGATTGTTGATTTCTTACCATCTTTAAAGATTGCCTTTCAGAATTATACCTAGTTAATTTTTCTAGATCCATTTGTCTTAGAGACATGTTAAAATTTTTTTGTTCTTTATTCATCACTGTTTTTTCTTACCATGTACTCATTGTAGACCTAGCCTTACTGACAGCCTGGCATTTGGCTCAGGTTGTCACTGAATAATTGAGTAATTTTCTAATTATATGTTTAAACACGTGATGCTTGTGTGTTAGGTTTTAGAAGGCAGATGAAAGAACTTTCCAAATTTCTTGGCTCAAAGAAAGACAAGTTAATAATAAATATAGTGTTACACTTCTCCCTCCACACCCTCATCACTATTCAAGAACCGGGGTTCTTACCACTGTAACAACATCCCCGACAGAGCACTCCAGAAGCCAGGAAACAAAGACATGTTATTCATTTTTATTCTTAATTTTTTGGCATATTTGGAGTTTAAAAGTAAGATTGTACAGCTCTGATGGCTTGGTTTCTGGCACGGGCCGTACTCCATGGCAGGAGCCTCTAGGAACACATACTCACTGTCTTGAGCCTAAGGCAAGGGCATGGGGGCTGGCACACTGGGGTTTGCCTTCTCTGGCAAGAACATTCCCTCAGTGACCTTACAGCCTCACTCCAGGCCCACCTCTTACAGATCTGCAAGGCCTTCACTACCACATCCTGGGAACCAACTGTCTTGACTCTGGGGGATAGATGCAGCAAGCAGTAGAAGTGGATGTAAGAAGCACGTAAGGTTAAACTACTCTCTTTAGCAATTCACGTTGGTAAGGCACAGATCATATATGGGAAAAAAGTAGAGTCCAACAAGGTTAACATGAAGAGCTCAAAGGTGCGATTAAATTACCAAGTGTGGTTGGGGTACAAAGAAAGAGGCTCTTAGGATGACCCAGACTATTTGAGTAAGGTTTGTTTTGTTTGTTTGTTTTCATAGGGATGTTGGTGCTCAAATGTCATTTTCTCAGATTTTCTTTCCTAAGTCAGCAGTGTGTCACAGTACTGCCTAGGAATGTTGATAGTCTTCTGGGTTAGCCAGGCACGTAAATGGCCACATAAATGGGCATTGATGTTATGTACATCAATATTGTGCACTGACTTTATTTTGTAAAGATATTTTATGTGGTAGGAAACATGCTTACAAAAGATTTCTTTTAAGGAGTCCAAAGAAATTGAAATGTTGCCAATTCCAGAAATGTTAGGGAATGGCAACCCAGTTATGAAATTCTTTGGCTTCCTGGCATTCCAAAGAGAGAATGCAAGGCTTTATGGATTCTTAAAAGTGATAGGATTTAAATGACTAGGAATCCACTGCATTGTTTAAAAAGGAGGTCTGAGAAACTTCTTTAAGGACCTTGGCTAAGGTTCAAATCATCACAGAAATGAAAAAGCATACCCTTATCATTTAAGACCCTAAATCTGATGTCTAGGAAGTACAAAGATTTTTCTTTTCCTCAAAAATATTCATTTGTAAAAATATTATTATGACAATGTTAATATCAGGGTCATTTATTAAATCCCCCCCCACTATCATTTTAACATACTTAATTATGTTTTATAATATTTTACTTCCAGAATTTGCTTCTAGCCATATGTTTACTTCATCAATTATAGTGAGTATTCAACTTAATATTCATTTCCCGCTGAATATTCTATGGGTAGCATTTTTCTTATGTTTGTTTTTTTTCAAGGCTATCCTGGAATTCACAAACCTCCTACATCTGCCACTCAAAATCTGGGATTTCAGGAGAGTACCCACTATTTTTGGATCCCCTATTTTTGCAATGTTTGCATTCATAATTTTAAATATCTGTATGACATAATCTTGGACAGACATCCATATTTTATCTAAAAGTTTATTTTATGTGTTTTTATTATTTGTGTTACAGGTATTTAAGATAATAAGCATCTTCATGCACATATTGCTTAAAAAGTTTCTAAGGATAAATCTTGTACCGAATAGGTCAATGAGTATAAACATTTTTATGATCTCGATGCATAATGCCACGTGTGTTCCAAAGAAGGAGAACATATTTATTACAGTGTTGTCATTATCAACATTTCTATGTTAAGGTACATTGATGGCACTGAGAACTTTTGTTGTGTTTTAAAATAGGAGAAGTGGTTTTTTATTCTTATTGGAATGTGTATTGTTTGATAATCACTAAAGCTGAAGATATTTGTACTCCCTTTCATGAATTTGTAGTAAATTCTATGGATTCTTGATTTCTTCTTTGTGGTCATCACAACTTGCAATTGGTTTGCAAGGAGCAGGGCTGTGGACAGAAGTACTTTTAAAACAAAAGGGCATTCAGAGAGAGGAGGTGGAGAGAGAAAGGGAGAGAAAGAGAGAGGATGCACCCTGGGAACAGATTTTCTCTCACTGTGTGGAGATGGTATAATAGAATTTTCTCCTCTGAATGTCTGTCCATTGCATGGATGAAAATAAAAAAAATACTGTTTTAGTCATACATCACAACACAATTTCTGAATCCTTGAGGTATGCTTTTTGGGTGACTGGTTAAAATGTCTTATTTGGGATAACACTTAAAGGTTATTTTCCATTTGGGAATATAATTATTTATCCTTAGCTCAGTTACAATCTGGGATCAAAGAAAGGAAATCATCTTTTTTTTTTTTTAAGATCTTCCACTGAATAGATGCCATTTTGGCACCAAAGCTGCTGTGAGCTCCCATGTCCCTCTGGTATTTCATATTTCATGTTACTTCATTCTTTCTCTGACACTGCTTTACCCTCCTCTGTTAGAGCTGATAGGCAGGTAGCAGGTTTGACATTCTGGGGGACACTTTTTCTTCAACTGATGAGAGAAGCTGACAGCTGGGTAGATTCTGCAAGTTTCATTTCCTATTCTTTTCATCCACTGAGAAACATGACCCAATGCTGAGAGAGCAGGAATTAAGATGAAGTCTAAATACTAGTGGGCACTACTTCATTAGCTCTTGAATATTTGCCCTTAGATTCTACTTTAAATTTTGAGTGGATAGAAGCATTCCTCATAGTGTTTGTGTTTAAACATTAAGTCATGAGGCTTCTAATAAGAGCTGTGTTTTGTGTATCGGTGACTTCATTGATTAAATGCTTATAGTTCAGGTGTTTGTATTCTTTTTAAGATTTTGCTGTTTGTATTCTTTTTAAGATTTGTTTATTTTTTTATGAGTGTGTTTTGTCTGTCTGAATGTATGTGGGCCATGTCCATACAGTACCCCCAGAGGTCAAAAAAGGGTACCAGATCCCTTAGAACTGTAGTTCTAAATGGTTATGAGCCACCATATGGGTGTTGGGAACTGAATCCAGGTCTTCTGCAAGAGCAGCAAGTGCTCTTAGTTGTTAAGCCATCCCGCTAGTCAAGTTTTGGTAGTCTTAAATTTAGACAGATTTTATTTTTAAAACTGAACCTATTTTTGGTAGTATAGACCATAAGAAAGAAATATTCCTTTGACATCTCAGATCTCTGAAAATGATTGTGATTGTCTTTTACATGTACTAAGTGAGAATATTTCATTTTAGGAGAAATTTATTCTTTTAAAAATTAATTAATTAATTATGAACATTCCTATCACAGTTTTTTCTCCTTCCTTCCAGTCTTTTCCCTCCACATTCCTCCAACCATTCACTCCTTCCTTTTCCCTCAGAAAAGGGGAGGCCTCCCATGACTATCAACCAGCCTAGGCATATCAAATTGAAGTAACACTAGGTGTGTCTTCTCCAACTGAGAATAGAGGAGGCAGCCCATGTAGGGGAAAGGGTTCCAAAGGCAGGCAACAGAGTCAGAGACAGTCCCTGCTCTTGCTCTTAGGAGTCCCACATGGAGAACCAGCTGCACAAGAGTTACATATGTGCAGAGGGTCTATGTCCATTCTATTCATGCTCTCTGGTTGGTAGTTTAGTCTCTGTGAGCCGATATGGGCTCAGGTTAGTTGATTCTGTAGGTTTTCTTGCAGTTTTCTTGACCCTTCTTTTGCAGAAGTCTCCAAATTCTGCCTAGTATTTTACCATGGGTCTCTGCATCTGTTTCCATCAGTTTCTGGGTGAAGCCTCTCTGATGATGATTATGCTAGGTTCCTGTCTGCAATATAGCAAAATATCATTAAAAGTGTCAGGGGCTGGCTCTCTTTCATGGCATGGATCTCAGACTGAACCAGTCATTGGTTGGCCTTTCCATCAATTTCTGCTCCATCTTTACTCCTGTACATCTTGCAGGCAGGACAACTTACAGATCAAAGGTTTTATGGTTGGATTGGCATCCCAGTCCCTTCACTAGAAGTCTTGCCTGGTTACAGGAGATGGCCACTTCAGTATCCATATTCTCCATTGCTAGGAGTCTTAGATAGGGTCACCCTCATAGATTTCTGGTAATTTCCATTGTCCTAGTATCACCCTCAGAGATTCCTGGGAGTTTTCATTGCCCTAGGTTTATAGCTTGTCTCAGAGATGGCTCCCCTATCCCTATTTTTCTCTATTTTTCTCTCCTAGTACTCTCTCCCACCATCCTCCCTCCATCTGAGCCCTCCTTTTCCCATCCTCCTTCCCACCCCTGCCCAGTCCTCTCCCCTAATCTACCTATGATCTCTGTTCTATGTCCTCTTCCTGGTGAGGAGGAACCTAATCTTAACATGGTAAATTTTTAAATTTTATTACATTTATATACCAATCATCACATATAATAACAATATTTGGTTATTTTGTAAAATATTTGGTGGGATCTCCAATGGAGTAAGTTATTAGGACCATTGCCATTTGGGTGGCAAAACTTGTGATCAGGAGAAACCTGAGCCAGAGACTTCAGATGGTCAATGTCTGATGTGAATGAGATACACAGCCAAAGACATTTAAAAAATGAGTCAAAACTGTGTTTGGACAAGAAGGCTTCAGGCTCCTTAGTCATCAACTGGAGGCACCAAGGACACCCCCAAACTTCTGGGTGCATCAAATAAGAGTCAGGTTTGCTTCACTTTGAAAATTTTGGCTGAACTTTGGTTCCCAGACAGGAGTGAGCACTGGAGAGATGCTCATGAGGGACCACTTCTTAGGCTTCCAGAGGAAGAGAAGTTGATGTAGCCTTTCTCCTGGGATGGCTCAATTCTTCTTATCAGGCTTATCCTTGAGATTATCCGTGACATTCAAGACCTCCTAATCCTAATTCCCTATGTAACTAGGCCAGTTGTTTAAGACCTTATTTCTGTCTGAATTCTTTAACCAAATGAGAAGGATCTTGGAAGCAGCACCTGGGTAAAACAAAGGAGGAACATATCAGTCCTACTTCATACAATCCAAGCAACAAGAAAATCAGTACTAGAGACAAACGACAGAAAATCAGTCTAGAGGTAAAGACCCAACCAGACAGTTGTACCATGCCCATTTAAGGGACAGGAGGGAGGTGGAAGGAAAGCAGAAACTGCATAGAATAAGAGCAGCTTGACTGCCTAGTGGCAGCCTGCCCGGACATTCTTAAGGTACTGCTGAAAGACATGCCTATATGGTGCCTATTGACCTCTGCCTGGCCATCAGCATATCAGAACTCTTAGTCCCTCACACAATGCTAGGCAGTAGTGACATAGCTTCTGAGACTATAGAGGGTGTTTCATTGGAGAACATGGGTCCTTTTAAGAATGAGGCTGACAAGGTCTGTTTCCTTGAGGATACCTTATCCACTGGCTGAGGGGTGTGACTCAGGCACAATATAGGAGTGTCATTTCTCCTAAGTACAACCCCAAATCTCAGAACTCGCCATCACTAGTTTAAGGTAAGGGTCTCATTCAATTCCCAAGGAGGGGAACAGGGAGGAAGGAAACATGTAAAGGTGACTGCAGAACTGTCCAAAGTGAGTTTTAATCCAGATGCAAGGAAGAGCTATGATGCATTTACTCATTAACCTGGTCTGGTCAGTGTCCAGATACCAGAGTCAGGAAAGCATTTAATAATTCCTGCTTGGCAAGAGGGCAGAGAAAGATGGATGGTATAGTAATTAGGGTTCTCTAAAGAACTGAGAGAATTAATATATATATATATATATATTCACACACATATACAATCATATATATATATATATATATATATATATATATATATATATATATATATAT
>CM053767.1:21522773-21557132 GCA_028658305.1 Pachyuromys duprasi | reverse complement strand
CAGAACCTGGAAACAACCCAGATGTCCCTCAGTTGAGGAATGGATACAGAAATTGTGGTACTTTTACACAATGGAATACTATTCAGCAATTAAAAAGGAGGAAATCATGAAATTCACAGGCAAATGGTGGAACCTGGAAATGATCATCCTGAGTGAGGTATCCCAAAAGCAGAAAGAAACATATGGTATATACTCACTTATATAAACCTATAGGATAGGAAGTTCAAGCTGAAATCTACACACCGAGAGAGAATATACAAGAAGGAGGACCCACGTTGGTATGATCAATGCTTGTTTGAATGAACAAATGGGATGGACATTGAGTGGAGGAGAAAACAAGCAACAGAACAGGAGCATGCCAAAGAGGACCTCTGGGGGGGGGGTCAATGTATCGATGTATCAGAGCAGATATTAAGACTTGCGATCAAGCCTCTGAGAGAGGGCGAGAAGTAATGGTGTGGTTCTTAAAGTCCACGCTCCCGCACTCTGCCCTGCTGTTGACTTGGCCATTCATTTCTTTTTTTCCTTTCCTTTGTGTCTAGCAAAATCTCTGTGTCTTACAATCCCAAATACGCAGGACTTCTCTATGAAATTTCTGACCAGTTCAGGACAAGTGACAATCACAGAGCAGATAACAATGTGTTCAAGTGTCTTCCCGTCCCATGGAGAACATAAAAGGAGCAGAACAGACCATTCACTCCCTAGAGAGGCTGGAGGCCACCACCGTGGGCATGAAATTGCTTTTCACATGCATCAATTGAAATGGCCTCCACACAGCAATTAGATTTAATGAAGGGAAGCTGCTGATACCAAGGCAGGCCGCCAGACCTTCTGCTGGCTATTTTTAGAGGAAATAGATTGTACAACCTGTTTGGCCCCAATTCCTGTCTCTCTAAAATTGCTTTCTCTTGATTGGTTTTGCTTCTTCTTTTCTGAATTAGAAAATAAGAATGAACTCCAAAAGACTGCTTGCTTGACATCATCAAACAAATACTATTATAAGAAAAACAAGGCATGAGGTGGTTCTCAATTTAAGACCAGTTACACACAGAGAGAGATAGATAGAGATGATTTATCCATATGCACATTTACACCTGTGTGGTTATTTTATTTTTATATGTTCTGTTTTAAATATATGATTTGGATCTTCATATTGAAACATCATCTACACTTAGATTGTAGTTATATTCATATTCTACTATATTGTTTCATGCTTAGAAACAGCAGCTAGACTCAAAGAATCCACAGATACAGCATTCAGGATCTATTAGTTGATCCTGGGTTTCGGTCCACAGCCTAATCGGTTGTGAAACATTCTGTGTAGTTCAGGCCCCCCTCAAATTCATGATCCTCCTGCTTCAGCCTTCTCAGTATTGGGGTTGCAGAAGCATATCAACCCTTCTGAGTTTCATATGGTGTTCTGTTTTGTTTGCTATGCTTATGCTTTACTTTGTGATGCTAGGGAATTTGCCTCAGGTCTTAGTCATGTTAGGCCAGCACCAAAGGCACCAGTAGCTCAGCTACATGCACAGCCCATTTAGATCTGTTATTTTGAGACAGGTCTCAATACATTTCCCAGGATCTCCTTGAACTCATTGTAATATAGGCAGGTTTCAAACTAGTAACTCTCCACCACCAGCTCCTGCTCACTGCATGATTTGCCTCTACCACCAGCCCAGTCCAGGATGTTTCTTTTGTAGTTGAACTTCCTACCCATGACTGTCTGTCTTTTTGCTTTTTTTTTTTTTTTTTAAGGGAAGATACCCAAAGCTCCACCAGAACAACTTGCAAACGGAAGCATAGAGCTGATTGGCTAAAATTTTCCAACGTATGTATTTATTAGTATGAGATCTAAAAACAAAAAAAAAATCTAAATGGGCTTATGAATTGCCATTTATTTTCACCAATTTCAAGTTAAGTCCCTAATGCTAAACAGGCCGCACTTCAAAGAGCAAAGTGTGTCACTGTAAAACACAATACTAATAAATTCCCAGGACCTTTAAGATATCCTTTTGTTTTCTAATATGAATAGCATAGATTTTTGAATACATGAAAAGTATGTGAAAAATATGAAAATCTTATGTGAAAATAAGATATAGTATTATAAATTATAAGCTATATAAGATAAGTTCTATAGCCTATCAGACTCTGAATGTAAAATTTCATAATACTCACAAAACCTTTTTCATTTTAATTAAGAAATAATGTGATTCAATGTAATGTGAAAATGACCAAATAGCAAGTAAAAAGAAAAAGTACTAAGTCACAAAGCCACACTTTTTTTTTTCCTTTCTTCTGAGTCAGGGTTGCTATGTATGTAGCCTTCACTGTCATGGAATCTCTTTGTAGACCTGGCTGGCCTCGAACCCACAGAGACCCTGCTGCTTTTGCCTCCCAGAGTGCTGGGATTACAGACGTGCACCACTGCACCCAGCTCACAAAGCCACACTTTTTAATATATTCTTGAAGCTTTTCTTAGTGAAAAGAATTAGAGGAAGTCATGATTCATTTTAAGACTGAAGAGGATTTGTTTTAAAGGCTTTCATTTATCTCCCATTGTGGGAACTGGAGCTGTATTTCATACAGTTCTTCTCTGTCTCATGTTTGTACAACAGAAGAGAACAACTATCATGTAGTTACCAATGGGCTGGAGAAGTAGGGTCCATCCATGAGACTGAAATAAAACTACTCTGGAGAAAATGTTTATAAATCTGCTTGCTTAACATAGTTCCTCATACATTTTTGTGTATAACTTTTCTTTGGTTTGATTTGTCCACAGACACATTCTAAGTTGTTTTAGTTTGCAATGAAGTCAGAGTCATGATACTGTGGCAGGATATTCCAAATAAAAAGGGAAGTCTTTGCTGTAGAGAGGTGTCTTCTCTGCTCTTTTCATGTCAGCTGTTGCTCTGCTCTGTCAGCCCCTCCAAGACTTGTCTCAGAAATGAAAGAACTCAGTATGTAGTCACACACCAGGCAAGCACTCTAGCATGGAGTCCTCTTTGTATTTTTGTTTTTAATTGAAACAGGGGCTTACTGGGTTACCTGGGCAGGTTCTTTCTCTGTATCTATATGGATCTTGAAGTTGTGAATCTTCTGCCTTAGGTACTTGAGGTTATTGTCTGTGTCACCAGGCTGAGATGTGGTCATCTTAGTTTAGAGATAGTTGAAGTGTTGGCAATTATTTTGCTTTGTAACCTGACATACATAGTAATAGCTCCTAAGTTCAAAGCAGGCACTGTAAAGGTTGTCACACTTCTCAAGATCTCCAGAGTCACTCAGGCCTCCCGTCATTTGGATAACTAGCTACTGATGAGCTCTTCTTCTTTGTCCAGGTGGTTGACTGGAGGACAATTGGAAGTCAAATGTGAATGAACCAAATTGGACTCTGGTAGTCATGCTACTTGCATAGAGAACACCTCTGTAAGGATGGTTCAGATTTCCTTGCATTGTCCTAGAGAGCTAGAATGCCTAGAAATTTTAGACTTAATATTATTTGAATAACTAGTTTGGATTTGTGTCTTAAGCTTTATATTACCATAAAGAGTTTATTGTGTTTTCTGTTGCACCTCATGTGTGTTATTTATCTGTAATTGTGCGTTTTTACTCTTTGCGAATGTTAAGAATTGCTATCTCCAAAGTGTTTTCATTCTCCTTAGTGTCTTGGACTTATTTTCTACTGCATGTAGATGTGATAACTGAATTACGCAAGTCACAAGAAAGCAGAGGAAGGTTATGGCCCCAATTAAAATACAAGAGAGTGATCACACAGCTAATCTCAGCAATTTGAGATGAAGTTGATGAAGAAGACTGACACAGATACCTGAATTAGCTGTCTTTACAAGTGGGGAAGAATCTTAAATTATTGCATGGTCTTTCATTAGCACTTTGTAATGAGGTAGAGGGACAGGAGTCAAACTCTGTGTCTCCCATGTCTGGATTAGAGTTGAATGTGATCATCTAAACACTTTAGACAAGCTAACAAGGAAAGCAGCCTGCTTTGGGATAAATTAGTACAGGATAGGAAGATAAGAATATGAACTCCTATTTCAATAACTTATAACCTACTTTCTATAGAAACTAAGACATAGAGGTAAAGTGGGCTGAAGTAATTTTCAACTTTGTTTTCTATAGACATCTTTCCTTTTCTGATTATTTGTGGTGGATAGATTTATTCCGCACTGTGTTGCCTAAATCATGGGTTACCCATAACCAGAACAATGTTCTGAATATGAAGCAGAAGGCAAAAATGAAAGTCTTGCTACTGAGCAAAGGCTTAACCAGTTCTTTGAAGGAAGATTTTTAAAACCTGGCTGAAAAACTTTCAACTAATTAAACAAAATGGCTGTCATTATTACAGTTCAGATAACTGCTATAAAAATTAGGTGAATATCTGTTACTATGGAGTATGTACATGATTTGCAAAATTAATCAGTTGGGCTATTCTCTTTGGTATAATTTTGAAAATAGATAAGTCATTGCTTGTATAATTGAAAGTTTTTTTCTTTCATACTTATAATCCTATATCTCTGAGCAAACACTTTGTTTATAGTTCAAAATAAAGCAATTAGATATCTTAGATTTATTTTTTAGTTCAATGATATAGAATAATGGTCGTGCTATCATCCTTTGGCTATCTGGGTTAGTCCTTCTATAATGCTTCTTAAAAATGAGGTTCTAGTACATGAAAATTTGGGTGGTGTTTCTGAATTTGCTCTTAAGAAGTGTCATTTAATACATACCCAAACTGTCACAGACACTGGAAATGATGTCTTTGTAACATAAGTTTAGATAAATACTTCGTTCAATGTATTGAGAATTGACTTGTTATGTTTTTTCTTGTGAGACAAGGTCTCCTTAATAGTTCTAGCTGCCTTCAAGCAGCTGTTCTTCCTTCAGCCTCCCAAACTCTGGCATTACACCACCACACCCAATACCAGTATTTGGCTTGTTTCTAATCATTAAATGATTTAAACTGCTCCAACTAAGATAACAATTCATAAGATATCCAATTCATAAGATGCTCAGGAAGCAGACCTTCTTAATGTCAGGAACACATCTAAGGAAAGAAAAGATGAAATGAGTGTCCAGAAGTTAACTTAGATGGAAATAGAGACAAGAAAGTAGAGGCAGGGAACTGTTGCTCAGGATTTGGCAAACAGCATAATCACCCAGGATGTGTGATGTGGGGGCCATTGCTGGACTCTGTTCTGGACTTTCTGTTGCTGTGTTAAAAACAAACCTAGAGAAAGTATTTGCTATACTGTACACAGCAGAGTCCATCACCATGGAAATCCAGAACAGGAACATGACAGGGTGCTCTGATGATGCTGATCTTTTATTAATCACAACCAACTTCTCAGCCCCAGCTAATTGGTATCCATTGTCCCAGCAAAGTACACCTCACAGGTCCTTAATCCAAAAAATGCTCCTGATAGAGTCTTTGTTTTCTTCTAGAACTTCTCAAGCTGGATCCCATTGTCCACATTGCTAACATTATCATCCAAGTCTCCACAAAATCACATTAAGGTCTGAGAGCTCAACTGTTTTTCCAGCTCAAAGCTCCAAAATTCTCCACATTCTTCACATAAAACAGTCTAAGGCATAAAAGCCACATGGTCCAGTACATCCCAGGAATTCCCCTCCATACTCATTATCAGTTTTCCTGTTTGTTTTGTTTTTGTGATAAACATCATAACTAAAACAACTTGGAAAAAGAGAAGGTTTATTTGGCCCATTATCAAGGCAAGAACAGAGTCAGGAACTGAAACAGAAGCTATGGTATAACACTGCCTACTAGTCCCAATCCTGTATTATTATTTTTTCACAGGTGAGATGAATCCTCTAATATTTTAAGGGATTATATGATAATAAGGTTAGGTCCACATATATAATCCAGGGTAATGTCACAATCCAATTACTTTTATTTATCTTTCCTTCCTTCCTTCCTTTCTTTCCCTCAACTCTCTCACTTTTTTTTTATCTCCTTCACTTCTTTTCTCCTTTTGTGTGGTGCTGAGAGTCAAATCCAGGGCTCTGTGTAAATGCTCTATCACTGACCTATGTCCCCAGCCTGCAGGGTCTTCAATCTTAATGATATCTGCAAGGTATTTTTTTGCCATGTGACAGAACCCCACCACCAGGCCTAGGGATTGGGATTTGGTTCTCACAGCAGGTTAGACCGCTGTGTGCTCATCCACACACACTTTACACAGGTTCATCATATTTTTTTTTCTAGAAGCTTAGCAGGAAAGTATTCAGAATCTTGAGGGCAGGGGCAGATCAAGAGAACTTTTCAGCGTGATAGGAGAACTTGTGCATGATTGCCAATGGGAAAGAGGACGCTAATAAAGAAAAATTAAAAGATTAAGCTCAGAGAATAGAAGCTCCTAAAACCATGTGCTTATGGGAGGGCTGAATGGGAGATGTGACTAAAATTAGTTGTCAGAGTTTTTTAAAACTTACCCTTAATTTTAGAACCTAGGGGATTTCAAAAATAACTTTTCTTTATCTGAAACACTAAATTAAATGCAGTGTGCAATAAATCTAGACTAATGAACACAATTGTTAGTTTGTTTATGTTCACACCCTATCGTGTCTCTAAAGAAAATGGCTTACAATAGTTTCTGGGTTGTTTATTTCAGCAATACGATGATACCAGAGCAAAGATTTCTGTTCTCCCCTTTGATTGTGAGCCATGTGTCCTTAACAACAATATCCAAAGACAATAGGAAAAATTCTCTGTTTATGGTCTCTTTTGAAATGAAAGAAAAGTTTTTTAGAAATCTCTATTGTTCCTTTGTTTACTTCTCCTGATGCACCATCAGAGTTACAGCTTATGTCCAAATATAAGCCTTTATCTTTCAAGTAGCATGGAATCAACCTCTACTGGATTAGATTCTCATCCTTGACTCTGCTTTTTCCTTCTTTTTTTAAATTTATTACACACATACACACACACACACACACACCTCTGATGCACACACCACTGCCACGCACACCACATGTTCCAAGACAGTTGGTGGAAGTCAGTTCACTCCTCTACTCTGGGACCCAGAAATCAAATTCAGGTCATTGGCCTTGTCAGCAAACATCTTGACCAACTGAATCATCTGTTCTTTTGCTTAAAAAAACAAATTCTACATACCTTTCAGAATTGTAAGATACTATTTAATCACTAGCACTTTTTCTTTCTCTTTTCTTTTTTCTTTATTACAATTTCTTCACTTTGTATCCCAG
The DNA here is from genome assembly GCA_028658305.1 of Pachyuromys duprasi. NCBI lineage: Eukaryota > Metazoa > Chordata > Mammalia > Rodentia > Muridae > Pachyuromys > Pachyuromys duprasi. The sequence goes on along the minus strand of CM053767.1, from coordinate 21,549,893 downwards.
CTGTAGCTCCCTCCTTCATACCCTCCCAATCCCATCCTCCCTCTCTCTTCTCTGCCCATGCCCCTTCCCCAGGCCACTGATAAGCGAGATCCTCCTCTCCTTCCATCTGACCCTATCCTATCAGGTCTCATCAGGACTGGCTGCATTGTCTTCTTCTGTGGCCTGGTAAGGCTGCTCTCCCATCAGGGGAAGGTGATCAACAAGCCAGCCACTGAGTTCATGTCAGAGACAGTCCCTGTTCCCCTTACTAGGATACTCACTTGGTGACTGAGCTGCTACAACTGTGTAGGGGTTATCTCCGTGCATGGTCCTTGGTTGGAGTATCAGTCTCAGAAAAGACCTCTACGCCCAGATTTTTTGGTTCTGTTGCTTTCCTTGTGGAGCTCCTGTCCCCTCCAGGTTTTCCTATCGCCCCCTTCTTTCATAAGGCTCCCTGCACTCTGCTCAAAATTTGGCTATGAGTCTCAGCATCTGCTTTGATACCTGCCTGGGTAAAGTCTTTCAGAGGCCCTTTGTGGTAGGCTCCTGTCCTATTCCTTGTTTTCTCCCTCTTCCGATGTCCATCCTGTTTGTCTTTCTGAGTGAGGATGGATCATCTTGCCCAGGGTCCTCCTTCTTGATTAGCTTCTTTAGCTGTACAGATTTCTGTATGATTATCCTATATTATATATCTAATATCCACTTATAAGTGAGTATATACCATGTGTGTCTTTCTGCTTCTGGGATACCTAACTCAGGATGATCTTCTCTAGTTCCCACCACTTGCCTGCAAATTTCACTATTTCCTTGTTTTTAATTGCTGAGTAGTAGTCCATTGTGTAAATGTACCACTATTTCTGTATCCATTCCTCCACTGAGGGACATCTGGGTTGTTTCCAGCTTCTGGCTATGAGAAATAAAGCTGCTATGAAACAATGGAAAAAAGATAGCATCTTCAACAAATGGTGCTGGTCTAACTGGATGTGTACACATAGAAAAATGCAAATGGATCCATAGTGTAAATGTAGCACAATTTCTGTATCCATTCCTCCACTAAGGGACATCTGGGTTGTTTCCAGCTTCTGGCTATTACAAATTAAGATGCTACAAACATGGTTGAGCAAATGTGCTTGTTGTGTACTTGAGCATATTTTGTATATATGCCTAGGAGTGCTATAGCTGGACCTTGAGGTAGCAAGATTGTCTGAGAAAGTGGCAGATTCATTTCCAAAGTGGTTGCACAAGTTTAGCTTTTTATGTGGTTTCAATGTACAGCCTGGACTGAGAGTTACTGGGTTATAAGTGGCTCTTCCAACTTGTTAGGACTCTATGCTCAGGTTTCTGATTCAGATGAGAGGGACTGTAATTTATATTTTTCATCAGCTCCCACATGATGCTGATGCTGGTGAGATCATATTTTGAGGGGTGTGTCGAAAGGGGCCATAAAACACATGCCAGTCATTGTTGAGTGACAAATCAGGTTTCTTCCACCAAAAAAAGGCAGCAGAAGCTGGAAGGGCAGCCAGCATGGAAGAGCAGGCAGAAACATTGTCTCAGCTTGTTGTCCTACCTTTCTTGTTCTAACCAGTGAGGGTAATATTACTCTCTGAAAGACAATGTAGTCCAGAGTTGCAGCCTCCAAACTTGGCTTCAAAGGCTTATGTTCCCTGATACATCCTGAAAAGGAGAAAGGCAATTGCCATATATTGGCATGTGACAGATACCAAAGATGATCTGTAGAGTTATCAGTATTCCCTCTGTTATGGCATCTATATATACTATGCACACATGTACACAATCAGAAGTCTGTGGCCAAAATTTGCACATCACCAACTGCAGGTTGCAAATATTTGAAAAGCAAAAATTCATCTCTATTAAGCATACAAGGATGTTTTCTCTCTCATTCTCAAAAAACACAGCAACTATTTGCATAGAATTTGCATTGTAATAGTTGCTGCAGGTAATCTAGAGGTGATTTTAAGTACAGGAGGAGTGTAGATTATATGCGAATACAGCCTCATTTTGTGTAAAGGGAACTTGATCACATGGATTTGAATGTATCTAGAGGTCCTATGACCAGATACAAGGAAGGACAGTGCCATATAATCTATAAAACACAGGCAGGTGCTTGCATGTGTATATACACAGGTAGAAAAACAGACATAACATAGGCAGCAATTAACCAATGTTGAGTTGGGTCTGGGGGACCCTGGAGTTCAGAGGTAGAAAATGGCCTTGGAAAGCTAAATAAATATTAATATATGATAATAATAAAAATTGTTAAAATAAAAGAAAATTATCTTAGGTGGCAAATGGGCGTTTAGAAACTTTTCTTGACAGGGAGAAAGACTGGGGAGCACAAGATTAAAACTCAGGGCTATAGAAATAAATAACTTAAGTGCTAAAGTGCTTCCTTTGTAAGTAAAAGGACCTGAGTTCAATCCTTAGAACTCACATTAAAAAAAAAAAAGCCAGGGTTGGCTGTGTATGCTTGCATTGCCAGCACTGGGGAGGAGGAAGACAGACAGATCCTGGGGTTCTTTGGCCAACAGATAAGCCTGCTAGGTGAGTTCTATGCCAGTGAGAAAGACTATCCCTTAGCAGGGTGTAAAGTACCTAAGGAGTTATAACTTAGGTCCTCTGGCATCAAAATACACATGCTCACACATGTAACTACACACACACACACACACACACACACACACACACACAATCACACAAAAAACAACAACAAAATTAAACAGTGAGAAAGTATTTTTATCTTAAAATGTTCCTTTTTTAAAAAAAATCAGATTTTGGTGTTTCTATACTTTTAACCTAAGGAAGTTATCAGTCAGGATTTTTCAGAGAGACAGAAGTAATAAGAGGACGAGTCAAACAAGTAAGTATGTGAAATGGGATTTATCAGGGCAATTGGTTCATGTGATCAGGGAGGACACACACACACACAGTTATCTGCAAACTGGAGATCAAGAAAAGCTGGTAGTGTGGCTACCTCCAAGTGTGAAAAGCTCAGAGTCGGGGAGTGCCTGGCACAATTCCTAGATAGAGTCAGAATCCTGGAGAACCCAGAGTTCTGATGCCAGAGGGCAAGAGAAGGGGGATATCCTTGCTCCAGGTGAGAGTGAGCTAGTTTGTCTTTGCCCTGCCTGGGCCCACTCGTGCTGTTCTGAGATCTTCTCAAGCCAACCTGCTGACTCATGGGTCAGTCTCCTGGAGAAACATCCCTGGAACCCCTCTCATAAATAACACTTTCCCAGTCCCCTTGGTACCCATTCACCTAGTCAGGTAGGCATGGGAAATCAACTGTCACAGAAAACACAGAGCAGTGGCCACAGCGGTTCTTGTGATGGTTAGATGCCTGTAAAAGGAAATCCATTTTTCCCCTGTAAAGAACGGAAGCCAAGAGAGGTTTGAAGCAACTTTTCTTTTTCACTGCCTTCAGGCAGAGAAGGGCAAACAATCCTTCATTCTATCACCTTTCCAGACTGATCTTTGCTACCAGAAACTTCTACTAGCAATTATTTTTGCCATGTCTGAACAGAAAGGATGGTGATGAAATTTATTCTGGGAGAATTTTTTTCTGCTTTATACCCCTCAGGATGGTTAGAGAAAGCTATGTAATGAGGCTCCCCTCATTGGGTATGTTCCTTAATCTCTAGGCACCCGTAGTATGTTAGGTGTTCCCCACATAGCATTTTTTTCATATCTTATAACAAGCCTTTTAATTTTTTAATTTTTAATTTTCTACTATCGGGTTTAGTTAGAAAGGAATCATACAGAACCACTGAATAGAAAACAATCTCACCGTTTTCTCTTAGACTTCTAGATAATGTTTAAGTTTAAAAGTATAACAATTAAAAGGAAAAGATTTTATTAACAATAGATGTATAGTCCCTAGCAAAAGCCCTGGGTATGTGACAGTGAGATTCATTAAATACATGAGAACTGTGTCAAACTGAGACAGTTGAAAAACAGATTTTAAGATGATGATTAAAAGTTTCCCTTTAATGCAATTTTCATTATTAGTCATTATTTCATATACAACTGATACGGTCCATGTGTTTAGTCATAATAGTTTCTCATATTTACTTGATGTCAATTAATGCTTAGGGGTAGAAATTAACCACCCTATGTACACAAGACACAATTCTTCTGTTGGTCACTTTTGAGGGACTATTTTTCCATTATGTCAAGGTCGCATTACATTCTCAGATCAAATTTAAAGTCTTCACATTGTCTTCATAGTCTGTCTTGAGGACTGACCAATATTTTTTTATTCTTTTCCTCTGAAGACCAAGCTGACTTGAGTAGAAGAGACAAAGAAGTCAGATATCTCATTTAATATCCTTTGGCCAGGCCTTCTCCCTAGAAAGTGTCTGGGATCAAGCTCAAAGACGTAAGATGTTCTTCTAAAATTCCCTAGGGTAGCAAGAGCTGGGTTTTTTTTTTTTTTTTTTGAAGCTCCAGCTTGCTGGTCAAGTTTGCCAGTCTCATGAGACACACAAATAAATAAAGAAGGAGATTGCCATAGCAATAATTAGCCAGCCTCTTTGCTTAATATCTACTTATTAGAGTATTCTCTGCAGCAGGAAAAATTAAGTTTATTTATCAGTTCTGAATGATTGAGGAAGTACAGTTTACTCCATGTTGAGCACTTAGAAAATGAACTCTGCCTTTTGTCTGAAAGAACACAGACTTCCAGTACACAGCAAATGAGATCATTTATGCAGGAATTTTCATTTAATTAAAGGTAACTTAATTGGTGCATAATATATTATTCAGCTAGGGTTAAGGGAATCTAACAGAGAATGAAAAAATGCAAATTGCATCTGCCTTCAGATAGAAAAGCCAAAAATTCAAGGAAATAGCTATGTACACTAAATCTTACCAACCGAGTTTTATTTTCAAGTGGCATTTATGTTACTTCTGTGGCACAGAAGGCATGAGAACATAAATCTTGCATCAAGAAGCTGAAATCTACTTTTAAAAATGATGGTAAATTCAATGTTCTTGTATAGAAGTTAGGTACAGGAACTCTACCTGCTTCATAGAAAAGTATGTGTGTATGTGTATATACTGAACACGTGCATGCATTTATCTTGGTAATTATAATACTGCAAATTCCTTCCAATATCACCACCATTTACCTGGCTGCATGCATGCCTGTGTCCGAACTTATGTTTTAAAAAGCTACAGCTGTTTCTTGTAAGTAGCTAATTCCACGTCTCTAAATAACACACCTTTCTTGCTATCACCCATTTGATAAATTTTCATATCATCTGAAGGTCTTGTTGTGAGAGATGAAGATTACTTTGTCATAGGTCAAGTTCTATCTCCCAGTTTCCCAATGTAGTCTATTACTGTGTATACTGTAATTGCTGCACTAAACTGCTCATCTGTAAAATGAGTTTATTTGCCACGGGTACTTCACAGATGATGGTGACTTAATGAAGGATGCATGCCAATAGCTTCATGTGCTGTTGGAATATGGTAAGCCCTCTGTAAGTCCTTAGTATTTTACATTAAGGTAGCCATACCCTAACTATGGTGTTGTAAGAATTAATAAATAGGTACACTACTGACTATACATTTAGATAAAATGAGTAAAATAATTATAGAAGCCATCATATTTAATTATGTAACCTAACATTCAAGTGAGTTTAAGTGAAACATTATGTAATCAAATGATTACATATTAATATTATTTTCAACAACAATATTTGAAAGTATTTCCTGCTTTTATGTTTTAAAAGATAGACTGGTGCCAATGGCTTGAATACAGACGGTAAACTGGGATCTATGGCTTGAATATGGCTGGGAGCCTGGGAACGAGGCCTTGAATATGGCTGATGGACTGGAATCTATTCTGACAGCTTGTGAGCTCTAGGGAGGTGAGTGGATCCTAAGTGCTCTGGTCTAGTCAATGGCTAATCACAAGAGAGAGAGTCATAATAAGATGGCATTGATGGGAGGTCAACATTCTCCTGTCCTCAGTTTAACAACATTGGTGCTGAAATTGTATGTTTGAGGCCCTAACAATTTTGCATAGTATGAAGGAAACAAATCTGGTAGTTATCCATAGATTCCAAGGCATATAAAGAAAAAATTGTGGGTACTTGGAGGCTCTGTGTTCCAACTCTGCTACCCAGGCATAGAGGCTGGCTTTCTAGCATGTTGTTCATACAGCGGTATTCTGTATCTGGTATAGTTTTAATGAATGCAGTCTGGTTAAAGTGATGCTCCCTTAGAATGTATTCTTGGAGAGATTTTTGGATCTTTAAACTCACCTAGGTAAGTTTTTCAGTTTTGAATTTTTCTTGAAAAAAAAATTAGGATTTAGTCTATGTTGGTTAGAATGTAAATGGGCTCAGAACACTTCTCATTTTAATTTTACGATTATACTTCAAAGTGGGTTTACTTTCTTCAGTGCTGTTACATTAATAATAATGCAATAAGACCTTCAATCTACATAGAAATGGGAGCTAGGGTTATTTCTAAAGGAAAACCTCTTATCGGTTCTATGTTGGCAGCTTTTAACATTATTAAATAGTTCACCAGGTACTGTCTGTGGTCATACTCTTCTAGAAGTATTTGAAGATTGTAAACCTGGAGTACTGAATTTAATGTGAAGATTAAAATGACAAATATTGCAATTAATTCACAAACAGCACTAAAAACCCTACCAATATATTATTTAAAGTTATATTTATACCTTTGTTTGTTTTCAATCTTTGAGTTAAAGGACATGCTGCTACATTAATGCAATGTTTAATTTTGTAAACAACGTGTTGGACTTTGGAGCTGATATTAAGATATTTATCAGTATAAACAGAGTTACAACTTTTTCATGTGCAAAAGAATAACAGCATTGTCTTATTTATCTATATTTTCCTTCAAGGCAAAGTGAGTTGCATTGCCTGTTTTACATTCTTCTACATTATGCTGTTGTGTTAGACTTCTTGTTACTGTGACCGAATGCCTGACACAGACAACTTAAGGAAGAAAAAAAATTATTGTGGCTCTTGGTTTCTGAGGGGTCAGTCCATGGTTGTTTGGCCCTATGCACTTGTACAAAACTTCATGATGGTGGGAGTGTGTGGTAGGGGAGAGACATAAACAGAGGGAGAGAGAGAGGGAGAAGGAGAGGGAGAGGGGGAGGGGGAGGGGGAGGGGGAGGGAGAGGGAGAGAGAGAGAGAGAGAGAGAGAGAGAGAGAGAGAGAGAGAGAGAGAGAAGAGTGCTCAAGGATTTACCTGTAGTAACTTATTTTCTTTAAAAGGTCCCCACTGCCTACTTTTCCTCACCTCCCATCAATGCCATCTTATTATGACTCCCTCTTATGATTAACCAGTGACTAGACCAGAGAACTTAGGATCCACTCACCTCCCAAGAGCTCATAAGCTGTCAGAATAGACTCCAGTCTACCAGCCATATTCAAGCCATAGATCCCAGTCTACCAGCCATATTCAAACTGTAACAAATTTAAAAAAACTCAAGCCAACAGTTAAAATGTACTTCCTTTAAAAGTATGAGGGACATGCTAACACTGTGCCCCTAAAATGGTACCCTATCTTCATGTCTATACACTAGCCACCCACCATGATCTTTTAAACACAGAGACCCAGTGTCTCCTTTATCACTAAAAAGTTAACTCTGATTCTATTGGAGGAACTAGAATGTTTGCTCTAGTCTGATAATTGTTCAGTTAAGGTAAATATTTGGACCTTACACTTGCTTTTGTTTTGTGCTTTTTTAATTGCTTGAAAAACTCTTCCCGACACCGAGTTATATTGTTTTCTATATTTTCTTTGGGTATTTCGTGGCTAAGGTTGATACTTAAATTTTTAACATGATACGAATTTACTTTTCATCTAACATAAAGTAAGAAACTTTATCTAGCTGTTCTTTCCAATATTGTTAAATAATTCATGTTCTCACCATGAACTGAAAATCTTGTTTTTATTATGTAATAATTATTATATGCAATCATATCTATTACTTCACAGGTAAGCATTTTTTCATGGTTAATTGCTGTAGGCTTAGAACTCTTGTTACACTTATTAAAATATAAAGCCGCCTTTCTTTTTTTCTTCATTTATTTATTTATTTATTTACTTTACAACCTGAATGCAGCTTCCCTCCCTCATCGCCTCCAAGTCCTTCCCTCTCCCCTCACCTCCTCTCATTTTTCCCTCCCCTTTCTCCTTAGAGGAGAGGCCTCCTATGGATATCAACTTGCCTTGGCATATCAAGATGCAGAAGGACTAGGCACATCTTTTCCTCTAGACATGGCTGTCCAGTTAGGAGAAAGGGATCTAAAGGAAGGTAACAGAGTCAGAGATGGGCCCTGTTCCTATTGTTAGAGGACCCATGTGAGAACCAAGCTGCATATCTATTTATATATAGGTCCATCTCATGCATGCTCTTTGGTTGATGGTTCAGCTCTGTGAGCCTCTTTGGGACCAGGATAGTGAATTCCGTAGGTTTCCATGTGGTATCCTTGATCTCTCTGACTCCTGCAATCCTTCCTTCCCCCTCTTCCACAGGATTTCCCAAGATCCACCTAATGTTTGGGTGTGGATCTCTGCATCTGTTTCCATCACCTGCTGGATGGATCCTGTCAGAAGACAGTTATGATAGGCCCCTGTCTATAAGTATAACCGAATATGATTATTAGTGTTGGGGTTGGCTCTCTCTCATAGGATGTGTATCAAAGTTGGGCTAGTCATTGGTTAGCCATTCCCTCAATTTCTGCTCCATCTTTATCCTTGTTTATCTTATAGGCAGGAAAAATTTTGGGTTGAAGGTTTCACAGGTGTGTTGGTGTTCCCGTCCCGCCACTAGAAGGCTTGCCTGGTTATGGGAGGTAGCCATTTCAAGTTCTGTGTCCCCTTTTGCTAGGATCACCCTCATAGGTTCCTGGAGTTTCCCTTGTCCTAGGTTTCTGTAAAGCCATCTTTATTTTATTCTTGAAACATATATTGTCTATTTTTGTGCAAGTATATTTAGGTGTATTTAAAATTACTTCCCAAACCTCATTACTCTCATCCACTTATATATTTGTTTCCAAATTTTACCTTTTTTAAAAAAGAAAAAGTTAAGCTTGATATTGTCATGAATTGATAATCTTTAGAAAATATAATCTAGCTTTGAGTAATCATAAATTATGGACACAATCTTTATTATGAGTAGAAAATACTAACAACAGCAACAATAACAAAAAAACCCTCAGGACTGTCCACATACAAAGTGTGTTCAGAGGCAACAGCTTGTCCACCTTAGTGTCAAAGGCTGAGGAGAGTCTCTACAAAGACTGTTTTCTCCTCTGAGGCTTATGGGTGAGTGGGAGCATCTGCAACCACGAGAATAACAATATAGAACTCATGGGTCCTGCTGTGTGGTACTTTTCCAATGTATCAGCTAGACAAGAAATCCAGACATTAATATTTGATTGGCTTATACAACGGGTAAGGATATTCCCTTTAGAATCTAAGTAGAGTGAAATTTATTGGTTTGTTTGCTGGAAATGAAATGTACAGAATTCTGTTATCATTTTCTTTTAATGACCCTTTTTTACTTGTACTTACTCTTGGGGATTTTACTGCATTAATAACAGGTATGGTAATTTGTAGCTCATATTCATCTGCAACAAAGTGATATATGACCTCAAAATGCTAGGTAGTAGACTGAGGATTAAGATGATTTTGTGATACAGGTACAGTGGCACACTCTAGTAGTCCCAACATTCAGGAGGCTGAGGCAAGAAGAAAGCTTGAAGCTAGCCTGGCATATGTAGAGAGACTGTCTTTAAAAACAAATAAGAGTTCACTTTGCAGTACTATCAGCACGCTGGAAGACCATGCTGAGAATGCAGCTTTCTGTGACAGGGTAATCTTCAGAGGAGACATAAATAAACAGCATTAAACAGTGAAGAATTCCCAGAATGCTCTGAAATCACAAGAAACCACCATCTAAGACCTTTTTGTTCCACCATAAATGCATTACTTAGGCCATTTTCCTCCTATTTTGTATATGTTTTGATTTTCTAGCTCCGAAAGTTTTTTGTAGTAGAGAGGGTAGGCTTACCACTGATAGTCAATTTAAGTTCTGCCTCTTGGGAGTAAAACAATATGACAGAGCAAGCGTCTCTCTTTAACTGATGTCCTACAAAGACTGAAGTAATGAAACCTAGAGATGTTTGTTTGTTTGCTTGCTTGTTTTCATGGCTTCTTATTTTGTGATGTTACCTCAAAGTCGTGGCCCAGATGGCAGAACATTTTATTATTATTATTTTTAATTCATGGGTGAGAGAAACATTCAGAACCCACACGTTCCATATTTCCACTTGTGTTGACAAAAAGAATGTAAGGCAAGAAGTGTTTCCCAATGTAATGATACTTCAAGTTGAATGCATTTAAGGAGATGGAGAAATTCATAGGTCACTTAATAAAAAGAATGGATGGGATGTGGCAGTTTAGAAAGAGGCACAAACTCATATTCTACTTCAGTGGTTCAATACTGCAGAAAGTGTGTAAACAATTAAATGTGTTGGAATAGCAAGAGAGAAAAATAGCAATGCATACCTGCTACTAAATTAAACCCTGAGCACATGCTGGGTTCACCAGGAAACTTGTTCTTGCATAAAAAAGAAGAAGAAAACTTTGTAGAGCTGATCTTATCCCATCCCTTATAACATTATTCCTCTGGGGGCAGGTGACAATCTGATTTTTACTATTATTCGGTTCTAGTTAAATGTTTGTCATTTGGAAATATCTCATTCAGAACTTAGGCCTGGTCTACTTCACCCCAAGATGGCTTCAGGGCAGGCACGGGAAGAAGCTTGTGTAGCCTTTCAGCATTGGTACATCTTGATGGGGAGATGTCTGATGCCCTCCTGTCCCCGCTGGCATGCCTTGAACCTTCTTGGCCTCTGTGAATATCCATTGGATTACCTGAAGGCTACATATTCTGAGCCATGGCCATGTGAGGCTTGATCATTGGCATGTTTTGTGAGTATCCACTATTGATCTCCATTGTCCCTGCTATGGCTTTTGGACATTTCATAGCCTCCTGTTCCTCTTAGGAGACCACTAGGGTCAACTTTAAAAAGTGTGTGTGTGTGTGTGTGTGTGTGTGTGTGTGAGAGAGAGAGAGAGAGAGAGAGAGAGAGAGAGAATATACTTACCATAATATTCACCATTTTAGCCACGTTTAAGTATAAAATTCAATAGCATTAAGTGCATTTAATTAATGTGCAACTCTCACTATTTCCAGAAATTTATCCTGGTCCTAAATATAAACCCTATACTCATTATTCCATACTGTACTCTGCTTTTCTCTCACCTCTATTAACCTAAATTTTGTCTTCTGTCCACCTGAATCTGATTAGGAATTTCATATAAGGAGATCTTACATTATTCATCCTTTTGTATTTACCTCGTTTACTTAAAACAATGTCTTTGAAACACATCCATGAAGCACATATCAGACGTCAATGATTTTTTTTATGAGTGGACACTGTTCACTGACATGAATATAGCACATTTGGCTTATCTATTGACCGTGGTTGTTTCTGTCTCGTGGCTATTGTGATAGGGCTGTTGTGAACATCGGTGTACAAGGATCCAGTCAAGCCCCTGCTTTTACTTCTTTTGACCATATGCATAAGAGGAGAATTACTTTTCGTGTCATCAATATTCTGTACCTATTAGAGACACAGGGCCTGGCAGCTGCTCACTCCTTCCATGGCTGAAGTGGGCAGGACATCGTGATGTTTCCTTTGCATCTGCTTGGCTACATATTTTCCCCCGTCTTTTCTCATTTGCTCTTGATGAATGAGAGCACTTAGGTGTTGCTGAGATGTTTTCTGAAGAGAAGGACAGTTTACCATGTGCTGTGATTCTGTCCAACCTTTTGTGTTTTACGTCACCTAGGAGTGGATGAGCCAAGTCACTCATATCGCCTTTCCTCTCTCATATTTATCCTCATCTACAAGTCAGAAGACATCCTATTTCCCATTCTTGCTGTCAGGAATTTTCTCTGTACTATATTCTTTTGCCTTTTAGGTGGAGGCTTACCAAAAGCATACTCATATCTCCATTTTGTTTTTAATATGTAAAGGGAACTTGAAGTTCTTAATACCTGTTGTATTGCTTGAGAGACAAAGCTGAAATCTCTTTACTTCTTTGATAATACCATAGCTCCTGAAACAACAGGTGCATCAGTTCAATAATGGGGACTGCAAGAGAAGAAAAAAATGCATGAGTAGTATATTGAAATGTCTGCCTTTGGTAGATTAGTAATACTTATCCCACTTCATTTCTATCCACTTTCTCTTCTTTGCTTCTGTTTTCCACCGTACTACCTGAGCTTTCTATGTGGGGATATGAGGAGCTATCACCAGTGGCATTTCCACTGCCTTCATCCTGGAGAATAAGAAGAAAAAGCTATGAACACTTTATACTGAGGAAAAGCTAATGGAGAAATCAGCAGGGTTGCTTCGATCAATTTAATGCCCTTTGCTTACTCTGCCAATGTCTGCCTACAAATTCTAACATCTAGACCTACTTCTATTCCTGTATCCCCTCTTGTTGTATACTCTGGCTTATAATTGGAGCAGAAACCTTGTTACAACCAAGAAGCTGGTGAGCCAAAGTTGTTCTTTCCAACACAGTGTCCCCTCTAGCTCCTTGAATTTTCTGGGTGGCCAAAGATGACCTTGGACTCCTCATCTTTCTGCCTTCACCACTCCGGGAGTGTTGAGGTTACAACTGTGTGCCACCCTGCCCAGTTTATTTAATGCTCAGAATTGAACCCAGGGCTTCCTGCATGCTAGCCAGCACGCTGACAACAGAACAATACCCCCAGCCTGCGCCAAAGTCTCTTGTTCCACCTCTTTCTCATGTCTAATTTCAGAGGTTTGAGGCTTCTGTGGGAATCTTCCACTTAGGTCAAAAGATGGACTTGTCAAGCAACATTTATGTCTACAAAGAAATGGTCAGGCTGATAAAAACCCAGCACCGTAGCGGTGAACTCTTGATTATCCTGTAGGTTGTGCTGCAGTGAAAACACTGGTTTTGTCTTTAATCTGTTGTGACCTGGCTCACTCTTCATCCTGCTTTGACCATGTTCCATGCATTTCATAGTGCAAGCAGATTCTGGTCATGGTCCAGCCTTGGAAATTCCATGAACACTTAGCCCATGTTTCTCTCAGGCTCTCTGTTCTGATTCTGCGAAGTGGCTGGAAAAACTGATTCACAGAAGGTAACTTGGCTTATCGTATAATTTGGAGTTCTTACACTTGGCTGGTCATGAGTATCATTTGTGTCATAAAAATTTGTATCATGAGTAGCATAAAAACTTTTAAAGAGTCATTAAATCAGAATCTTCACGATGCTCTCTGTTGGGTCCATGTTTAAGGATTATTCTGACGATCAATTTGGACCTTTTGGACATTTTATTTTCAGGTAAGATGCAAGTCTAACTGGAAATTCCCAACCCCACCCTCCGCACGCGCGAGCGCGCACGCGCGCGCGCACACATACACACACATATGAAACTACTGCAATGTTTTCTATGTTGGAGACCCAATCTCTGAGCTTTGCGTATGGTTCATTGGAATTCAGCTTTAGGTAGCTGTCATATTGGTGACAACTGAACAGGTAATATTTGTCCCAGGTGAGAAGCACTGACCCAAATCAGTACTTACAGATAAGAAAGAACAAAGCCTTCTTTTAAGGCTGCCCAAATATGATATCTTGAATGACACTGTACATATCCTTATTATGGAATTCAAGTTATAGAGATGGCTGAAACTTATAGGCTTGGAAAGTTACTATGAAGGGTATACAGAAAACAAGCCTGCGGTTCATCTGCTGGGACAGCAGAACTAAGGAAAATTAAAGATGCGCTGATTATGAACCAAGTCTGGAGTGCCAGTCTTTTCCTCTAAGAACTATGACCTAGCAGCTTTTATGAACACAAGTATTGGCTTTGCTTTTTAACTTAAGGCACACGGCTGGAAGTTTCAAGTGCAGCTGCATTCAGAAACTTAAACTGGGAGTTCTCTGTCTCTTGACCTCATTCTCTCTTGGCTGCTGTTCTTATTGCATTGTCTTCCTTTTCAAGTCGTCTCTTCAAGTGGCAAGGAAAAAGATGGCTGTTGAGTGTACCAAATATATTCCCTTGAACAACGCAGAATGAAAACAGCCCCAATCTCTGATACCATCCAGTCTAAATGTCAAGGAGAACACCGAGTCTTCATGCTCGAGCCACCTTTCTCTCCCTGAATGTGCTACTATAACTCCAGGAATCATTAGCTTACCTACGTGACACTCCCCTTAGTTTTGGAGACATTACCTGTCTACTAAGACCACTGAAGGTAGAATACAGTTGCTCCATAAGGGATGTTCTTTGAAAAACAAGCAAATTGTTTACTCTGTCAGCCTAAAACTCCAGCAAACTCTGTAGTGGGCAGTTCTGGGACAAGAACAGTAAGATTCCTACTTTGCTATTTCTAGTGGCCCACAGGAAGGATTTGTGACTGCAACGGAGCTACATTTTACCACACAGTCACAAATGAACCTGCAATTGATATAGTATGTGAACATGTTGACAGCTATTTTTTAAATGGCTTATTATATAAACCTTTCTAAGATAAGTGTGCTGAACTACATGGAAAATAATAAAGCCTTTATGGCCCTTATGTATGTATATGCAAATGTGGTTTTATACCGAGATTATGACCTTGAACTTGAGCTGCCCACGCTGTCCCAAAACCTGTTTAGTGATGCTTAATAAGAAAAGAGGTAGCCAGGAAATGTTAAGCTAAAAGCGTGTAATTCAAAATTCATTAAAACAACCCCTGAAGTACTTCTTTTCAGGTATTGAAAGCAAGTAATTAAAGGAATTCTTTTAACTGGTTCCAGTGACGCCTTCATGACATTATTATAAAGCCAAGGTCAAAAAATAATTTAGAGTTTGGTTCAGTATTATATTTCGTGCCCTTTAAAAATGTTCCATGATGGATTCTGATTGTTATTTGGCAATGTATGTTGTACCTAACGTCTGGATACAGATGAACAATAATTTGTAATTTAGCTATCACTAATTAGCATCATTTATGAGAGATCATTATTGCCTTTTCACATTTTGAAAGACATTTTTTTTTCTCAGTTTTGCTAACACAAACCATCTTTGCTGTTTTCAAGATTTAACTATTTGTATTGAGATTATTAGAATGAAATTCCATGCCTTCTCCATTCTGCCTTTTCTTTATCCTGGACACACAATGTGGCAGACACCAATCTGAGTTATCACATGTGCAATTTTTAAAAGTCTGATGGCATCCTGAAGAGATAAGTGCTTTGACTGCCTTGCTTTGCATGTGATGCCGAGGGTTCCAGAGCCACATGGCTGTGAAGTCCTACCACCAGGATTCCAGCCCATCTGTTTACTTTCAAAGTCCCAATCCTCGATACTTAGTCTTCTTCCTCTCTGTCTCTTGCTAAACAAAAATTGTATTAAATTAAAAACAAAACTTTAAAGCCACTAAATTAAATGAAGACTCTGACCACAAAATTACCTATTCCTCCAACCTGTTTTACATATTAAATTGAAATAGAAACTTAAAAGATGTCAATTTGTAGTTTAGCCTTAGTTTTACACCTACGTCTTCACAAATATTTCCAAAATGGGCAAAGCTGCTCTTTAAAACTCTCCCATCCCTACTTTTTGGCTAATGTGTAAAATGAAACATAAAATGCTTCCAGTACAATATTTGCCTGTAATATCTTACTTTGTAGTTGAAAAAATAAAATAGTTTTGTCTTGACTGACTTTTGGCTGGGGTCACCCCAAAGCAGGCTGGGATTACTTTTTACCCTAAGAGAAGGGTACCTGAACAATTCCACTGGGAATCCAAAGAAAGAGGCCTTAATTGCCAAGGTGATGGGTTGAAAGCATTTTCTAAGGGAGCTTTCTCATAGAGTGATGCTTCTCCTCCATGGGAAATGAAAGAAAAGGGTGTTCTAACAAGATAACCTGGTATAAGGAACCAGGGCAAGTAGTTCATACTGAGAGGAAAGGAGTGTGCTCTCAAGGCCAGGCCTGTTTCTTTCAGTGTTTTGGACAACAACCTGTGTACCTTCTCAGTGCCTTGGAAGGCCCAGCATAGTGTTGGTTAACACACCTCATCAACTTGACTGGCTCTAGAAACACCTAAGAAACAAGCTTCTGGGCAGGCTTGTGCTGGATTACTTAGATTCTATTAGCCTCTGGGCTCACCAGTGAGAAGATTAATTGAGGTGCTAAGACCCATCCTTACACTGGACCAAATACAAAAGGGAAAGAGCTGAGCACACGCTAGCGTTCATTGTTCTCTGCTGCCTGACTGCAGGACTGTGGATACAGTGTGAGTGACTGCCTCAGGCTTCTGCTGCCCTCCTTTTCCCAGCATTATGGACTGTACCTCAAACTGTGAGCCAAAGGAAACTCTGCTTTCCATAACTTGCTTTTTCCGGGTGTTTCATCATATCAATAAGACCAAAAAGTAATATATTTATTTGGCTTAGGCTCAAGCCTGTTGGACAAAACCTACCCCTGCCTGGGTCAAACAGCAGTCAAGGCTCCCAGTGATACTTTCAGTCAGGGCAAAGAGAGAGGGAGAGAGAGAGAGAGAGAGAGAGAGAGAGAGAGAGAGAGAGAGAGAGAGAGAGAGAGAGAGAGAGAGAGAGAGAGAGAATAGACCTGAAGGTAGATACAAAATAATTCATACAAAGCATAGTGTGTGGTGTGCTTCAAAGTGGCACTACTGTAGTAATAACCATACATATTTGGGGATCCAACGATCCTGTTTCTAGCTTTGATGCTGATGGCAGGCTGAATGTCAGGAACTGGATTATTAAGTTATTAGCTCCGACTTAAGAGAAATTCCAACCTGGGGTCTGGAGGTAGACAGTGTGTCAGGGACATAGGAAAACTCACTCCTTCCCCCAGCTGTTATCTCCTCCCTGGAGGTGATGTGCATGGCTGGCTTATCAGTTCTAGTTTGGGCCGCACTGCCTGGTGCCTTAGTTACTTTTCTATTGCCATGACAGAACCAAGGCAACATATCAGTTAATTGGAGCTTTGCTTACAGTTTCAGAGGGTTAATCTAAGACTGTTGTGGTAAGGTGTATAGCAGCCGGCAGAGCAGATGGACAAGTGCTTACCTGTCAAGACAAGTATCATGGGGCAAAGGGAGAAACAGAGAGAAGGAAATTAGTGGGTGTGGCATGAGCTTTTAAAACCTCAAATCCTACCCTCAGTGACAGATCTCCTTCAACAAGGCCACGCCTCTTAATCCTTTCCAAACAGTTCCACCAACTGCAGACCAAGCATTCAAGTATATGAGACTATGGGCCATTCTCATTTACAACACCACACTTGGTACCTTTCTGGTATAAACTAAAGTGAAAAATATCCTTTCACAAACCGATTTTTATATATTTGGTTCACTTCATCCAGCTGTAGATTAGCTCTGTGTGCTATCATTAGGACTTCCTCTTAGTATCCGACATGCCAACAATAAAACATGGATTTGCAACTCATCCCAGATGAATTAGTGGGATTTTGTCTAATAGAGAATTATGTTAATGGGCAGCCTTAAAGAGTAATCTCGCCACGGGATAAAATAGGTCACAAAGTTAAACATTTTGATGAATTTGTTGCCTGAGACAATCTTCCAGTTCCGATATTCTATAGTTCTACATAGTTTTGAATTTTATTTTGCCATTTTATGTGTGTAAGTATTTGCCTACATGATATTTGTGCATCCCATGTGTACCTTTTGTCCACAGAAGCAAGAAAAGGGCATTGGATCCCCTGGAACAGGAGTTGCAGATGCTGTGAGCTGCCATGGGGGTTCTGAAAACTGAACCTGGTCCCTCTGGAAGATCAGCTGGTGCTCCTAACGGCTGACCCATCTCTCCAGCTCCACTCTATGAATTTTCTCATAGGGACTAATTTCCCCCTTAAATGCTGACAGCTTTCTATATGAGGACTTCCCTCGGGATTGTCAGATGTCCATTTCTGGCTTGTCGAGTCTTTTTCTTCTAGTTGGTGATAATCAGGCCAGCTTGTACCATCTCCTGACTCATTTGCCTCTTCCATGCTTTCCTGAAGATTGCTGTCAGCTTTCTTGCCACTCATTTTTGAGTTATGCTGTAACCGTGAGATATGATTTATTGAGGATAGGCTACCTGAATTCACTCAGGGAAGCATTTGCTCTTTGTAATCCTTCACCTCCCTGGAATGTCAGTCCTCTCTTGCCAAGGCTCATGCCTGTCTCTTTACTCCAAATCATCTCAGTGACAAAGACAGAAGCAGAATCATGGCAGCTTCTTCTTGTAGCTGTTGTTTATGGAGCACTGGAGCATTAGTGCAGACTGGGCCCCAACTTCCTGTGGCCTTGACCATCGTTGCCACTTTGAGAAATTTTTGTTTCAATTCTTGAAAAATTTTGACTCAAAGTTCACCTTGACATTTAATTTTGCTGTGCTTTGTCACTAGATTGTGTCTGTCAGATTTGCTTTTTCATTTCTTGTACGTCTCTTTCTCCACATTTAGTTGAGAACAGCACTGACCTCTGTGTAGGGTGTCTGATGACCCCTGCAAGCATTTATGAAGATTAATAGCAGTCATGGAGTGATTTTTGTTCCTTGGCCTCTTTCTTTACCCTTTGGAGGTAAAATGTCAGCAAATGTAAAGATCCTTTCAGTTGGCTTAGCCCAGCACTCCAGGACTGAGTACTCTCTACTCACCTGGAAAATAGCCCAGATACATGTATGACCTTCCATTCCTACCACCTTCTATGAAAATCCTCCTCATCCTGTCAGCTTAAATCAGATGCCACCATGATTCTCTAGGCTTATCCTGATAATGTAATTTGTCTATATGATGATTGTCCTACATAATGTCAGTTATTATCTTAACACACCTTGGAAGAAGAAAGCTCAATTGAGGAATATCTCCATCAGATTGTTCTGTGGGCTTTTCTGAGTGACATTTTCTTGATGGTTAATTAGTACACAGGAGGAAATACCCCACTGTGGACAAAGAGCCCGGCTGTAGAAGAACAGTAGCTAGGGAAAACAGGGAATCAATCCAGAAAGCAGAATTTCTCTTAGGTATCCAATTCAATTCCTGCCTTGAGTTCCTGCTGTGGCATCCTTCAGTAGATGATGGATTTTAGTCTGTAAGCCAAATAAATGGTTTCCTCTCCCAAGTTGCTTTTGTTCAGTGATTTATCACAGAAACAGAGAGGCAAATTGGAACCATGAGAGACATGCACTTCAGGTTCCTGTGCCATTGCTGTTACTTATCCTGCCCTTCTTGTTCACAGAAGATAGTGAGCACGCGGTAGACATTCTCTGTTGCCATGCTCATGTTATTTACCCTGAAGCACCTAGCATTTGCCTTGTAGCCAGAAGTCACTCAGAAAATGTTGACATGGTTTAAATCTTGTAGGCTTGTAATGATTCTCAAAGCAGTAAACATATAAACTGCAATCTATAGTTGCACATAATCTTAAAAGTACTATATAACAAATCATTGATAATGTTGATATAATCACCAGCCTTATTTTGGTGGTTTTACTTTTCATGATGGTTAAGATATCCAAATTAAAATATGTACCTTTTCATATATTTTCATGACATTACTTATTCTAAGAGCTAAATTCACACTTATTACTTTTAGTGGGTTATCCTTTGATTCATTGATTCACTCATTGTTTCTTCCACATTTATTCCCTAGCTCCCAAATGGAAAGAAGTGATGGATCTTGCATAATCTCATCCCTGGGCCCCTGCACTAAACAGTAATTAATACAAAGCAGGACATAGAAGATTCCTCTCATTCCATCTTTGTAATGTTGTCCTCTGACCATGACCACAAAAGTGTTTTCCTAGAAAGCAGCCCATGTGAAAGAAATGTTGAGTCTAGCAACAGTGAAGCCTTGCTTGTAGTCTTTTTCCTTATGTTTTATTCATGGAAGAAACTATCCACTCATTTTGCCTTTTAGTAAATATGGACTGAGCACCATCATCATAAAAAGAGTGAGGTGAGAGAGAATAAGGTGACAATGGAAGGTAAAGGGAAGGGGTAGAAGGGGTAGAAAGTGATTGAGGTAGTTTTTCAGACTGTATACTGAAAAGGTGGTATTCAACCAAAGGAGCCATGACATTAGGCTGATATCAGACTAATCAAGCCTTATCAAACCATGTGCCCTGGCATAAAATGGAGCAAACAGAGAAAGGAAAACCCTTCTCTAATTAGCATAAAGACCTTCTTATTTATCAAACTTTGCATGGTAGGGCTGCCTCTACCTCAAATGGACACCATTCTTTTGCAACTTAAGACATCCTATGGAATAGCAAAGGCCGTGAAAATGAAATAGCAACACGCTTCATGCATGTGCACAGTTGTCAGAACAATCCTTTAACAAACTAGGGCAGAAATGCAGGAAAGATAATGTCACTGGAGATATGATTGGAGGACCTTCTAATGAATTGGAAATATGTGGTGTGAGAAACACGGGGAAAGTAAGAGGAATCTCTGACCCAAGCAGCGGCTGTTGCTCTGTCTTCAAAGATGGAGAACCCAGAAAGGGAGACCCAGAACAGTGAGGGTGAGATTGAAGAGTTCTGTTCTGAGGGGATGCCTGTGGATTTCCTATTTTATATATCATTGGGGCTCTCATAAAGCGGCCACAAGAGAGTGAAGTTTTCTGTGTCCCAAAGCCTAAGAGAAACAAACAAACAAACAAACAAAAAACCTGAGCTTGGAGTTTAGACAAGTCATTCAACATCTCTGGACCCTTTGCCAATGGAATTAGGTCCTCATTACTCCCAAAGTCCTTGCCTGCCATAAAACATGGCTCTTATTTTCTATTTTCTTTTGCTTATCTTGATGATATTCTCTGTATAGCGCAAATATAGAGGTTGGCAATGATAAGTGTTAGTAAATTAATGTAGATTCTCTTCAGCTAAAAATACAAAATCAACAATATACACAAAACTACCTAGACATTTTTACAATCGTATTATATATTTGGAGACTTGTGGATCCAGTTTCAAGTTTGTATTACCAGTAAAAGCCACTCCTCCACCATGCATTTAGGGAAATCACAAGCTACTCTTCTGGATAACCACCAGCCTCCAATATGACTTTGAAAAATTGGAAGGAAAGTCCTTTTTTTGTGTGTGTGAGCCAATTTCATGAAACACAAAACAATGCCTCAGTTCTTGACTCAAAGCCGAAAAGCTGTAATGGCCCCATAAATGATTAAAACAGCAGCTGTTAATGTCTTGGAAACAGATTGATCAGTTGGAGTACCTTAAAAAATATCTGGTTTCTGCATGCCTTTGAGCAGTATGAACTAATTCTGATGTGAGACTGAGAATGGGGGAGTTAGAACCTGAAAATGTCAAAATAATTATAAAAATCCTGGCAAGGGCTGCATCTCTCTCAGGCAATTATTAGTATATTTTAATACTTTAAAGAAAGGCATAAAATTTGGAAGGTTTTTGGTAAACAAGACTCAGATTTTGTAAACTTATAGTGGCCCTTATTTAACTGGTCAGGGTGCTAGAAGTAAACTATCTGAGTATTGTTATTTACTTAGTGAGGATAAATTCTGTGTGCCCAACATGCGTCTGCTATGGAGTAGCTGTGATATAGGACACAAAGTCCCTATTTTCACTAAGCCTATACCATGGTTTAGAGAAATTGATAAGTACCTAGTAAGTAAACGACACATAATAAATCAAACAGCGGTAAGGCCTATGTTGGAAATAAAGTTAAAGTATTGGGAAGCTATTGTAAAGTAAAATATTCAGAAAGACCTCTCCAAAAGATAGCATTTGAGTAGAGACTTCAATGGTCAGAGAAAAGCTGCCTTCAAAACAGATTTGGGGAAAGATACTAGCTATCAGCAAGACCCAGGCATGGGAATGGGCAGAGATAATAATGGGTTGTCATGCTTGGCAAACAATGAGAAGGGAGGTAAGATCAGAGCCTAGTGAACAAGCAAACGATTATGAGAAATAAAATATGAAAGTTCGGCAGAATCTAGATGAAGTATTGCCTTCTAGCTCATAAAAAGTTGGATATAATCCTGTTAGAAACCACATCCTTTCACAGATACTAAACAGGAAAAGGACAAATCAAATTTATTAATACATCCTTCAGTGTGCTGCATAGAAAGTGAGCTATGGGAACCACAAACAGGAGAAACACCATACGAGATGAGCCTAGGGGTCCAGGAAAAAGTAGATAGAGGACTTGAAGTGGGGTGGAAGTAGAATGCTGGTCAGAAGTTTGTTAACATGGTACAGTGTTTGAAAACTACAAGATTTACAAGACTCAGATTTCGTACATGAGGAAAAGAGAGAGATAATTGTCTGTGGAAGTGTTTATAGGAAGGGAGGGCAGAAAGATTGTAAAAGATCCAGGATAAAACAGTGTCTTCTGAATATGACAGGATTGCTGGACTCAGGAACTCACAGGGAGTTCAGCAGCAAATTTTCAAGGAGGAGAGCCCTTCCTTCCCCAGAATAAATGATGACTCTCAGATGATCATGGTGAGAAGCTGATGGTACCAAGAAACACATTTATTTTGTATGAAATCAGGGACTTATAAACCTTGGACAATGGGAGGGGCTTTGGGGGTGAATGTGTTTGATTTGCCAGGGCTAGATGTACTAGGGATACTTGGTTTACATGTAACAACACAGCACTATTATAAGAAGGGAAAGCAGTACTTAATTATCTCATGGGTGGGGAAAGAACTCCAGGTATGGTTAAAGGTCATTGGTTGAAAGCCAAGGCATCAAGATATCTCATTAGCATAGAGTGGCTGTCTGCAGGAAACCCCAGGTGCTTGCTGAACAAGGTTTCTTATTGGGAAAGGGTTGGGTTTGTAATCTCCCTGAGGGCTATGTGACACTCCTTAGAAAATCTGGGGTTTCCAAGATCAGGCAAAGAGGGAACTCATCTGAGAAAGTGGGTCCATCATCTTATGGAGCTCAGAGGCTATCTAGACTTAAACCTTAATAGGATCCCACACTTAATAGGGTCCCTCTTCCTCTGTCTCCTGTCTTTGTCTCTTAATTCCTGACCTTTGACCCTCCATGCTAAATACACCTCCTTTGTGCTGAGATCGTGGTCTTGGAGTATCCTGAGCCCATAAGGTTCCCTATACTATTAACTGTTCTATTGCTGTAAAGAGACATCCTGACCAAGTCAAATCATACAAAAGAAAGCACTTAATTGGGTGCTTGCTTACAATTTCACAGGTTAGTCCATTAACATCGTGGCAGGGAGTATGGCAGCACACAGTCGAGCATGACGCTGGAGAATTAGCTGAGCGTTCTACATCTTGATCTGCAGTCAGCAGAGGGAGAAAGAAAGAGAGGGAAAGAGAGGGAGGGAGGAAGAGAGGGAAAGCCATAGCAGAGAGAATTGCAGAGAAAGAGAGAGAGAGAGAGAGAGAGAGAGAGAGAGAGAGAGAGAGAGAGAGAGAGAGAGAGAGAGAGAGAGAGAGAGAGAGAAAGACGGCCTGGCATGGGCTTTTGAACCCTCAAAGCCCACACTCAGTGACACACTTCTTCTAACAAGACTTTACCCCCTAATCTTTTAATCCTATCCAAGTATTCCGTTCTCTGATGACTAAGCATTCAAATATATGAGCCTATGTGGACCATTCTTAGCCAAACTCCCACACTAGAAATTATTTCTAGTGGAAGGCTGAAGTATTATGAACATGGAGGTGGGGTTGAGAAAAAGCAGCTGGGAGATAAAGGAAGAAGTGATACAGAAAAGCAGTAGATCGATCAGGAGTGGCAAGAGATAGACGAGGTGATGTAACATGAACAGTTCCACATCCCTGCTCTGAGCTGAGATGGGTCCTTAGACAAGCCTTCATCATCACTAATAGGGTGTGACGTACCAGACCAAGACTTCCAATTTACAAAGTTTGACAGATAAGTGCTGCAAGATTAGGGTCCACATGAAAGGTGTGGTCTTGGGTTTTTCTATTCTTTCGCACACATGGCCAAGGTGCAAGATCAATAATAAGGAAAGACTGGAATATTATTGACAGATCCTCAATTTTCTATTCCAATCTTACTTGGTCAATTCAATCGAACAAGTTTCTGATTGAGGCCGAATAAACAAAAACAAGAAAATGCTAGAACATTTAGGGAATATGGATACAGAGCTAGGTAAGCATCAGTATAATTTGGCCTTTGACCTTTGTGTCACATAGCTGTCCCCCTCCTATTGCATAACTATCGAGGAAGACAGTGAATGTGATTTCTAAAGAACAAAATCACACATGAAAAAAATCCTTGTAGACAAATTGCCACTTTTAACCACCTAAGATCTTTTCTGAAAAAAGGCAGGTTATATATAAATGACCACTGTTTCTTAGATGAGTTTCTAGCAGTTGGGCATTCAGGTCTCACCGGACACACACTGAGCAACTCCCGGTCACCAGCTATTGCTGTAGCATGGCATTCAAGCATACAATGGATGTCCTTCCATTATGTTTCAAAAGCTTGTCAACTGACAGCCAGGAATCACACTTCACCTCCTGTCTTCATTCTCAGGCTTGACACTGAGAAACTTTCAATGTGCTAAAAAGGATGCAAAGTCAGCTTGCTTTTAGACCATTTATTCACTCACTGCCTAACTGTAGTTGTGAGATAACAAAACAGAAAATGTAGACCCATGATGGAAAGCATGTTTTCTAAATGTGCTCTTTTTCTGCTAAGTTGGTATTCCCTGGCTCAAGTGGGATAATCATTTGCTTTCTCATTCCAAACAGCATTGGTCATGAAATTCTATCAGTTCTCCCTCTAGCATTTGCTGATGGGATGCTTCTTCTGTATCTTCTATGTCTCTGTTTGGGACCAAGAAAGTTTTCCCTCTGGTTGCTTAGCATTTTTTCTTCCTTTTAAATCTTGTTTTAGTGGTTTCTCATTGTAGTTTGGGTGAAAATCTCTCTCTCTCCTTGACTGTATATGTGGATGTGTGCATGTTTGGATGTGTTGTCTATGTGTTCATGTGCATGTGGAATCTGATGTGTGTACCTGCATGTGAAAGACAGTCTTCCACTATTACTGTTCATGTTAGTTTTCAAGCCAGCGTCTCTCATCGAGCCTGGAGCTCCTTGATTCAGCAGTGTTAACTAGTCAGCAGTTCCAAGGCTCCTGCTCTCTCCACCTTCCCAGTGCTAGGATTATAGGAATGCACCAGTATGACCAGCTTTTGCATGGATGTTGGGGCTCTGAACTAAGGTCCCCATTCTTATTTGGCAAACACTTCACTAATTGAACCATCTTCTTAGTCTCCATGAGTGACCTTTTGAAAAGCCAAATTATATATATATATATATATATGCATAAATATAACTATAATAATATACATGTATGAAAATGCCATAAAGCTATTATTTTGCGTATTTAATAAAACTCAATAATAAATACATAAAATAAAATCCACATAGTTGCTTCCAATTTCCCCAGGTCATACCCTGATACTGATTTACAAGTCCCTTTTCCTTTCTGTGGTCTTTCATCTAATTTCCCAGCTGCTTCTCTGGCCTCTCCAGTGCCTCTCAGTGCTCAGGCCACATTGCAGGGTCAATAATACAAAGTGTTCTCCTGACTCCAGGAGGTAAAGGACCCCAGATGGGAAGGTCACCTTTCCCTTTAAAACAGCTCCTCTACGAACATACCTCTCCAGCATGTGTTGTCACTTGAGTTTTTGATCTTAGCCATTCTGACAGATGTAAGGTGAAATCTCAGGGTCATTTTGATTTGCATCTCCCTGATGGGTAAGGACGTTGAGCATTTCTTTAAGTGTTTTTCTGCCATTCTACAGTTCTCTACAGAGAGTTCTCTGTTTAGCTCCATACCCCATTTATTAATTGGATTACTTGATTTGTTGCTTTTTAACTTCTTGAGTTCTTTATATATACTGGATATTAGCCCTCAGTCAGATATAGGGTTGGTGAAGATCCTTTCCCAGTCTGTAGGCTGTCGTTTGGTTTTGATGACAGTGTCTTTTGCTTTACTGAAGCTTTTTAGTTTCATGAGATCCCATTTATTGGTTGTTGTTCTTAGAGCCTGTGCTGTTGGTGTTCTGTTCAGGAAGTTGTCTCCTATGCCAATGAGATCTAGGGTCTTTCCCACTTTTTCTTCTAACCAATTTAATGTGTCTGGTATTATGTTGAGGTCTTTGATCCACTTGGACTTTAGTTTTGTGCAGGGTGATAAATATGGATCTATTTTCATTTTTCTGCATATAGATATCCAGTTGGTCCAGTACCATTTGTTGACGATGCTGTCTTTTCCATTGGATGGATTTGACTTCTTTATAAAAAATCAAGTTTCCATGAGTGTGTGGGTTCATTTCTGGGTCTTCTATTCGGTTCCATTGATCCACTATTCTGTTTCTATGCCAATACCATGCAGTTTTTGTAACTATTGCTCTGTAGTACAGTTTGAGATCAGGGATGGAGATACCTCCAGATGGTCTGTTGTTGTACAGGATCTTTTTGGAAATTCTGGATTTTTGGTTTCTCCATATGAAGTTGAGAATTTTTCTTTCAAGGTCTGTAAAGAATTGTGTTAGTATTTTGATGGGAATTGCATTGAATATGTAGATTGCTTTTAGCAGAATAGTCAATCCATGAGCACGGGAGATCTTTCCATCTTCTGATATGTTCATAGCTGCTTTATTCATAATAGCCAGAACCTGGAAACAACCCAGATGTCCCTTAGTTGAGGAATGGATACAGAAATTGTGGTACTTTTACACAATGGAATACTACTCAGCAATTAAAAAGGAGGAAATCATGAAATTTGCAGGCAAATGGAGGGACCTAGAAACGATCATCTTGAGTGAGGTGTCCCAAAAGCAGAAAGACGCATATGGTATATACTCACTTATATAGACCTATAAGATAGGATAAACATACTGAAATTTATACACCTAAAGAAGATAAACAAGAAAGACGACCTGGGATAAGAGGATTAATACTCACTTAGAAAGTCAAATGGGACGGACATTGGATGTAGGAGTAAACAAGTAGCA
>CM053767.1:21486634-21522673 GCA_028658305.1 Pachyuromys duprasi | reverse complement strand
TAGTATGACTGGAGAGGACAGGAGCTCCGCAAGGACCAAATATATCAGGGCACAGGGGTCTTTTATGAGACTGTCTCTCCAACCAAGGACCATAAATGGTTATAACGTAGAACCCCTACTTGTATATAGCAAATGATAGCTCAATACCCAAGTGGGTACACTAGTAAGGGGAACAGGGACTATTTTGGACATGAACTCAAAGACTGTCTCTTCAACCTCCCCGCCCCCCCCCCCGAGGGAGGAGCAGCCTTGCTAGGCCACAGAAGAGGACATTGCAGCCATTCCCAAAGAGACCTGATAAGCTAGAGTTAGATGGAACGGGAGGAGGTCCTCCCCTATTAGTGGACTTGGAAAGGTGCAGGGAGGAGATGAGGGAAGGAAGGGTAGGATAGGGAGGTGATGTGGGAGGGGGCTACAGCTGGGATACAAAGTACATAACCTATGATTAATATAAAATAAAAATGAAAAAAAATACAGCAGCTCCTCTTCATTTCTTAGTTCCTTAACCTGACTATTAAAGCCTTCCTGCTTTTAAAGATATTTCCAATATCTTGAATCTTATGGAGGTATGCTTATCTCTGTCTCTTTTCCTGTTGGACAAGTGTGCAGAGGATGATGGAATTCATTTTGGTTTAAATGTCAGCTGACATGAACTGGAAGTCAGAGTGCATTGGAAGAGATGACCATGACAGAGTGATATTTTTCCAAGAAGACTGATTTATATAGGAAAGACACTCAAATCACAAATCTCATCCAGAGAATGTTTTGTTACTAACATCAGCTGCAAGGGCTGATAATACCATGGTAGTCACTCTATGAACCACTTAAACAAACTATTTCAGTCCACTCAAAACATAGAGCTTAAATCCATACTGAGCATCCAAGACAATTACCAGTTACCGAGCAATTATTATGGACGAAAAATTTCAGTCTCACAAGGTGAGTAGGTGTGGCTTAGGTATTCCTTAGTCTTTTCACATCTAATTACAAATGACTCTATTTCTAGATATAGTTTCTCTTTTCCAAAAATAAGTCTAGTCTGCCTATGTATTTCTCATGCACCATATTTTGAAACAGCATTAGTAGAAAAAAAAAGTCAAACTGATACTTACACTCTTAAGTGACAACAAGAGGACATCAATTTATTCAATAAATTTTTACCACTCGGCAAGAATCTATTCTGTATCATCACAGTTTTAACAGATGGATCAGTGCGGTTCATGGTGTTACTTTCCAGTTGGAAAGGATTTGTGTGTGCTCGAACATGTGAAGACATGTGTACACACGCACACACACCACGTCACATTAGTTTAAAATTTCATAAAATAACATTATGAAGTTGACAGGGTAGAATGATTGTCACCCTTTCACAGTTAAGACAGCTTAAGCTCAGAATGTAATAAGGACTGAAATGAAGGACATCTCACTAGGAGTGGTAGGTGGAGGGTCCCAGGATGAGAACTCACCCTGTCTACGCTCAGTAGAGTTCCCAATGCCTATGGTTTCTTGAGTCAGAAAGCCTGTATTGTGCAGCAGTGTAAATGGTAGCAAGTTCCCCCAATGGAGAGAGCCCCTTGTTCTTCTGTTGGCAGCCTGTTCTATTATGTCTCTGATGACGTTTTGCTCATCTATGACTCCTGACTTGGCTTGTATTCAACACTAGTCTTTTTGGGTCTAATCTTCCTCCTCAAAGGATGTTTTAGGAAAGAGATAATGCCTAGTCCTTCCCAGTGTGCTTTCATTTGATAGTTCAGTGATCATGTCATGACATGTCCTGAACTGAAATGATGTGAATTTTATTTATAATACATAAGACAGAGGATACTATCAATGTTCATGGAACCAATTTCTTAACATTCAATTTTTAATTTTTTTTATTATTAAGAAATCATGTCCTTTTTTACCCATCATGCCCCTTCCTGGTCCCATTCATTTTTCTCACCCTTGGGTTTGGCTTGTCTTGGAGATACTTGTCTCCTACATTCCTAGAACTCTGTGAACAATGAATGACATTGGTGGTCAACCATAGATTTAAGGGCAAAGCAGTAGCAGGAAAATTTGTTTCTGCGAGGAATATTTTGTGGAGGAGGCCTCACAGGGAATTAGGCTCAAGAGACAAACCACCATATCCTGGAGAGACAAGTGAGATTTCAGAAGGATGCCTGTGCGGCCATCAGGATAACGAGCTGACCAAGGCTTTTGGACACAACCCCACTTAGTGTAACACGCTCATGGAGTAGCGTGCTTCTAGAACCATGAAGCAGTCTCTGAATGGAGCCTTGTTAAAAACAGACAGAAGAACCCCCTTGCCGAGTGTCTGAGTCAATGACTGATGCTGTCACTTGGGAGATTTTGCTTTGAAAGCTATTGATTTAAATGCTACAACTATTAATTAGGAGAAGAATATAACTAGGAGACAATATGCATTAGATTGGCTCTTTCTCTCTACCTATCCTCCTCCTCTTCCTCTTTCCCCTCCCTCTCCACCTTCAGAATCTCTTTACTTGAAGGTTATAGCTGTCTCTTATGAAGTGTCACCCATGCAACCTTCCTTCTTCTTTCTTCTCCTTTCCCTCTTCTCTCCCCTCCCCTCCCCTCCCTTTATCTTTCTCTCCATCCTTCCCTCTGCCCCCTGTTTTTTCCCTCTCTCCATCCTCCTGCTCTGAAGATTGAATGCAATCTTTAGGGATTATAGTGCTCTATCTCTAATAGTTATTTCTAGACCTTGGGGTTTGTTTTGTTTTGTTTTTCTGACAAAGCTCACATTGGACCTTGAGCTTTTGATCTTCCTTCACCCACTAAATGCTAGGATAACAGCTATGCACCATCAGGGCCACAAACAACTTAAACAGTTTTTTATGTAAATAGAGTTTGGGTTACAAGATAACTGAAGAGCTAGACTCTAAACTAAAAATGTCCTTATGAACTCAAGTTCCAAGAAGAAAGAAAGAAAGAAAGAAAGAAAGAAAGAAAGAAAGAAAGAAAGAAAGAAAGAAAGAAAGAAAGAAAGAAATGCCATGTTTAACACTTATGTTAAGAATTCTACAAGGTAAAAAAAAAAACTTCATAATTGTGGAGAATTGGAATGTTGAGAATCCAGAACCAAATTACTTCTGGATCTTCAGTTCTTTTAATAGCTTTTAACTGCCCAGTTGTGCATCTGGCTTAACATCTTTTCAACTGTCAGAAGAAACCTTTGGAATATTGAAAGTAAAAGACCATTAGCTCCTGCCAATACAGAAACTAAGGCTATCATCAAATAACATTTAAAACTCATAGTAGAGTTTCAGTATTCTACTGTAACCTGCCCACCATGATGTTTCCACCAATGTGCTTAGAAAAATGCCTTGATTTATGTCTTTCTTCTTTACTGTCACTATACAAGTTCATTCAACCACTTCTGTATGGGAACATGTTATTTGTGCCAACCTGATCTATGTTCCTGGGCCATGATCATTCAAATTAGGCTCAGAGTTCACTATTATTCCTTTTAAAGTAAAGTGTGTGTTTTGCATCCACATCCCAGTGTCTAGGAGCCCATCTGAGGTCACCCTGTATAGCTTCCTGCATATCCTCAGAGAGTAGATCCTTCATGCAGGGCTGTGGCTCACAGTCATCCACAAATGATTTGTGTGCTGGCTTTTTATTTTTCTGCTACTGTGATAGAGAAGGAAGTGCTTATGGGGCTTACGGTTCCAGAGGCCTAAGACTCCACCACCATCCTGGCAACGAATCATAGCAGCAGACACAAGGGTTGGAATCTGGAAAAGCTGAAAGCTCATATCTCCAACTGCAAGCAGGAAATAGAGACCTCAACTCACAATGGTGCAAGTCTTTAAGTCAAAATGTGCCCCCAGTGATATACAACCTCCAAGGACACCCTGCCCCCCAAGCCTGCCCAAACAGGGGCACCAACTAGAAACAAAGTCCTCAAATGCTCCAAAATGTAGAGAATGTCTCATCCAAGCCACCAAAGTTGGGCATTCATTACTGACCCTCTGTGCTCTGCTGTGGACTCAGTCGTTGACTAAATATCTAAGAGCGATGATTTCATACTGTAGTAAAACTGAGACTGCATATACTTCTACCATGTACCTCTTGGTTATCCTTCAGGTCAGACTTTTAGATGCAGAGGCTGGAGGTTGCCAAAGGAGAATGACAAAATATAAAGACACCGTTCCTGTGGGTGAGAAAGGGGAATGGAGGTTCACTACAACTGTAGTCATGGGCATCACCAGACTCAGGGAAGACCAAGCAGAAGACAGAAGATGAAATTAATGGGTCAGCGCCATGCTAACACAGGGGTCAATGGCTAAGCCTGGCTGGGCCTGAAAGACTGGGTGCCTGGTACCAGGGCTTTCGTAGAAGCCAGAAGGGGAGAGGGAGAAAATCAAGTTCTCATGGAGGGATCACATCCACAGGAAAGATTGAATAACAGGGTCAGAAAAGCCATGAGTGCTTAGAAGGGCTGTGAGATTTACGGGCAGCTCTGGAGTGGAGGAGATAGAGGATCAGGAAGGGGAACAGGGAGACAAGAGCTCAGTGGGGTCTAAAAAAACTGCAGGGTGGCAGTTTCCCAGGACCATGGAAACTTATCTGATGGTGATGGTCGATGGAGTGGTGAGTGATTGGTGAGCTGGAAAGCACATTTGTTGCATGTGGCACTGAGTTGGAAATAGGGTCCCAGTTGTGTGGCTTAGACCCAGGAGAAGCACCAGGGGATCCTACCCTGTCATGACATCAATGTTATAATAATGGGAGGAATTGCACACCATACTACAGGTCTAGTATAGGGAGGTTTATTATGGGAGAGGGAAAGGGGGTTGGTGGAGAGAAGCTGGAACAGAGAGAGACAAACAGAGAGACAGAAAGAGACTAAGAGAGACAAAGCGAGACGTAAAGAAAGAGACAATGTATAAGAGGGAGACCAAGAGAGCAGGGGTGTTGGTTAGGTACTTATATCCCTGCATACCTAGTGGCAGCCACAGGTAATGACATTAGACGTTGCCAGGTCCCTGAAGACCCCTGAAGGCAGGCCAGCTGAGTTGCCTGTTACCCAACCGGGACAGGGAGGACTGGGATGGGGGGACTTTGCTTTATCACACCTTCCTCATGGAGGACTGAAATCTTTGAACCCACGAGCAAAGACATCCTCCCCCTCCCACATTGATGAAAAATCTGATTACTGAGAGAATTACCCATTGCTAATCAAACTGACCATGAAAGGCCACAGTGTCCCCCCTTCCCCTCATGCTCCCGACTGTTCTCACTTCCTGTACTAGCTTCAGATGGAATTGCTCAGCTGGCTCTTAGTTTAGAGCCCTGTAGATTCACTCAGTTTCCATCATTCCTACAACAACTTCTATAAGATGAAGGTATTATTATTATTATTATTATTATTATTATTATTATTAAAACTATTTTGTAGTTTTCTTATGTTCCTGTCATCTTCATAGACACATCAGCCTCTCAAGATCAAAGCTTAACACTCCCTAGGGTGTTGTCAGCCAGAGTGGCTCACCTGAGCCCTGGTATCCTGAGTTTATTTAACATTTTCTATATAGGTTTGTTTCATTGAATCAGCTGCAGTTGATAACCTCAGTCTGTAGTCCCCTCTGTCCCCTGGGTCTGGGGCTGATATGGGCTGTAAAGCCCTAATCACATTTGTTGTTATTGAGGTGATCTGTCCCCAAATGGAGTCACCTCCTTAACATGGACCATCACCTGTGTTCCAGGGGCCCAACTGTGAATACTTAGACTTTTCTCTGTTGGCTCTGGAAATCTCAAGGGTTGAGAGAGTCTCCCTGGAACTTCAGACAAAGGCCAGCTAGAGTCTTTGCTACATAAAAGTGTGGCCCAGAGATAGGACTGGTTGGCAGTTCAGGAGTGAATGTATGACGTCATTTAGGTCAGCAGCTCTATTTCTGTGCCAGGCGATAGTCTCACTCTCACAGGCAGGGGAAGAATTTCTCCTGCAATTGCTGAAAATATGCAGCAAGCCAGGATGGGTTACCCTGGAGGCTGAATCAGGAACCTGGAGAGTTCTGTGCTGTGGAGGCCCCAGCACAGAGGAAGGGAGTAGGAATGTGGCCTTGCCACAGTGAAGGGTATCTAGTGTGTGGGAGGGTATCTGCTGTGTGAACTGAGGCCCACCGGTCCCTTGCCTTGTGAAGTTTCTATACCCCCAACATGTAAATCACAGAGTATGTGAATGGGTGTTAGTTCACATGCAAATGAGAAAATATTTCAGTTAATCAAGTCTAGGCTCTGAAAAGAATAGCTATCTAGGAACTAAAGACTGTTCTGAGGTACTCTCAAATAATAGGGAAAGAGAGAATGTTGTTCTAATTCCAAAGGACTCACAGAACGGAAAATAATGAGGGGTGGAAAGAGGGGAAGGGGAGGGCAAAACATCACAAGAGGCAATCTTCCGTGAAAAGCAGCCTGTGCGCCATTAATGCATGTCTTTCCAAATAAGAGCAAGCAAATGAGAAAAGAGCAGAGTGGTGTAAATACATGCTGGGTGAGCACAGAGGGAGGCGTGCCCTGCATGGATAAAGTCTCTAATTTTGAAGGGCTGGCTCTGGTAGCACTCTGTACGTTACACACTTGTGTTTATGACTCACTCAACATATGGGATTTCCTACTATGCTCAAGATCTCTTTCTCTTCTCTGAAGATGAGGCCCCTCAAGCGTGTTGAGTTTAATCAGGATTTCCAGTACAAAGGAGAAAAGGCGTAGGAATGCTTAATTTGGTCTGACCCTACATCTGAGAACCTGGCTGTTGGCAAGGTTGATTGGCACTGCCTTGTCATGGGCACGCCTCCTTTGCCCTTCCCTTGCTCCCTGAAGGTTTGGCAAGAGATGGGCGTTGATGAGAGTCTCTGAACTGCCTCATTGGCCTACCCTATCAGGTTAGGTCTCAAGCAGCTGATTTAAGGAACTCTAACTGCTACACAATAACCATGCACAACAAAAGGCGTTGTTACTTTCTTTCTCCATTTTTAAAAGAAAAAAAAAAACAAAAAAAAGAAGAGAATTATGCTTGGCATGATGATTCATGTTATTAATTCCACCATTCCAAAGGACCCCAGCATTGAAGCAGGAGGGTGTTGGTGGGCTATTTAGTAAAGAAATATCCAAAATACAGCAGTGGGAGCAGGCAAGAAGGGAATAAGGAAGGGAGGAAGGCATGCAGGCAGAGGAAAGAATGAAAGGTTTGTTATTATGTAAACATAGCAGACAGCTGTGATTTGTGTGGTAGCTCAGGGTAACA
Source organism: Pachyuromys duprasi (assembly GCA_028658305.1). NCBI lineage: Eukaryota > Metazoa > Chordata > Mammalia > Rodentia > Muridae > Pachyuromys > Pachyuromys duprasi. The sequence goes on along the minus strand of CM053767.1, from coordinate 21,515,397 downwards.
AGGGACTGAAAACCATCTGTGGCAGCTGGAGAGTCAGTTCAGCAGTTAGGAGTACTTGCATCCCTTCCAGAGGACCTACATCAGGTGGCTCACAGCCTCCTGTAATTCTAGTTCTGGGGAACCCAATGCCCTCTGCTTCTTGGGGCATCTGCACTCACGTGCACATACCTCCATACAGACACATAACCATTTTTTGTTGTTGCTGTTGTTTTTAATTAAAAAATGTCCATGAACATGGAGTGATATTTTTTACATCTTGATCCAGTTGCCTATTGCCAAAACAGTGGCAATGGAGCAAGCCGCTGCCTTGTCACGTGATCTTTGAGGGTGGATTTTTCCCTGCCCTGAGTTCTCAGCAAAGATCTGTTCGTATCAGCCAGAGGAAAGCTTAGTAACAGACAGAAAGGAAAGTGTCTCCCTGAAGGCAAGGGCCTTGTTACAGATAGGCAGCCATAGGGCCATTTTCTGACAGGGCAGCCTGGGTTGTGGCAGGGAGCCAGGGGAGTGGAGGCATTAGGGCTTAGATCTACTCAGGCCTCCATGCACACCTTGACTCTGGTTTTAACAGTCTGGACAACTTACCTCCTCCTTAAGCTTCTGCTCCCATCTCTATAAAATTGAGTGATTGTGAGGTCTGCTTCCCAAAGTTGTTTTGGACATTAAGTCAACATTTCTATGGTTCCCTGAATATCAGGCACCTCCTTCCCAAGAAGAATAAACAGAATGTCAAGTGCACAGAAACCTGATGCAAAGTGGGAGCAGGCAGAGGTTATGTTCAAGTTTAAGAACTGATGCTTAATGTGTCTCATGGATTTTCAGTTTATTGCCTGCTGCCTCGGGGTCCTTGGACCAGACAGCATTTGTTTTTGGCAGTATATCAGTCTGCACCACTACCTGCCTAAGCAGGAGGCCAGGCCAACACTGTGTGTGTAGGGTGGAACAGTTACACATCTCAAGATTATGAACATCCAGTCTAGGCCACCATATTCTAGGCTCAGGCCTGGTGTGCCTGAGGGGACCACACTTAATCTGCTAGCCAAACGCACTGCCCCTGGAACAGCAGGGATGCTAGCCTCTCTTTGCCCCCTTTCCTTTTTTATTTCTTACAAGAGAAGGTGGAAGCATCCGACTACATTGCACCCATCACCTCCACCTCCTGTCTGCTTTGCTTTGTCATGGCATAGAGCTTGTGCCAACTCCAGCAACTGTTCTGCCAGCCTTGAAGGGCTTTTTCAGTGCAAGGATTTCATTTCCCATCATTCAGGTCTCCTGGCAGTTATTTTTAACTGACACCACCTCAGAGTCTGCAGCTGATTACTGTATTTTACCAGTAGGCACTTTTGGTCAGCCGTGAGGTACAGCGTATTCCACTAAGAGCTGGCCATGGAGCCCTTTAAGGTGTGTTCACAAGCATAGCAGGTCACAGGTGTGTCTGCTCTTTTCCTTGTACCTCATCTCTCCTTCCCTCCCCTTCCTTCTTTCTTCCCTCCCCTTCCTTTTCCTTTCTTGCTTCTGCCTTCCATTTTTCCTTCTTCTCCATCTAAATCCTCCACTAGGATATTTAGATATTTTATTGTAAATCTAGTATGAGTCAAAGGCATGATGAGATACCACTGGAGCAACTAGAATAATACTGATCGAGGTAAAAATCTTGGCTCTATCACTTAGTAGCAAATCTTGTGCAAATCCTTTCACTTTCTCTCTTGTCTGTTGCAGTATCCACACCCACAAAGCAATGTAAGTGCTATTGTTCTTATAGAATTCTTGTGAGTCTTTGCTAATGTATGATGCGCAGTGACAGATATGTGGGAAATGCTCCATAACCATCACGTGATAGTTTCTTTTTTCACTCAAAATGTTGTGATTTACTAACACCATTGTTGTGGCTTGCATTTCATTATTCTACCCCAGGCACTACAGTACAAGGAAGGGAAAGAGGAAAAGGCAATCCTAGCTATAAATTTTTTTCAAATAAAGAAAGTACTATAAATAAAGAGACTACATGATTCTGGAAGGTTTCTCCTGAAAGAAGCTGCAGAGCTTAGGGCCTAAGTCACCTCACCTCTAGGGGTCGCTATCTCTGCATCTTTCACTTAGCCTCATGGGGCTAAACCTACTTGTTCTTTCTATCCTAAGCACTACAGAATGAACACTTCTCTCCAAGCCCAACCCTTCCTGTCCCTGCTACAATGCTGGAGGGATTCTTTACTTACATGTGGCCTTCTTGCCCCTCCCTTTGAGTCCCAGTATGCCCTGCAAAGCAGCACCTTCACTCTTAGCTCCACCGCCGGAGTCCAACGTCATCCTCTGGCCTATTTGACTCTTTCCTGAAGACACATCTTTGCTCATAGGCTTCTCACAGAGCAGCCGGGTTAGACCTTCCATCTCTGGTTCTCGAGGCAGATCCACTGTTCTGTTTGCTTCACCACAGTGCGCCATGACCAAGCTCCTTCTCCTTCAATCTACTCATGGGTTCTCCATCCTCCTTCCTCTTTGCTTGTCTAGTGCCAAGTCTTGCTCATACGTTGAAGCTGTTATATATGGCTTTACAATCCTAATGTGAAGTTTAGTGGTCCACCTAGAAGCCCAACACCTTGGGCATCATTCTGCCGCCTATTCATTAGGTCTTTTTTTGGTATCCATTCTCTCATTCTAGAAATTTAAACTTTCCTGGTCCTGGATGTTATTACATCATCTCCAAGCATATCGGTCTTCTCTCTTCTCACCCACTGGTGCCGTGGTTGCTCTTTGATATTCTTTTAGTCACCACCACACACCCTTTATTGACATCAGTTTTTAATCTCAAATTCCAGGGAATATTCTCTAACAAGACTCCTACAAATACTTCTGAGTTCTCTGCATTTCCAGTACCTATCCACTGGATAAAGCATGGATTTCTGTTTTGTACTTTTACTCTTAATTTGCACTTGTTGGTCAGTGGGGAGCTGATTAAATGCTGAATGTGTGTTTTAGCTGCCAAGCTCCCTCTGCTTCAAACGCTCTGGACTCCTATGGTTTTATGGCTGGCTCTGGTTATGTCAGTTTTTAGTCACTATACAAAAGAAAAATCCTGAGATAATCAGCTTGATAAGGGAAGCGGCATATTTGAGCTACAGCTTTAGAAATGTTGGCTCATGAGAAGACAAAAACACTGTATTAAATCTATGTGTGTGTGTGCGCGCGCGTGTGCACGCCAGATGACAAGGGCTGGAGGGTAGGCTCATCTCATAGAGAAGAAGCCAAGAATGCGACCAACAAAGACTTCCTTTAGCACACACCTTGAATGAGCTAAGGACCTCCCATGAGGCCTACCTCTTCTCTTCCATATCTTCCAACAGCATCACTACTGGGACCACGCCTTTTTGGTTTTTTTTGTTTTTTTGTTTTTTTTTTTTTTTTGAAACAGGGTTTCTCTGTGTAGCCTTGGCTGTCCTGGACTTTAGACCAAGCTGGCCTTGAACTCACAGAGATCCAACTGCCTCTGCCTACCCCACTGCTGGGATTACAGGCGTGTTCCACCAGCTGGGACCATGCCTTTAACGCCTTTGGAGGATGTTCAATATCCCAGCTGTAACAGGTTCCTTCTTATCAACTTAACCTCCAGTGAAATATCACCTTTTCAGGAAGGCCTTTCCTAGCCATTGTGTATTCCCAAAGGAAAAGAAAATTCCACCTTTCAATAAAACTTTGCATGGTTTCCTTTATTGTATTTATCACCAACTGAAAAATAGTATTTAATGTTTGTAATTTACTTACACTTTCCCCCACTTAGACGGAAAGATTTGTAAAAGATGGGGATCTAGCCTGTATCTTTTGTTCTCTGGTTATTGGAACAATGTCTGAAATATACCAGCTGTTCAATATGCCTTCATTATTTCTATATTTGTTCATTTATTTTTGTTGTTGTTTGTTTTCAGACAGCATATTGCCATGCAGCCATGCCTGACCTAGAACTCAGCAGGTAGCCCAAGATGATGTCAAACTCACAATCCTCTTGCCTCGTTCGGCCAGCCCTGGGGCTACCCATATTACAGGATCATAAACCCACCACACCTAGCAAGAAGGGTTTTGTTTTGGTAGTGAATAATTAGATGGACAGAATACTGACTCTTTCCTGTAAATGCTGAAAGCTGTTTAAATTTATGTCTTCTCCAAGGAAAAGGAAAACAGGAGCATAACACTTCTTTCTAATGACTTCTATAAGTTACTGCTTTATTTTCTTCTTTCCAGTTTCACAACCTCCACTCTTACAAACTCTTACTTCCTTGTCTTCAGGCTGCACAGAAAAGTAGAAAAGAACTGGAGCGCATGCAAGAATACCCGCTTTTCATAGCTTTTTATCCTCAAATGCTGGCAGACCTTGTAATAATACATATGCCACTGAATATTTTATTCATTGTTCAATGAAGCTAGAAAAATTAACATATGGCCTGTCGATGTTGGATTCAGTTGCATACTAGATTTAACATCGTAAAGACTTGACCAGTTTCTCTCTCTCTCTCTCTCTCTCTCTCTCTCTCTCTCTCTGCGTATAAAACTGCTTTCATCATACTCTTGACCATTTTAGACCTGGATTATAAAGCAAACTCAGATGCCTATATACATAAGTAAGGTATGTGTGCTTGTGTGTGTGTGATGACAATTATTGTATAAGACTGCTCTATGGAGAGTGTACTATGAACAGTGGTAGGGATCAGAGAAGGAGTTTAGACCTTCCCAGGGTCAAACAAATCTCTAAGCCTTCCCTCAGACAGCAAAGGGTTCTAAATTGTCTACAGCTTTATCAATAGGAGATTGCTGACTGGCCCTAGTTCCCACGGTTCTATAACACAATGAGAACATTGGATCCTACCGTGAGATGCAGAGCTTATAAATGCTTTCTAAACTATCCCAGAAGGAATGAATGATAGAAAATCATGGGACTACAGTTCACATCATTATTTTGAGAATGGCAGTTTGTGTCTGGTGTACATTGTAATTCTATATAACTCAAATATTTGATTCACTAAAAAGTATGCTGCTGCCAAAAACAAAGAAGTAATTTTTTTTTCAGGCTGGCTTAATTCCCTGGAAGTTAATATTTAACTGTGAACATTTATTAGTTCCATGATATTTTTGTCATAAAAGCACAAAGTAAGTGAGATTTTCTTAAAAGTCATAGTCAAGGCTAATGGATACTATCATACTGACTTCAGAGCCTAAGCAACTTCTGGGTAAATCTGAGTCACTAAGGGATTTTTAAATGTTGATTTGTTTCTCATTTTGGCCTTCAGACAATTAGCCTGCTTTTCTGTAGCTTCCTGTGGTGGGAAAAAGCAGAAAAATCTTTAAAAAACAATGATCCTCAAAAATATCAGCAATACTAGGAGGCCTTTGTCTGTAGAGTCTCAGACATACACACATAGAAATAGTTTGGGTGTGTGATTAAAGGGAAGGACATTATTGGAAACTCTTTGTTCAGGAACATGTTTTTCCCTGAAATGCCATTCCTGTTGCAGTACCATGTTATTTCTAGAGTGTGGGCTGGGCAATCGTTGGAGCTGATTTATGGCATACTTTCTCCATGCTGAAAACTATCAATCAACTACCCATTCAATTTTTTTTTAAACAAGCTATAGATGGAGGAATGAGTTTAGCTTCTTAGAATTCAGTGACATTTTCTGGGCATATTTTTTTTCTCATAGTGGGAAAATTAAACTTCTCATAAGATTAAATTGCAATACTTATTGCTTTTCTTTGTTTTGAATCATCCTAAAGTCCTCTATGCCTATGCTACTTTGAATTTTTTTTGAGCAAATTATAACAGCTTCAAGAAAAAAATAAATGAGAACATGTAGAAAAAGTTAATGAAGAAGAATGTCCAAGGAACAGAGTAATTTAGAATGGTTTTCACATGTAGGAACAACTTCCTCATTATTAAAGAATCATCGTAGAGGAAATAAGAGTCAGGAGAAGAGGAAGGACGAAGCACAGCTTTAAAATAACACTGGAATATTTGAAACAAAGAAACTTAAAAAGTGTGTCTACTCAGGTGAAAGAGGTGGTGTCCACAAATGTGAAAGTGTATAAATTCACTTCTCTAAAGGCTTGCAATGTGTTGGGCCCTTAGCCATGATGTAGATGACCAGTTATGGTGTGGCTCTGTAACTACTCTTAGAATTTGCACAGCATGGCCAAAACCCCTGACACTGTTTGCTTTACCGCTTTGAAACCTTTATTCTTTCCTAAGGTTTCCTAAGGTCCATGGCTCGTTGTTAGACCACTGCAACAGCATAAAGTGAAAGGAGTCAGAAAGATGAGTGCAACAGGTGGGCCTGTTTATAAGCACACTCATCAAAATCCATGATGCCGTATGCAGACTAAAAACACTAATGAAGCTGCTACAAACATAGTTGAGCCAATGTCCTTGTTGTGTACTTGAACATCTTTTGGATTTATGCCTAGAAGTGGTATAGCTGGATCTTGAGGTAGCACTATTCCTAATTTTCTGAGAAAGCACCAGATTGATTTCCAGAGTGGTTGTACAAGTTTCCATTCCCACCAGCAATGGAGGAGGGTTCCCCTTTCTCCACAACCTCTCCAGCATGTGTTGTCACTTGAGTTTTTGATCTTAGCCATTCTGATGGGTGTAAGGTGAAATCTCAGGGTCATTTTGATTTGCATTTCCCTGATGGCTAAGGACATTGAGTATTTCTTTCAGTGCTTCTCTGGCATTCAATTTTCCTCTACAGAGAGTTCTCTGTTTAGCTCTGTACTCCATTTTTTTAAATTGGATTACTTGATTTGTTGCTTTTTAACTTCTTCAGTTCTTTATATATTCTGGATATTAGCCCTCTGTCAGATATAGGGTTGGTGAAGATCCTTTCCCAATCTATAGGCTGTCATTTTGTTCTGATGACAATGCCCTTTGCTTTACAGAAGCTTTTCAGTTTCATAAGGTCCCACTTATTGATTGTTGCTCTTAGAGCCTGTGCTGTTGGTGTTCTGTTCAGGAAGGTGTCTCCTGTGCCAATGAGTTCAAGGCTCTTCCCCATTTTTTCTTCTAAAAGGATTAGTGTGTCTGATTTTATATTGAGGTCTTTGATCCACTTGCACTTTAGTTTTGTGCAGGGTGACATAACTATGGATCTATTTGCATTTTTCTATGTGTACACATCCAGTTAGACCAGCACCATTTGTTGAAGATGCTATCTTTTTTCCATTGTTTCATAGCAGCTTTATTTGTCATAGCCAGAAGCTGGAAACAACCCAGATGTCCCTCAGTGGAGGAATGGATACAGAAATAGTGGTACATTCAGCAATTAAAAACAAGGAAATAGTGAAATTTGCAGGCAAGTGGTGGGAACTAGAGAAGATCATCCTGAGTTAGGTATCCCAGAAGCAGAAATACACACATGGTATATACTCACTTATAAGTGGATATTAGATATATAATATAGGATAATCATACAGAAATCTGTACAGCTAAAGAAGCTAATCAAGAAGGAGGACCCTGGGCAAGATGATCCATCCTCACTTAGAAAGACAAACAGGATGGACATCAGAAGAGGGAGAAAACAAGGAATAAGACAGGAGCCTACCACAGAGGGCTTCTGAAAGACTCTACCCAGCAGGGTATCAAAGCAGATGCTGAGACTCATAGCCAAACTTTGGGCAGAGTGCAGGAAATCTTATGAAAGAAGGGGGAGATAGAAAGACCTGGAGGGGACAGGAGCTCCACAAGGAGAGCAACAAAATCAAAATATCTGGGCACAAAATATCTGAGATTGATACTCCAAACAAGAACCATTCATGGAGATAACCTAGAACCTCTGCACAGATGTAACCCATGGAAGCTCAGTGTCCAAGAGGGTTCCCCAGTAATGGGAACAGGGACTGTCTCTGACATGAACTCAGGGGCTGGCTGTTTGATCACCCCCCACCATGTGGTGGCAGCCTTTCCAGGCCACAGAGGAAGATAAAGCAGCCAGTCCTGATGAGACCTGATGGACTAGGGTCAGGGAAGGGGAGGAGGACCTCCCCTATCAATGAACTGAAGGAGGGGCATGGGCAAAGAAGAGGGAGGGAAGGTGGTATTGCGAGGAGATGAGGGAGGGGGCTACAGCTGGTATACAAAATGAATAAAATGTAATTAATAAAAAAATAAATAAAATTTAAAACAGTGATAAAATTTAAAATCACTTAAAGGTTACAAATTGTATTGTTAGAAAATATGAGGTATAAATGTTCCCAGGTTTAGTTAAGGACTGTCAGTATATTCTAATTGAAAGGCAGAGATTTACCCCAAGCTGTAGTCTGGTGAGAGAATACTCCATCCCTATAAAAACACAGGTGGTTAAATTCAAGGGAAAGATATTAAACTCAGTACCAAGAGGGAACTCCGATATAAACTATGGACCCTTGATAATAATGATATGTCAGTGTAGGCCGACCAGGGAGACAGTAGTGTCACTCAGGTGGTACAGGTGACAGTGGGGGAAGCTGGGTATGCATGTGGGACTGGGGGTATTCGATCGTTTCTTTTGCTTTGCCCAGTTTTGTTGTGTACCCTGTAACTTCTCAAAGCCTAAAAGTCCTGAAAGCCTTTACCTATGCTTAGATGTGCCTTATTCTCTTCCTGTGTATATGTTTCTATCATCCACAGTGCTTATCTCTAGCTTCTGTCTTCCTAAGAAACCCTCACTCTGCTTCAAACTGGATCATCTTCAAAACCCTTTCTACAGCAAAGTGAAAAGAACTACTTAACCTGTTTCGGGTGGCAGTGTGGATCTATGCCCCTGCCTCACACCCCTTTTCATACCTGTAGACCTAGCTACTTTGAAAGCTGAGACCGACAGGTTATGTTCTTTCTTCCATTCTCTGCTGCAACTGTTGATATATTTGCCATTTCATACTTTGTTACATGTTAGATGATAGATCTGCAGTGTTTCTATTGCCTAAGCATACAAAAATGCTTGATGCCACAGAAGTGCTACCATGAGCTCACTAATTCAAGCCCTTTTGTAGAAATTCTATCATTTCATTTTTATGCTAGATGAATACTAGTATTATCTCCATTGTACCAATAAGGAATTGAGCCTGGGAGAAAGTCCTGAACATAGCTGAGTAAAAAAGCAGAGTTCAGGCTAGAACTTGGCTTGGGATATGTCAAAGTTAGTTGTCTTCTGTCTGCAGTAATGGATGAAAAGGGAAGATGTGTGTTGGACAAGCAGGTACCAAAGCTAATGGGAGGGAGGACAATGCAGTGAAGGGGCAGCCGCTGGGCCCAGGGCACTTGTCAGTGGACAAATGGAGGAGAAATGAAAGTAGTAGCAGGACTACCAGGTACAACAGCCGAGGAAGTGAGAGAATCCTGGAAGAATGGTGGTTTTAATGTTCTAGATCAAAACCGTGCATAACTGTGGTATTTTACTTTCTGTACACTATTTGACACCGCTTACTTGTTTACAGATTCACTACCAGCTTACATAGAGTGGCATAGTTTACAGACATTACAGATGACGAACAGGATTCATTGTCCTCTGCACTGTGCATCTTTAAAAAATCTTGACTCGGACAGCTCTGCATGACAAATTCAAATGGTTCTTAACTTATCTCTCAATGATTCTTCCAAGTACTGTGCACCTCCAGCAGCTTATTGTAAGAAAGAAAGAACAGAGAATAGTTGACAAAGTGGCACACTGTACTCAATTGAAAAACAATTCATATGTAATTTATCATGCCTGGTAATCATTTGGCTTTTGTAGTTAATAAAAGTGCTGACATTAAAATGCTAATTTAAGCCCGGTGTGGTGGCACATGCCTTTAACCTCAGGCAGAGGCAGGTGGATCTCTGTGAGTTGGACGCCAGCCTGGTCTACAAAGCGAATTCCAGGACAGCCAAGGCTACAAGAGAAAACCTGTCTCAAAACACAAACAAACAAACAAAAAACACACACAAAAAAAAAGAAAAGAAAGAAAATGTTTCTTCTATCTCTGAATGAAAACACTAGACATTAACTTATCCTCATACTTTCTTTGTTTTTATTTGGAGACTTAATATAGATCAACTGGAGGTAAACATGGGCAATTTTCACTTCCTTTTCTGAAAAACTTTGAACATGCTACTGAGTTGTAGTTTGTGCCTTGATCAGCAATTTCAACCTGTCCTCCCAAGTAGTGTGCTGAGCAGACCTTCTGGCCAAAGGCACTGCCCATTGTTAGGAGATTGAGGTAGGTGAAGAGAATATCAATGGTAGATGGGAAAGACTGCTTCTAAGCTCACCAGCATATCTAGTTAGGGAAGCAACTTACAGACACTGATGGTCTGCAAGCTGATTATCTTCAAATTGGCCATCCTTTCAAACTTTAAGAACATTCCCTTGGGGATAGATGGCCCATTTTGAAGATCACAGTACTAATAGAGCACAAATGCCTATATGCTTAATATTTTACAACTTTGTGGCAAATAAAAGCCCAAGACCATTTACAAAAATAAAGTCCTTTTACCAGGTACATTAAATATGTATTGATGGAATGTAATAACTACAGCTGTAATTGAATTCAAGCCACATTTACTAACATTTAAGACACAGAATAAAGCAATGCATGCGAAAATGAAAGACTTGCCAATTTATGTTATTAAAGAATTTTATTAGCTCCCAACTCATTCTGAATTCAAGGGATAAATGAATTAAGCCCCACTAAACCATGGCTTTGCTGTTCACTGAACACTTTTGTCCTTTCCAAAACAGAGGCTCACTATGTGGTCCAGTCTGGCTTTCAAAGTGCTGGAATTACAGATGTATTATCTGGTGACTTTTTTTTTAAGGGAAAAAGAAGTTTTGTGTTAGGCAAAATTGTGCATTTTTAGAAAAGTTCATCAAAAAGATTGAAGAAAGGCAAAGGCCTCCATGCAATGGTTAATGTACTATAAAAGAGAAAACAACTCTTATGTTTCTCTTAATTAATCCTTAATGGCTGAGCCCAAGGGACTCTCCAGGCCAAGGAACCACAGGTCCACACACATAACTCCATCACTGTTTATGTCCCACTTAACAGTTTCCCTTCTCAAGCTTGTGCTAGGTCTCCTCATTCACTAGCCTCAGGTTTAATATGCACCCACAATGAGCTGGGTAACATTGCTGGATGGGAGGGATGCCGAACACTGTGGGGAAAACAGGAGCTGCCAAACCTAGACAAGGCGGTAGAGCGAGAGGAAGCAGAACAAACCGTTTGTTATTAGAGCATGTGATTCGCACCCTGGCCTCATTGAACTTTGCAGTCTATCAAAACTGTGTTTGAGTCTCAGTTTCCTAGTTGGAAAATAACAAGATGATTCATTGAATTATTGACGACCTAAGCACATGTCTGTTGCAGCTTTCAAAACTCATGAGCTACCATCTTGAGTTTGTGCTTGCCTTTCTTCTTTACTTCAGCCTCTGAGCATCTTTACCTAGATCATTAAATCCTTCTAGAACTCCCAGATCTTCTAAACACATTATTGCTTTAATGCAGCTCTTTCCCCACAGATTTCTCTCTCCCCTTTGTCTGTAGTGGAATAAAGTCTATTTCTCACCTTAGGATGCAGGCTGCCTGATTTCTTTATTTCCAAACTTCCAGGGGTGATACAGGGCATGTGAGTAATCTGTCTGAAGCATGCCATTCTTGACACCTGTGTCTGTCCACGTTATCAGTAAGCTCTCAGTTGATCCCTCCTCCCCCCGCCTCTCTTTTCTTTTTCTTTTTGTTTGTTGAGACAGGGTTTCCCTGTGTAGCCTTGGCTTTCCAGGTGTGCACCATTGCACACAGCAAACATCTCTTCTTTAGGAGAATTTTCTTCACACTTTGCTATGGTGCAGGCCTGTAATCTCAGCACTCTGAGAGACAGAGGCAGGAGGATCTCAGTGAGTTCAAGGTCAGCCTTGTCTACAAAGCAAGTCCAGTGGCAGGACTTCCCGTCACACATCCTGGTGTTTCCTTCCTCCCCATCACTTCCCTTTCCAAGATGCGTCAGACCTCATCTTCTTAAAAGAGATGGGAGGCGATTTGTGAGGGCACAGAGATTCCACCATGCTCATGACTGCACTATCCTTCCTTTTGTAATGTTGAAAATCATTTTCTAGTTAACTAATTTGTTTGAAAAAGGGTCATGTAGCCCAGGCTAATGTTGGACTTCTGATTCTCCTTTATCTACTTTTTGAATGTTTGGATTGATTACAGGAGTATACTAAAATAACATCTAGTTTTAAGATTTATTAAATTTTTCTAATTCAAAATTTCAGATTTGGTATGTGTTTGAGTGTTTTTGCCTAGAGGCATGTATTTGCATCACATGTGTGCCTGGTACATGCGGACTTCAGGAGAGGGCATCAGATCCCCTGTAGCTAGAGTCACAGATGCTTGTGAGTCACCACATTGGTGCTGAGAACAGAACCCGGATGGATCCTGCACAAGAGCAGCATGTGCTCTTAACTGCCGAGCGGCCTCTCCAGCCCACAGACTTGTTTTTCAACTGATATAAAAATATAACAATTCTTCATATTTATTGAACACTAAGAGATGTTCTAAAATACATAAGTTCATTGTGCTTTGTTTAAATTGGGCTAAACACATCTATCTTCTCAAGTATTTATCATTTGTCTATAGTAAAAACATTCAAAACCTTTCTCCTTTGGCCTTTAAAAAGTATGCTGCACCTTGTCGTTATCTGTAGTTCCCCCAGTCTGCAACAGCATTTCCTTACTGCAGGTTTCCTTTGTTCAGTCTTCCCAACCTTTGCCTTGGCCTGGCTTATCGGTGCTTGCTGACCAACTTCTGAGACGTAACGAAACGAATATGCTGTGGCCATGGTTCATTCCCTGTGCAGTTTCAACAATGGCTGCCAGAACTGCAAATGAGGAGGTCCTTAATGATTTAATTGAATACTGGTATGTCAGCATTGAGTGAGGCTTTAGGGGAGTCAGACAATCTCACCTTTTGCTGGTCCTGCAATAGCACCTGTGACCTTGCACTACTGCGTATCTAACCTCTGAATCATTATTTGAATAAAAGCAGCTAATTAACGAGGAAGCCCATTCTAATTTCAGGGCTTATCTTTGTACATATGTAAGCTCTGTAATTTGAACAATTGACCTTTATTCTGGAGATGCAAGGCTCACACCGTTTTCAAACCTGCCGCAGATGGATGAGAGTGATTTCGCCTTGCTGCTGCAACAATTCTGTTTGCATGATGAATTGTAAGCATTACCATCTTTATAAGGATATACATTTTCAAAAGATTCTTCTGAAGGATACTAATTCAATTTCTAAGCAAAGGGATATTCATTTCTGGAGAGTTATTTACTCCCCTCGTGGTAATGTCCTTGCTGTTTACAACGTACTATGGAGGGAAAATACTAGAAATGGACACATGCAGAAGTGCATCCTCAAAACATAAATAGAAGGGAAAAAATGGCTTGTTTTATGAACACAACCACAGAAGGGACTTCTGAGGTTATCAGTTATTTTCTTGGTTACAAGGTCAACAATTTGATGTCAGCTTACATCATTCTGTATTAAGTAGAACGAGTCAGAAAGATCAGGGTTAAACATACTTGAGCATTATTCACATATAGCACATTCATCCTTATAAAGAGCAATTTGATGACTCTGGATAATGGTGTACAATCATGCCTCCATTACACAGAATATTTACACATGTTCCTTTGCAGTAAATCTCCTCTTCAGAATCTCAGACTACAGTACACACTGGTTTACCTTCCTAGAATTTCACTTAAATGAGATCACACAGTGCATTCTCTTTTGTGTTATGCTTCTTTCATTTAGCATCATGTCTGTAATTCATCCATGTTGCCAAGTGCATTGATCTTTCATACCTTTTTCTTGCTGAGTAGTGTTCCATGGTATGGTATAATACAGCTTGTTTATTCTCCAGCTGTTGAAGATTCAAATTGTGTCCATTATGAATAACATTACAACGAACGCTCATGCATATAATTTTGTGTGGACACAGGAGAGAAAGAGTCAAAATTCCCATTTTGAGAAGAAAATGCCATTTTTCATTCCTACCTATAATGCACAAGACTTTCAGCTGCTCTGAGTCCTACCTGACCATCTGTGTCAGTAGGGTAGAGTGGCATCTTCAATTTGCCTTTCTCTGATGGTTAGTGATATGCACATCTTTGCATATGTGCCTTGCTCATTTATACTGTGTTACAGGTCTTCATCTTCTTCTTATTCGTTTGTTTGTTTGCTTGCTTTGTTTCGTTTTACTAGATAAGGTTTTTGTGTGTGTGTGTAGCCTTAGCTTCCCTGAAACTAGCTCTGTAGACCAGGCTGGCCTTAAACTCAGAAATCTGCCTGCCTCTGCCTACCTGAGTGCTGGGATTAAAGGCATGTGCCACGTCACCTGGCAAGTCTTTTGTCTTTTTAAGTTGCCTTTTTCCTTTTCTTTGTTTCTTAAAAAATTATTTTGAACCAGGTTCTCTTTGTGTAGTCCTGGCCCTCCTGGATTTTACTATGTAGACCAAACTGGCCTTGAACTCAGAGAGATCTGCAGGCCTCTGCCTCTCAAGTGATGGGATTAATGGCATGTACAACCATTGTACATTGGCTTATTTTCAAAATAGATCCATAAGTCTCTGAATTTTTCCAACTCTTTCTTGTGCGGAGAAGTAACAAATCTGGTGGGTTGAAGCTGAAGTCACTTCAGGAAGGGGCCAAGTAGGATCTAATAAGCCACTCTTTCATTTGCAGCCAGTGGCATACCTATCTATGCACACTGGACTATTGATGCCCATGACAAGATTTAAATAGAAGCTACCATAAAATCTTAGGTTTTTGTTTTTGTTTTTAAAATCCGATGATGGTTGTGCTTCTTCATTGATTTTTTTCCCCTAGAGAGTCCAGAAATGGACCTTGTTGAACTAAAGAAAAAACATAAACTACTATGTTTGCTAATGTAAATTACTCCAACATAGTCGAAGTGATCCTCAGACTTAAGCTGGAGTAGGAGCTGTTAAGAATTATGTGACTATAGGTCTCAGGGCCGAAAGTGACTTGAAATTAGGAAATGTTACCCAACAGTTATTACTTCTTATACTAGAAAAAAAATGGAGCATAATCAGCTTTTCATATCTGAAGTAGGATGCTTCTGTGTATATGACACAATATGAACTAATCCAGTAGTAACAGGATTTATTATTATAAAGTGTACAGAGATTTCCACTTTATTAGCTAGTCTATAATAATCCCATGTAATAAATAGTAATTTTCTATTATGAAGTTATTACTACACAATATTTGTTAAACATCACTGTGTATATTATGTTATACCCATGGGAGCTACTTAGTATAGTTTTAATAATCTTGTCCATTTCCCTAAAATGTATGGGATATATATTTTGCTCATCTTTTACAAAATGGAAAAAACAAGCATATATTTTTGAGGGACATTCCAGACTACAGTGCTTCTCTTTTGTAGGTTTCCAATTCAACTTACTTAAATAGCTTACACTTTGTACATGTGTAGCCATTAGAGTATACAGCAGATAGAGCAACTTGGTAGTGAGGTCATGTATTGAAGAGGACCATCTTGGAAGAGAAACAGGGAAAAAAATGGCAAGAAGCACAGTTTATGGCCACAACACTAAGAAATAATTTGGACTCTAGACTCAAGTTGGAACATATGAAACTCCAGTTTAAGGTACATATCTTCATTTATATCTTTTGTATTCATTTGGCCACCAACAGCAAACACACAGAAGCTCTCTGGTAGTGTCTGGCTTAGAGCAGGCACTCAACACAATATGGTGTGCTGTATGGAAATCCCAAGAGCTTACGGAAAAAAGCATGTTAATTTTTGTTGTTGTTTTGTTGTTTTTGTTTTAATTGTTTACTTAATCCTTTAAGCCTGATGCCATATAGAAATGCTACAATCTGAATTAACTGTAACCAGGCTAATGAATTCTGATTTACCTGGGGCATTTCTGAAAATCTTTCTGCTTTTGAATACCTTCTTGTAAGACATATCTGTCTGTGGTGGTTTGGATAGGAATGACACCCATAGACTCATATATTTGAATGCTAGGTTATTGGGGGGGTGGTACTACTTGATAGAGATTAGAAGGTGTGGTTTTGTTAGAGTAGATGTGGCCTTGTTAGAGGAAGTGTGTCACAAAGGGTAGACTTCGGGGTCTTAAATGCTCAGGCCAGGCCCAGTGTCTCTTTTCTTCCTGCTGCCTCTGGAACTGGGTGGAGAACTCTCAGCTCCTCCAGCATCATGTAGACCTGTGTGCTGCTTTGCTTTCTATCATGCTGATAAACTGTAAGTGAGCCCCAGCTAAGTGTTTTCCTTTATAAGGGTTGTTGTGGTCATGGTGTCTCTTTACCACACTAGAATCCTGACTACGACACTGCCTAGTGATTTTTTTTTCTTTTGCCATGGAGTCACATTTCTTATTCTAAGAGCACATGAGAACATATACTATCTCAGATATATACATTGTTATATGATGAAATATCTTGATGGTGAAGGATCACAAGACTAGGTATGTCCATTATGCCTGTCTAGAGAAACAGACAAAGGAAAGATTTGATCATTTTATTCAAAACTTATCCAACCCTGTGTTTATGCAATTCAATATTTGTAAATGTAGGATGGTTGGTTTGTGCTTTCTGCTTATGTGGTATTCTTACCTTTTCTCAAGGGTCAAACCCACAAATTAATTAAACTTTAATAGTAAACACTTGGATGTAAAAAATTTGATGACTGTCAGTAATTGATAAGTTAAAGTGTCAAGAGAGAATCATCAAGCCATGGGAAGATTGCACGTGGTGAAAATACAAGTAGAAGTAATTCAGTAAGATTCCTCAATTATTTGTTAAGAAAAAGAGCCCTTTCTCTTGGCTACTAAGTCTCTCAATGTTAACCTCACACGTCAACTGCAGTGACTAAACGATTCTGTCTATTTTTGGCACAGCAATTGATTTTTTTTCTTTCCCTGTCTCTTAATTCTCTTTTTAGTTTGAGTTTTTTTCAGAAATACATATATTTTTGCCTTCCATGTGATCTCAAATTCCTTTGTTAAAAGTAGAATACATGATAAAAATATCAAAATCTTATAGCAATGAAAAGAAGTTTGTAACGCTAGACTGTTCAGAGGCCCAGGGCAGTAAGAAAGGCAGCAAAGGATGATGGGACAAAACCAAGCAAGACAAGGGCAGCAGGAAAAAGAAGCACAGAAAAGAGAGTTCCCCTGCTCCCCAAAACCAATTTAGCTCCTGTTATCTGTATGAACCTTCTTCAGAAAGACAGTCACTAGGCTAGTTGCTTGAGTGTGCCACACCTGTGTTCTTTAGTACCCAACAGCCAATATTGTGGACCTGGCTGATGAGGAGGCCTATAGCAATGACAGGTTATATGTATTCCCAAAGCACATGGACAGGGACAAAGAAAAGAATACAGCTTCATTATCATTTTCTAATCATACTAAATCTCTCAGGATGAGACACCTCATCCCAAGAGGAAATGCTGAAACCTATGTCTAATAGGGTGGGAGAATAATTTCAATAGCTTTGTCTAGCCTCCCAAATCTTCCTAAATAAAGGAGCTCATCACCTTGTCGAAAGGAATGCCAGTAGTTCTGACTGCTCTCTGTTTGCCATTTTGAACCCCTGGAACCCCAGGAAGCTACGCTATGAAGGAGGAATGGGAGCTACAGTCAGCAAGGT
This sequence comes from Pachyuromys duprasi, assembly GCA_028658305.1. Taxonomy (NCBI): domain Eukaryota; kingdom Metazoa; phylum Chordata; class Mammalia; order Rodentia; family Muridae; genus Pachyuromys; species Pachyuromys duprasi. The sequence continues at coordinate 21,497,685 of CM053767.1, read as the reverse complement.
CACCAGTGTCTGATCTTCAGGGTGTGGCTTCCGGTGGTAACGGTGTAAGCAATGTCCCAGGAGGGGTGAAGATAGTTTTGTAACATTGTAAATTGACCCCAGATTTTTATAATTAATTGGCTAAAATGGTGAACTTTATGTGACATTAATCTAAATAAAAAAAATAAAGCAAAACCAAAATACTCAAAAAGGAAAGAAAAGAAAATTAAATTTATGGTTATAAGCTATAAAAACGCCAAGGGCTAGGCAAGTCTGACTTATCACTTTTTTCTTGTATCTCTCCACTCATTTATGATGACAGCATTAGTTTGGGGGAAGTTTACCACCTTATTTTTATTAGATCCTCAGAGGAGTCTCTTGAGTTAAAAGTTAGAGTAGCTGTGGCACTCCTCTATTTTCAGAAAGTTGAAAGGAATCTTATTAAAAATAACTTCTAAAAACATATTGATCTGGACAGCATGTCAGGGACTTCTTACTTGGGTCTACATCTAACCTTTATGAAGCTGTTGGGCATCAGCACCTTCATCAGTTTACACTTGAAAAAATCCTGTCTCACGGAGGTTGTTTAAGGTTACCCTACCAGTTGCTGAGCAAAGATTTGAATGGTGTTCTCAGCCTTCTTCTTCTCCACTGTACAAAGATCTCTTTAATGAGCAACTCAGTCAAACAGCCTCTCACACATAATCACATCTAAATTATTCAGGAAAACTTTTATCTTCAAAGACAGTCCCCTCCTTCCCATAGAGATACGTTATGCTGTTTAGCATCCCCTTCAAATGTTCCAGGTTCCTCTTTATGTCTACATTTATTTTATACGCCTTCCCAAGGTTTTTCTCTTTTCTTTCTCTCCATTAAAGGGGCAACTCTCGGGCATATCAACCATATAGTATGGTAGATGGGGCGGGGGGAGTTCTTAGATCTTCATATTCTGAAGTATTCAAACATCAGATGGCTTATTGCCAGAAAGGCAGAGCTTTAGGATGGGTGCTTTATGCAAACAGTGTTTTAATAGCAGCTCCTGCCTTTCAGAATCAAATATTGCCGTCAGATCCTATGAGGAAGAGATGTCACTCTTCAAAGTTATATTTTCCCTGAAACGGAACATTGCCCTTAGAAAACTGTGAGCATCCAATAAAAATTAATTAAAGTTTTATTCCTTGGGTTCATTGATATTTTTTGTCCTTCCATTGATGTAAAATACTCTATCTAAGATGAAAATTTAGCATGGCATTTTTGCATGTCTTATATGAAACATCATTGATGCCTGGTTTCTCCCAAAGCTCCACTTCTTTAATTCAAGGGGAAAAAATACTGGAAATGTAACAAAAACATTAACTTCATTATTAGCTAGCACCACTCTAGAGATTTTTTTAAAACATTTTTCTTTCATATTAATCACAAATTAAGTACTTTGTATCCCAGCCCACTCTAGAGAATTTTAATTCACAACATGGCTGCTCTGGCAAGAATTCACATGCAATGATCTTGTAGGTCTGTGTGATCCGGCTGGAATACAAACACACTTTTAATCCAGGAGACAGAGGCAAGTAGATCTGAGTTCATGGTGAGCGTGGTAGAGATCAAGTTTCGGGTCAAGAAAGCTTAGATCCAGGTGTGGTGGTACACGCCTCTAATCCCAAACGATGAAGGTAAAGATAGTTTGTAAAAGGAAGCGATGTCTAATTGAGAGTCAGATACAGTGACAAATTGAAGAAAAGGATTTGCCCAACAAGAAGAGAGAGGAAAGGGAAGCTACTTAAGGGCAGAGAGAGGAAAACGAGGAGGCAGTTTTCCTGGGACAGTTAAGAGAACTGGGTTGCAGAGAGAGAACTCAGGTAAATACAGAAGGAGCCGGAGAATGAGAAGGAGCCAGGAGATTAGAGCAGATTGCTGGAGTTAGTTTGAGCCAAGCAGAGCAATTCAGAGGCTGAGGGGGAAAAAAGTCAGTTTGAGTAAGTCAGCTGGGAGAGGAGTTTGATCCAGAACAGCTGAATTGATCAAAGCAGCCCAGAGATCAGAAAGAACAAGAAAGGGTGAGCTTATCCAGCAGTATGTCTCAGAGGCTGAAAACATTCTAGGCCTAGGTTAGATCGTAAGGAGGCTGGAAGCTTCTAAGACTAGGCCTATGTTAACTGACAGAGGCAATAATTCTTTGAGACAACAACTAAAACAGGCAAATAAAAGTTACTTTTACACACTACCACAGTTAAAAATGTGGCGAACTTGTGCCAACGTGGTGTCTTGATTTCCAGGAAGGCTGACTGTGTGTACTTGTTGCTATGAAAAAGTTCAGCATGAAGCAAGGCCCTGCAAAGAACAGGCTTTCCTGCCATTGAGGGGTGGGGGTGGGGGTGGGGGCAGGGGGGTGGGGAGCAGAAAGCACCAAGTGCAATGCTGGCAGATTCCATTTTAACACGATGAAGGTTGCTTTTATTGTGTGTTTTTCAAACCTAACTTTTCTAACCAGAACTTCCAGCTAGCAGAATGGACTTCAACTTTCTAGGCATTTATCTCTACCTCTGTCCCTCCTCCACTTATGAAGCTGCTAACAAGCTGTACTGTGGCCAAAAGGCAGGCAACAGGGAGGAAAGGGGATAAAAGCAGAGTCTGTCTGATTCCAGGCACTGGCTAATTGGCATCCAAATAATTAAGAGCTGCCTTTATAAATAACCAACACCTAACTGAGGCTCTATGAAGAACAGGGCACAGGGAAGAGCTCTGAAAAAAAAATTGGAACATTTATCAACTAGTATGAATCTAAGGCTGTGGGCTAAAAGCAGGAAGTCAGATAGAGGCAGATATTTTCAATAGGAGAGAGGAAATTAACAGCTAGCTGGCAGCAGCAAACTACCTAATAGTGTGTATGTGATGTGTGTGTGTGTGGGGGGGAATCAGCTTTCACTTCCAGTAAAGAGATGGTGGGTAACTGGTAATTTGAATAATCTTGATGCTTTATTCTTAAGAACCCCCCCCCCTTTAAAGCTTGTATTGTGTTACATTTATGTCATATAATAAATATCTATCCGTAAACTAGAGATAAAACCCTGTGCACACTATTTCCTTGGCTATGTCTCCAGGTGCAACTAAAATGGAAGGTGACAGCAATTGCCCAGATGTAAAGGAAAATGATCTTACTTTTGCTTGTATTAGCAGGTAAGTTGAACCCAAAGTTACACTTGGGTTTAACTCCAACACCTGATCATTGAGTACAACTGACCTACAAAGGTAATATATTTGGCAGGTGTTAAAAGACCCATTTTAGATATTCAATTGCCTATAACAGTATATTTTACAATTACCATGCAGATAGATTCTACATAAAACATATGAAGTATTTAATAAATGGTAAGAAACAGCAATGTGATGGGTTCTCTCCAGTCTCGCTAGTGTACATGCTAATGCTTTGGAAAATGCCAGGTTTAGACTTGCTGCATCTCTAAAGTTCTTGGTTTTCCCTAATAAAAATGGCAGAGGCCTGGGCTTACTGTGGAAAAATCTTCTGAATGAAGGCATATAGCCTACAGGAAACTCTGCTCTCTTGTCAAAACAGTGCCTATTCTCTTGCTTGTCTGCTCTTGTGTCCAGGATGACAAGTTCTGGAACCTCTATGTCAAATGGAGGTCTGTGGCATTTCTCCTTAGATCAACTGAGTAGAAGGACTTTCAGAAACCTGCTCACTGGGCTCACTGTAAGCATTGTTGGCCAAGTGTACCTCTGTTCTTTGGGAGGTGGTGGTCAGTAAATGATTGGCCCTATCCATTGACTTCTGTAACTGCATCTCAAGCAGATTCACAAATACTGAAAGTAGACTTTACTCCTGAGGAATTTGTGGTCTTAGGGGCTATTTCTTTTGGTCTCAAATCCCCAAAGCTCAGGGCTACATTGAGAGATGGTGTCTGAACTACCAGGTTAGGTACCTGGAACCCCGTAGCAAGCTGTGACCTTGAATTATTCATCTACTTGCTTTGAATTTTATTTTCTTCAGCTCTAAAATGAAGAGGTTGGACATTATGATTTTTGAGGTCACTAAATCTCTCAGAATCTCTCGTTCTTACATTAGGGTGTAATTACCCTATGATCTCAAAGGCCAAGGTTGTTAATGTTAAATGAATTAGTTTACAGAATAAAATAATAGAGATGCTAGTGACAATTCCCTTCACGTGAACTGAGCTGTCCATGTTAGGAATCTAAGAGACTTTTCTATGGTTCTGGGCTCTCATATTCCAATCTCTTTTTTAGAGAGGAAAGAACAATATACAAAACATTAAAGCAAAAATAAAACTGAAAGATGGAGAATCTCCACGCTCTTCACCCTCTTCATTTGGGCTGAAGCCTCTGCTCCTGTGTTGTAACGGAGCCTGTCTCAGAACACCTTGATGGCTTCAAGTGATGCCTTGGTCACCTGTCATAAATGCCTGAGATCTCATAAAAGCCTCAAAACCTTTGTTATCAAACTTGAGTAAGACTTGAGAACATATTTTCAAAGTTTATATCCAAAACAGCTAGAAAAACCCATGTACTGTTAAGGTATAACTGAAAACCTATACAGTAAAAGTGGCCAGGAGTTATAATTATAAATGCTTTTCATTGGCTTCTGGCCTATTCTTTTCTAAAACTCATTATTTTTTTTAAATGGTGCCAAGATGAGTGAACAGTAATTACAATGAGGCAGAGCTCAATCAGATACGAATCATAGGCAAAAGAAATGCTTGATTTTTAATAATCCCACATCCCTGGTTATTGACTATACCTACACATTTATATTTTCAGAAAAATAGATGTATAAGTAACTGCTTAAAGGTCTATGCCTATGTGTTAAAAGAAAAAATAAGAACCCGTTTAATTATAGAGAACAAGAAGAAAATGGTGTTTCAACATTCAACTATCAAGATTTTCTTTTGCCTGCTTATTTCATGCTACTGGCTACAATCTGTTGTTATGATGCGAGGTTGTCTCACTTTCCTTCCATTCTAGGTTAACTATGCAGTTACTTGAGGAGAGTTGCCAATTACATACACAAAATAGCAAAAAATATTTTTGTCCCCATTTATGGGTCTTTGGTTACACGCTGTCAATGCAGTATGCTTTTCTAGTGAGACACAGTTATTCAGTGAAATCTTTCTGAAAGGAAAAAAAATGAGTAAATTATGCTTTGAAGTAAGCTTTAGAAAGAGCAAATACTAGGCTGTGATTGTCTCTGCCTATTTGTGACAGTATCCTGAGAATCCTTGTGCTATCCCGGGGAATCAGCTTCGTGACCAGCTCAGGATTTGTCTTCTTTGTTAGCATTCATGAAATATGAGAAGCTTCCCAGATAACACAGTAGACAGACTGCCTCATGGATTGGACCCCATGCTGCCTCTGCTGGCTCTGTCTGTTTCCAAGATGAGGGCTTTGCCAATGCACCCGAGGTGAAGCAAGCCAAGCCAGGTGACACCTGGGAGTTGATGAGATTTGGGAGAAAAAGCATATTTAACACATGACCTTGTTAATATCATTAATGCCCATTGTCAGCTGGCCAGCTCCGCGGTGGAGGAGGGTTGGCAGGCTCCAGAGTCCTGGAGTGGCTATTGGGTTACTGCCCATGGATAATTGCAATTCTCCCCACAAGCCCCAGTTCATTTGGCTTAGTTCCTAGGGCACAAGATATTCATGCTGGTCTTTTCCCATGGAAACCTTAGCAAAGTTAAAAATGATACAGGACTTGCTGCGTAGAAGGAAGAAGAATGGTTTTAATTTTTGAGATCAAATATACTTCTTGGTAAACAGAGCTAAGAATGGAGCAGTGTGCATTTCAGTATCACTGAGAATAAATTTAAGGTGTTCTTATCATTAAAAATATTAGACATCAGAGGTAATAGATATATTAAATCAAACATTATTTTGTAGTCCATGAATATGTATAACTACAAATTATCAATATATAAAATAATAAAAATTCAAATCCCAACAAAAAGTGACATTGGATAAGACAGCTTTTACAAAATGAATTCTGTGCTTGTTTCAGCCACACATATAATAAAATGAAATGTTTCAGGGGAGGCTAGCATGGATTGCATAGCAGGATGACATGCAAATTTTTGCAGCAGCCCATCTTAATTAAATCAGGGGCAGAGCCTGGAGCTCGGTGGTAAAGCACTTACTTAGCATGCACAGGGTCTTAGGTTCCATTTTTATATCGCACACACACACATATACAACAGAAACCTTCCCCAAGAGACAGAACATTTGGCGTTTAAGCCTTCAAAAATGGGAGCACCGCTACTACCTTCCCGGGGGAAGGCCTTTGTAGGGATTTCATGTTTCGTCAATTAAAGATTTAATTGTATTCTTTCCCAAGGCTTCTGTCAGGTCAAACATTTAGAGAATAACCTGCCACATCAATTCTGCATTTGAGTACATTTGTAATTTTATTTTAGAGTTTCAGTGTTTTAACTGTGGGTATTTGATGACAATAAGCAAATAAGCAATATTTCAACACGCTTGGCTCCCTGGCTAGTATTTCTATAGGCTGTTATTGATCTGTTGAAATGGTCATTAATTTTCCTCATGGGAGAGCAAGGGTAAAGGCAGGGGGTGGATGCAGCAAAAACAGATGCCCAACCTTTGACCTCAGAGAGCTGGAGTGTCTCTTTGGGAAGACTCATAGTGAATAAGTAAGCAATGCACCAATGAAGAAACCACACAGGGTTAGGCTGGGTTAGGAACCTTACATAGAGAAGTCACCAGAAGCAGTACTGGAGAATAAGGATGGCTGGTCTTTAGTTAGGCTGAAGACAAGATGAAGAATCTCTAAGGGGAACTGCATCAACTGTTGAAAAAAAAAAGCAGGAGGCTGTAAGCCAAAGTAATGAAGGGAGCAAAAAATAAAGTATCCAGGTCCCAGAATGGCTGCAGCCAGCAAGAAAGGAGGAGAAACTTAGAATGCAAACAGATCGAAGACAGGCATTGTTCTTTGTAAAGAGCTTTACATGCCCTACAGATCCCTTTAGTGGCCACATACATGAATTGAAAGGGACTGTGGACAAAGTTACAGGCACCTAGTTCTGGGAGCTGCAGCATGGACCAGAGCACTGACATTGCAGTGGGTAATGGCATGGATTGCTAAGAGGCTCTGAAAATGAATCAACAGGACTTGCTGCAAGTACAACAGACCCATATATTATGAGAGGAAGAAGATAATAAAAGCATGAAGACTGTCTAGAAATGTTTTAAATTATGACTTGTATAATGAATTACAAGTCAATGAAATCAAAGGAATAATCTTTACCTACTTAACAAATATCTGACATGTAGTACAGCTAAACTTATCATCATCCACCATGAACTATAGGACCCCATATGTGTGCAAGTGATTATGTAGGAATTATTTATTTAAGAAATTTCCTCACCAAATATGAGGACACTGGATGAGTTTCAGAACTTTTTTCTTTGCTAAGTTTCCAGTTGCCCTGTCATTCATCTTTCAAACTCCCAGGTCCTTAAACATCATAGTTCTACTTATGTCTGTCTGTCTGTCTATCTATCTACCTACCTGTCTGTCTGTCTATGTCTGTCTAGCTATCTACACACAAAATTCATCACAAGTCTAAATCTTTTAAAGTATGAGGTAGCTTGCAGTAACAGCTTTTTATTACAGGCACTTTGATGTATTTGTCTTTCAAGCTAGAAACCATGGGCAAAGGGTTGGATTTCTCTACCTGTTTTCTCATCTGTAACATGGAAATTAATGGTAGCATCTTGCTGTCATTAGAGGGGTATCTTGAAATTAAATGAGAGTAACTACAATATGCTATGTAAATATTTGTTACATATTATGATTTCAATATATTTGGTATATTATTTTTATTTATCTACCCAGGCTTTTTAGAAAGTTTTCATCAGCAAAATGAAAATAGTTCCCACTATCTAATCTAGTGAAAAGAGCCTGCTTGACTGTGGAATACTGTGCCTTTTTTGAGGTTGTCATTTAAAAACATACTTTTAGGCTTTGAAGTGGATTACAGAAAATCCATAGCACATGGCCTGCCGCATCACATCATATCAAATGTTCAAAAGAAAAGAACATACACCCTTTATGGCAGCACCCCTCCCCCCAAGTTTTGCATGCAATTTTCTATTAAGAGAACTGTCTAACCACATCTCCTTAGTGCGAGGCAACATTATTTCTTACCTATTTATACACTGTGCTACAATCTGAAGGGATTTGATCTGGATTACAGGGAGGGATTGGGGATTATAAACCATTTTTAAAAACTTGCAAAGTTAAAGACAATAAAGGCAAAGAAAAACTATGTAAAAATCTTACAAAACATTTTCAGGCCGTTAATTCAGAATATTTTACAGTCTCCCAATTAATCATCATAAAACAATTCCTGTGGAAGTAATCAGAATGTAACATGCCAGCATATATATTATAATGTGCTGGCCTAAAGTCACTCTTTCCTCAAACACTCACAGTGGCTTTTTTTCATCTATCACATTTTCCTGTCATTTCTAAGTTTTTTCATGATTTAACGTAATAAAAGAGAACAGATTTAACAGTGACCCATCACTGATGTGACCCAAAGAAAGCAAAAGTGAGATCTGTTAATGTACATAAAATATGCTCACCTGTAGTTAAGTTCCAGAAATAATTCCTAAATGTTTTTCACTTGGTATTATAGGATAATCATTTTCATGTCTTTATACTTTTTGACAATGATGTGAAATTGCTCTCTACTATTTGAACAAATCAATGCACTATAACTTAATGAGACATCAAGTTACAACAACATTTTGGCCATTTCTAACAATCATCATGACAAAAGTTTAGTTTTCCCATCTTTTGATTTCATTAAGTCCTCACAAATGACATGACCAATTGTAATGTAGAAAATCAACGACAATGCTGTTCCTCTACAGTGAATTCTCTGTTTAGCTCCATACCCCAGTTTTTAATTGGATTGCTTGATTTATTGTCTTTAAACTTCTTTAGTTCTTTATATATTCTGGATATCAGCTCTCTGTCAGATACAGAGTTGGTGAAGATCCTTTCAAACTCTGTAGGATGTCATTTTGTTCTGATGACAGTGTCCTTTGCTTTACAGAAGCTTTTCAATTTCATGAGGTCTCATTTTTTATTATTGTTCTTAGAGCCTGTGCTGTTGGTGTTCTGTTCAGGAAGTTGTCTCCTATGCCAATAAGTTCTAGGCTCTTCCTCACTTTTTCTTCTAACCGATTTGGTGTATCTGGTTTTATGTTCAGGTCTTTGATCCACTTGGACTTTAGTTTTTGCAGGGTGATAAATATGGATCTATTTTCATTTTTCTGCATGTAGACATCCAGTTGGACCAGCACCATTTGTTGAAGATGCTGTCTTTTTTTTCATTGAATGGTTTTGGCTTCTTTGTCAAAAAATCAAGTATTCATTGGTATGTGGGTTTATTTCTGGGTCTTCTATTCAGTTCCATTGATCCTCCTTTCTGTTTTTATGCCAATACCATGCAGTTTTTATGACTATTGCTCTGTAGTACAGCTTGAAATCAGTGATGGGGATACCTCCAGACGATCTGTTGTTGTACAGAATAGTTTTGGAAATTCTGGACTTTTTGTTTCTCCATATGAAGCTGAGAATTTTTCTTTCAAGTTCTGTAAAGAATTGTGTTAGTATTTTGATAGGAATTGCATTGAATCTATAGATTGCTTTTGGCAGGATGGCCATTTTCACTATGTTAATCCTACCCATTCATGAGCACAGGAGATCTTTCCATCTTCTGATATCTTCTTCAATTTCTTCAAAAAACTTGAAGTTTTTTTCAAAAGGGTCTTTCACTTGCTTGGTTAGAGTCACCCTAAGGTACTTTATGTTATTAGTGGCTATTGTGAAGGGTGTTGTTTCCCTGATTTCTTTCTCAGCCCATTTGTCTCTGGTATACAGTAGGGCTTCTGATTTTTTTGAGTTAATTTTGTATCCAGCCACTTTGCTGAAGGTGTTTATCAGCTGAAGGAGTTGGAATATAGAATGGCAGAGAAACAATTAAAGAGATGCTCAATGTCCTTAGCCATCAGGGAGATGCAAATCAAAACAACCCTGAGATTTCACCTTACACCCATCAGAATGGCTAAGATCAAAAACTCAAGTGACAACACATGCTGGAGAGGTTGTGGAGAAAGGGGAATCTTCCTCCATTGCTGATGGGAATGTAAACTTGTACAACCACTTTGGAAATCAATCTGGCGCTTTCTCAGACAATTAGTAATAGCGCTTTCTCAAGATCTAGCTATACCACTCCTATCCATATACCCAAAAGATTCTCAAGGACACATTTGCCCAAACATATTTGTAGCAGCTTTATTTGTAATAGCCAGAACCTGGAAACAACCCAGATGTCCATCAATAGAGGAATGGATACAGAGATTGTGGTACTTTTATACAATGGAATACTACTCAGGAATTAAAAACAAGAAAATCCTGAAATTTGCAGGCAAATGGTGGGATCTAGAAGGACCATTCTGAGTGAGGTATACCAGAAGGAGAAAGACACACATATAAGTGGGTACTAGACCTATAAGATATGATAAACATACTGAAATCTATACACCTAAAGAAGATAAACAAGAAAGAGGACCCGGGATAAGATGATCAATCCTTATTTAGAAAGACAAATGAGATGGGCATTGGATATAGGGAAAAACAGGACAGGAGCTTACCACAGATGGTCTCTGAAAGACTCTACCTAGCAGTGTATCAAAGCAGATACCAAGACTCATAACCAAACCTTCGGCAGAGTGTAGGGAATCATTTGAAAGAAAGGGGAGTTAGTATGACCTGGAGAGGACAGGCACTCCCACAAGGACATAGGGCACAGGGGTCTTTTACGAGACTGTATCTCCAACCAAGGACCATGTTATTGATATAACTTAGAATCCCTGCTCAGATGTAGCCTATGACATCTTAGTATCCAAGTGGGTTCCCTAGTAAGGTGAACAGGGACTATTTCTGACATGAACTCAATGGTTGGCTCTTTGACTCCCCCCCCCCCCCGCCATCAGTGGACTTGGAAAGGGAC
>CM053767.1:21446599-21486534 GCA_028658305.1 Pachyuromys duprasi | reverse complement strand
AAATTTAATAAAGGAAAAAACAACAACAATGCTGTTTCTCAGTTCATGCTTTATAGATAATGCAGCAGTATGCATGCTCACATGTTAAACCTAAGTTCTCTTTTCCTACTTTGATGAATAAACATGGAAAGGTTGCATGGACCGATGCATAACTTTAAATTTTACCTTCTGACATTGAAGACAGGCAAACACTCTTTCTTATCCTTCACTTTATTATATAATTATTCTCACATGTATACCTAAATCATTAAAAATATGTGTTAGTAATACCAGCTCACAGACAAATTATTTTAATTCTCTGCTAAAAACCATTGGCTTTGGGAGGAGAGGCATTAAGTATGTTTTTATAGTAATAAGTAATATATAATATTTCAGTCTTTTGTTAAGAAGCTTCAGAGACTTCCAACGTACACACACTATTCTCTACATGCTATTTTATAAGGGCCTCGAGCGGTAGATATACAGAGTTAGTGAATAATTTAGAGAATAGACTCTGCTCTCTAACAGAAGCAGATAGACCAAGGGCTTTCAGAATGAACCTTGGTCTTCCCCAAGTTCTGCCCTCACACCTTCATCTTACATTGCTTTGCAGTCAAGGAACACAAAAATTCTAAGTGTGACCTGTGAGACTTATGAGAGCAAAACATATAAAAAGAAAAAATAAAGTGATGATGTGGGGCTGAAGAAAAGGCCCAGCTGTTAAGAGCACTGGCTACTTTTACAGAGATCTTCGGTCCAGTTCCCTGTCGTCACATAAGGACTCACAACCAACTGTAGCTCCCATTCCAGGGGGTCCAATGTCCTCTGTTGGCCTCCCTGGGAACCAGGCATGTGTGTGGTGCTCAGACATACATGTAGACAAAATACACAAATAAAATAAAAACATATTTGTAGGAAGTGATGATACAAGAGAAAGTAGTATGTGTGACTGATGTATCTATGTGATTGATGCGTCTGTGTATGGGCACCTGGATTTATTGGTATGGGCTCTAAATAAGAAATCAGGTGCTGCCCTCAGCTTGAGTTCAGATTTCTATCACCTGTGTTTGCTTGGGTGGAAGGTTTTTATGGGTACCTTGTGCAAGTTAACTAATTACTTTGTAGCTCTGCTTGTTCGTCTGTAAAATCAAGAAATTAAGAGTGCCTGCTGTATTACTCAGACTTTTAGTCTGTATGGAAAATACCAAGAAAAATAATTTTTAAAAGTAAGGGTTTATTTTGGTTAAGAGTTTCAGAGTTTTTGGTTTATTGTGACACAGAGATGCAAAACATGATAGGGTGGTGCACACCAGTTTGTCTCATAGCAACCAGCATGGAGGAGGGGGGAAAGCTGCCAGCAGCCTACAGGATGGTGCTGCCTGAACCCAGACTTGGTCCTCCTTTAAAGTAAACTAATCCTTTTTGGAAGTGCCTTCACACACACACATCCAGAAATGCACTTCACTGATCTCCTAGGACTGTCTCAATCCAGTCAAGCTGACAATGAAGACCAGCCATCACATGGCTATCGCAAGGAGATACATTTGGTGACACATTACCATGTGATCTCCTTGGCGTTGGCTGGCCTCAGTGTTTTCTTGAGTGACTGAGGCCCATCAGGAGGCTATCACAGTAAGCATGAGGTGGGAAAGGAATGCTGAACAGGACTGTTGGGCTGAAGTGCGTCCCCTAGTGGAGGGAACGAAGCGGTTGACAGCTGGTTCCAGATGTTTCTCTGAATGCTGCATCTGGATTTAAATGGTGCCAGGAAAGGCTCAGTATCTCTGGGAGAGACAGATGCAGGAGTGATACGGTTCATCTGAACAAGAGGGCTCTTCATTATACTTGAGTGTTTTTGCAGCATCAACAGGACCTTGGATCCTGGAAAAGATTTGGGTCCGTGGAGCTTTGCAGGCAGAATCTGTTTGATGGCACAGGAGAAAGGCAGAAATGGCACCAGCTGCAAAGCCGTGCTGTCTCCGTGCTATGAATGAACAGAAAGCTGTCGCCTAAGCCCAGAAGCCTTTTCCTTCCAATTTTAGAGGCAGACCTATATTTAGTATCAAAAAGAAAAAAAAAACCCTGTCATTTTTATCCAATAAAACTAGTTCTTTTAGATGCATAAATGGCAACATTTCTGGATAGAAAAAAAATGAATTCTTACAAAGAACAAGTTTCTAGAAAGGTTAATCATATTGTTAGAGTAAAATAGGCCAATCTTTACTGCAAACGAATATCCTAGTGCTAAGAATTCCTGAAAGGGAGATGGTCTCTTCTGATTTTTATTCTTCACTTACTCAATTTGACAGCAAACAACTTTCAAATCTCAAGTAGAAACAGTTGGGGTTTTTTACTGGTTTTCTTTGTGTAATACATATTTAGAGCACTATTTTCTGTTGGTATACATGGCTATAGTGTTTTAAAAATGCTTATTCTTAGGTATATGTGTGTGTGTGTGTTAGTTTGCTTATTATCACTTGAACAAAACACCTACCAAAAGCAGCATTCCCAGGAAAAGTTTTATTTCTTCTTATAACTCTGAGACCACACTCCATCACAGAAGAAAGTCAGAGCAGGCACTCAAGGCAGAAACCTGGAAACAAAAGCTGAGGCAGAGGCCATGCAAGAAGAAGCATTGCTTACTGGTTTGCCTCCTATGGCTTGCTCATTCTCTTTTCTTATATATCCACCTTCCCACAGTAAGCTGGGCCATTCCCCATTAATCACCAATCAAGAACACCTCTCCCCCCACACCCCCCACACACACTTGCTTATAGGCAAGTTGATATAGGGGCATTTTCTCAATTAAGATTCCCTCTTCTCAGATTAGTCTCCATTTGTGTGAAGTTGACAAAAACGAACCAATGCAGTGTATACATTGTGTGTATGTGTGTGTGCATGTGTATGTGTGCATGTGTGTATATGTACATATGTGTACGTATATATAGGTTCATGTGTGTATGTATGTATGTATGTATGAGTATGTGTGCATATGTATGTGTGCATGTATGCACGTGTATATATGTGCATTTGTGTGTGTATATATAGGTTCATGTGTATGTGTAGTACATGTGTATGTGTGAGTATATGTGCCTGTGTATCTATGTGCATGTGGGATATATGTGTATGTAGGTATATGTGTGTCCATATATGTGCATGTGTATATGTTGGTGTGTGCAAGTATATGTTTATGTATATGTGTGTATGTTTATGTGTGCACTTGTATGTGTGTATGCATGTGTGCATATGTGATGTGTGTGTATGAGTATGCATGATGTATGTGTGTTGTGCACACTGGCTTCTCCCAGCACATTAAGTGAAGGGCAATGAACAAATTTGGGAATCAGTCCTTGCCTTCTCCTTTGTTTGTGGCTGCTTTACATAACCCAGGCTAGATGGGTTGTAAGCACCCTAGGAATTCTGTCTCTGACTAACAGTTCACTACAGGACTGCCTGGATTCCAGACATGTGCCAGGATGTCTGGCTTGTCCGTGGGTTCTGAGAAGCTGGATTCAGGTTGTCAGGCTTATAAGCTTTTACCCACTGAATCATCTTCTCAGCACCTAGAATTACAAAGGTTAAACAAGTAGGTCCTCTAGGTTACTAGTGTCTTGATATACCTGCTGTACTGGCTAGTTTTTGTTAACTTGACTGAAACTAGAGTCATCTGGGGAGAGAAAACATTAATTAGCAAGTCGCTTCCATCAGATTAGTCTGTGGCCATATCTGTGGGTGCATTTTCTGATTACTGGTTAGTGGGATAGGGTCTATCCTGTTGTAGGCAGGTGGTCCTGAGTTGTATAAGAAGACAGTATGAGCAAGCCAGTAAGCAGCTTTCCTCTTTGGTCTCTGCTTAAGTTCCTGCCTCCAGATTCCTGTTCTCATTCCTGCCTTGGCTATCCTTGGTTTGGGACTGCTTTTGGTCAGTGTTTTAATCACAGCCACAGAGAAGTAAATTGGGGTGCCTGTGTTAGCCTGTGTTGTCACAGTCTTTATGTTTAGGACCTCAGAAATGTGGGCACACCTTAGATGCACAGTGCCTGGCACTGAGTGGTTACACAGTAAGACACGCACCCTGCTTTCTAGAAATGTTGTTTCTCTCCATGGAGAATGTTCTCGGCTAACACTTGTTCCTCATGTCTAGGTACCTTTCTTTCATGAGTGTCTCTGAGACCATCAAAGTAGTCTTACTATGTGTGTTATTGTATGTGGCCTTCAACTGCTTTTTCATAAGCTAAAACAATTCATTCTTGAAAGTTCAAAGCCTTATGAAATCTGAAGTTAGTGATGATATATTAGCAGGAGAAAACGCCAGTGCTGGACAGGACTTGAAAGGTGAATTGCTTAAATGAATGATTGAGACTTAGAGAAAAAGAGCTAGTATGATGAGCAAAGGTCTGTTTCAAAGAGGACAGTAGTGTGGCTGCATCTTCTCACGAGTTATCTCATTACTGACTAAAATATTCCTCACTGACTTTGGCACACTTGCTCTTGCATCTGTCAAGTCCAGTTGGCACCAGGGAATTAGCAATGCTGGCTGCCTCAAGCTCTGATTCAGCACTCCAGAGGCTGAGAGTCAGGAGAAATATGTTAGTTCACAAATGAGCTGTTCAGAAGAGTGGCTGGTTGATGAAGGCTAGTCTGTGAGAAATGCTGAGTCCTGTGGTAATGTGATGAGGGAGGCAGAGATGAATAAATGCAACCCAAAGGTGAATTTCATAGCCACTTGATGTGGTCGAGAGCACATAGAATGCTGCTTATGATTGCCTGCATTTTCTGTAGATAACCATGTAGGAAGGCTTGTCCTGAGGTTAGCATCAGTGATTAGAATTCCCACTTGTGAGCAAAGCTTCCAACATGTATACACCTCACCAGTGGCTTAGAAATGAAGTGTGCAGTTTTAGAGACCTGCTATTCCAGCCCTCCATAGTATAGCAAAAATGAACATTACACATGTTAAGAAACATTGCCTCTTTCCCTTTATTTTCTCTGTTTCTCTTCACCCAACCCCAAAATTTGCCTTGTTCATGTTATTTAACCTGAGATTACAATTTTAATATTTACTTCATCTTCTGTGAAAGTGTTTGAAGTTGGGAAGCCTACACTTTAACCTGGCTTATATTGAGATTGTTGGTGGATAGAATCTAGTCTGTAGAGATCAGTAACAAAGGCATCATCTCTCTTGGAATTATAAGTAAATAAATATCCTCTTCATCATTAGCTGTAGTTCTGAAGCAGGGGGACACTGCATAGGATGCTGAGAAAGCACAGTAGCCTCACCAATGTTTTTAGTGTTCAAGAACACTGAAGACACAGCTTACCAGCCACTACAAGTCAGTATATCCAACTTTCAGACATTAAGTACTAATGTGATGGCAAATCAAGAAGTTAACAACTATGATGTCCTTCAAGATTATTCTCCAAGTTACATTTTCTATCAAGCACAGTATTTTCTCTAAATCTCCATTTATGAACTTCAGTGTCACTTGGATCGTGTATTTTGTTTCTATGGAGGACCATTATGTATCTTGTTTAACCAGAAGATGCATATGAAATAAAAGAGAGGATCTGAATGTCATGAAAGGCCTGTTGTCAGAAGCATCTAGATAGAGGTGTCAGCCTTCCGTGTAGGACACTACCCAGGTCCTTCATCTGATTTGGCTGCTATGTTGAAGTTCCTGCTCACTCTGGAGTCTGGCTAGATCTCTGCAACCATCTCCGCATGCACAGATTAAACATCTGTTGGTTTCTGCTCCTTCAGAAGATCTCTGTTGCTTGTGAAGTGAGGGAAGGCTGAAGTTTGAACGACACATCTGGTTAATTTCTGGTGCTCCCCACAACAAATATATAATATATCCACAGTTTGTAGGCTTGCCAACATGTTTCCATCAGCAATGGTCCTCCAGGTGTTTCTGTGAAAGAAGGAAAGTGCCAAGTGTTGTTCTCTTGTGCCACATGGTTGTGGGAAAGTCCTTAATCAGGTCTCTCTCATAAGCCTAGAAGCTAGATTTTCACTTCTACCTGATGTCCTGTCAATGCAGGTTCCCAAGATACCACTCCGTATATAGAACTCAGGGAAAACCAAGATGTGAAAGGCCATAGGCAGGTTAGTGCTATCACTTTGATAGTGTGGTTTGTCATTGACAATGAACCCTTATGGTGAGCCTCATGCACACTCCTTTTTCCATCATGCTGTGCATGCAGTATCTGTTTCCAACTTCCAACCCTCAGCTAGCCACAGTGTAAGGGTCAGGATAATTTGGATAAACTTTCTGTTGTTAACAATGGCCTTCATTTACCTTAGAGTATTTGTAAAGAATTTAGTAGTTTCTCTACCCTTGTCTTGCATTTAGTCTATCTTTATTGAGCACATTATTTTATATTTGCATATCATTTATTTTTGAAGTGATGTGAGTGTATGATTGTTCTGATTGTGCTGAAATGATGAACGCAGATCAGCTACAACATCTCCACATCTGTATAGTTGTCCAGATTTGTGTTTTTAAAGTTTCTATGCTAATGTGCCTTGGTAGGAATGAATCTTTTGATTTCCCTTGGCTTCTGATGTTATTAGAGTTGTAACATAATACTTATATTTTAAAGGACTGTTTGCAGACATAGAGGATGAAACTATTTCTTCTTCATAACTTTCTACTATTGTTTAGGTTCTTAAGTTCCCTGTGTGGAGCCTGGGGCTCCATGATGGCACTATTGTTAGGTATTTGAGAGGTAGGACATATAGGTTCTGCTTTCAGCAGAGATAGTGTGACTCTAGTTTCTTTCTTTCTTTTCTTTCTTTCTTCTTTCTTTCTTTCTTCTTTCTTTCTTTCTTTCTTTCTTTCTTTCTTTCTTTCTTTCTTTCTTTCTTTCTTTCTTTCTTTCTTTCTTTCTTTCTTTCTTTCCAGTTGACAAGAGCATTTCTTTATAAACTGCCTAACAGAGACATTCACATCAGGACACAGACTGTGCTTTAAGAACAATGGAACCAGACTTGTGGATCTCATTTTAGACAGTACTTGATATCTGTTCTTCAGAAAGATGTGGGAACTTTGCCTGGAGAATTTTTCTTTTTCTTTAAATTTCTCTTTCTTGCTTCAATGCGGGCTTGTTTCTCAAATCTCAGTCTGACAAAGTGATCCATGTAAGGCATTGCGAAGAACCGTTTCCTATTGCATCTTTTATTTAGGTACCAAGGGATAGGTCACTGCTTGAATTTGTGCCAGATGATTCGTCCAAAGATGTCCTTTCTCCAAGCACCAGGTCTTGCTCTTTCTTGACCTGTCTGAAGAAGCCTTAGAGCATCTTCCCTCTCCTGGACAACTTTATGTAAGGCATCCATGGAATCAACAACCTTTTCTAACCGCTCTGAGCTTGGCATCAGCAATCTCTGTTGCTTGGCCTCCTGCTCTAGAGTTAGAAGCATGTTTCTTTCCTTCAGAAGGACATACCAAAGTTTATGTAAGTCTTCATTACTTTTGTTCCTTAGCTGCTGGCAGGTCCATGAAGCTCCAGATTTGACTTTTTCTTCCCCCCAATTCTTTGGGTCATCAAAAAATTCTTCTAGTCCTTTCCTTGACAACGTGGTAGGAAGTGATTTACACTGGAGAAAAGATGTGACATGTGGTCTGTTCTTATGCAACAAACTTAGAAAGCCTGGAGCCAGCGGGGGCCTTGGGATTTACTAGGGAACCGGCAGCCTTCAGAAACACTGACACTCTTCTACAAATACCCACTACACTGGCAGCAGCCATGTTTTTAAAGCTGTGACTCTAGTTTCTTATAGCCATGAAGTAAATATTTCTTTTCCATCTTGTGCACCTGTATGAAGCTTTGCCTTGCAACAGCCCCAAAGCAATGAGGTCAGTTAATCATAACCTGAAACCTCTGGAACAGGAGCCCAAATAAACCTTTTCTCTTCATGAGTTGATTACACCCGGTGTTGTTATAGTGATGGGAAGCCCACACTCACAACCTATCTGATTCTTCCTCTCTGTTAATTTATTCTTAAATGTTTATCATGTACTTGTGCATATGTATATGTATGTGGTATGCATGGGCTTATGTGTGTGCTATGCATAAGTGTGCATGGGTGTATGTATGTGGGTGCATGTGTGCATGAGTACATGTGTATGGTGTGTATATGTTTATGACTGGTAAACATTTATGTGTCCGTGTAAATACATCTTTGTGTTGTATATATGTTTATGTATGTGGGTGGACGTGTGTACTCGTGCATGTGGAAACCAGAGGTTGGTGATGGTGTGTCTTCCCTGATTGTTTTTCACCCTGTGTATTGATAAAGGGTTTCTCCTTTATCAGTAGTTTAGTGATCCAGAGATCAGTAGTTTAGCCAGTTGACCTAGCTAGCTTGCCCTGGCAAGCCCTGCCTACACCCAGCCTTAATGCAGGCACTGGGGTTCCAAATTCTTTTACGTATGGTTTCATGGCATGTGCTTTACCCACTGTGCTCATTTGCTGTTTCCATAACAAAACACCATGATAGAAACATTGGGAAGTAAGTGATTTATTTCAGCTTGTAGTTGTAGTCCCTCATCCAGGGAGCACCCTGTTGGAAGTTAAAGGCAGGAACCCAGAAGCAGGAACTGAAACAGATGCCATGGAGGAATGCTGCTTACTAGCTCACTCTTCCTAGCTTGCTCACTTTGCTTTTTTTATTCACCCCTGGACAAGCTGCCCAGGGACTGCACTGCCCAAAGTGTGTTGTGCACTCCCTGATTAATTATCAACTAAGAAAATACCTCCCAGCCTTGCCCACAACTCAGTTTGATGGGGTGGGGGACAGTTTCTCAACTGAGGTTGCGTTTTCTCCAGTGACCCCAGCTTATGTGAAGTTGACACAAAACTGATGAGCATTCCCACTAAGCTATATCCTCAGTGCCTGTCAGTTAGGCATTTTTAGTAAATATTTTCATAAACATAAAATGGGAAAATGCTGAAGGATGCATTCTGGTGTTTATGAGTCAACCAAAGATTTACTTGCGAAACATGAAAGGGCAAGTTCACAAGAAAATTGGTGTTTCTTATCTCTCATACTAATATATGGCAGACAGAACCTGGAATGTAGAAAGAATACCACAAGAAAGCATTTATGAAATATGTATCACAGTAGTGCCCCTGTTTTGTTCTTCACAGAGCTTTTCCCCCCACCTTCCTTAGATTAGCTATGATCTAGAATGCACATGAGGTGCTACCAATGCATTAGTAGCCAGATACCTTAGTCACTTGGATTTGATGTTGTATGTTGTTGTTTTGGGAAAATGAATGTTTGTCATAAGGACAGTTTTTTTTTCCTGCTACTATTACATGTGATCTTTTACTTTCTCATTTGTCTTTTTTTTTTTCACTTCAATTGAGAAACTTTTAGCTTGAGACCTTTTCTTTCTGCCTCTTTCCTATCCTCCTCTAACTTTATTTATCCTTGATTCCAACCCCTAAGAGCGACAGTTCTTGCTCATAATAAAATAATGAGCATTTGCAAAAGGATTCGTGGGAGGAAAAAAAACAGGTTTTTTTTTCTTATTGAAGATAGCAATATGCTTACAAAGAAAAATGAAAATAAAGTTTTCCAAGAGTGGAAGTGCAGAGATCTTTTGTTCTACAAAATTTCACAAGGCAAATTAAACTTGATTCCAAACTCTTGATTCCAGACTAAGAAGAAATCCTCAACTATTAAGAGACAGGAAAGGCTCCCTCCCCTCCTCTCCCAATCCCTCCTCTCTCCTCTTTTCTCTTGTCCCCCTCCTCCTGGGCAATTTATCCTAAACTGTTTTTTCATTCCATTACTTGCAATTCTACCTACTCTTTTAGAGTAAACAGATTAGAGTTTAATGTGTAGAGGAAACTGAGCACTAGCAGGATCTCTATTTTCTAAACCCAAACTGTCCCATGGAATTAATGTTTTAGAGGTTTTTGCCACCCTTATGCAAAAGAATCTGGGAACCATAATGCTGGAAGACAACTTCCCTAAATGGTCCACCTAAGCATCCTCCCACACACCTGTAACCCCCTGAGTAGCATGAAGAGGTAAATCTAGGTGCTTCCTTCCTGCTAAAGCTCATAGTTTGGGGACTTCTTCTCCCAACTGTGTGCTATCTGTGCCCTCCTCTCTCTAGGATATCCTCCCTCCCTCCCTCTGACATAATCTGATCTGAGGGATTCTAGAAACAAGGAGCACCTTTCTGGGAACACTCATCTTCATGCCAGTTTCCTTCTTAGAAACCATTTCAATGCCAGGAAACTCAAAATCTTGGAGGAAAAAAAATATAGGTACAAACCCATCACTAAATGTCTCAGTAAGTTATGTTACCATCAACATAAGGTATGGCCAATTCTCCTTCCTGCCAGTTCTTCTGAAGTTAATATAATATGTCTCCCTGAAAGAAGAAATGACCCAAGGTCACCCTGACCTCTTCCTCACTCTAAGGTAATATATCAGCAACCAAGTCATTAAACAAGGCTCATTCCACCTTCTTCACTTACAGAACTTCATTAAGTTTATCTGAAATGTGCTTTAAAAACAATCTAATTCATCTTGCTCCAAGTAATTTAATTAGAATTCAATTAAATTCAGCAGAATTCATACATCATTTTACATGTTGCACCTTGATTCATTTAATTTGCAATTTTATTTTAAAGATGCAGAGGAGTTATTTGGCCTCACAATATTTTATCCAGAAGAATCCATTTCATGCATAAACTAACTGGTTCTCAGGAGTGCTATGGGAAACAAAATATGTGCCCATCATTATGCATGTCACACACCACTAATTTGAATTTCATATCCTGGGCAACATGTGCACTTAGGAGAAAGACACTTCATATCCATTCCCTTTTACTTACCCAGGGATACTTCCCTGCCATTCTCTTGTTTCTCCCTCATACACATAGAAACAAAGGGATCAATAAAGAAAAAGAAATGATATTCATATCCAATTTAAATCATTTTCACAGTGGCGATGAAAAGTTTAGAAATCAAGGGAACCAAAGATGGAGTTAGAACTCTTTTCCTTTAGATATTGTTCAAAATAGTAAATGACTAGAAGTGGCCTTTTTGTTCCATAGACATGCTGTACTTGCTTGTAGTTGGTCTTTGTGAATGTGATCATAAAAGGCTAAGCTCCACATGAGTACTATAGAAATGTCATTGTGAGGACTCTGGCCTAATTCATCTTCCAGGAAAGCAAGGGACTACTTTTGAGTTGTTGTTGGCCATGAATACCACTAATATAGAAGAAATCTAAACACTCTGTGCTTCTCTGATTTCAGAGACCAAAAAGAATACCATGTGTTTTATTTGGATTTTATTTCTTATGTTTTTCAGTCATGATTTTTCAGGCAGGGCCTCATACAGCTCAGGTTGGCCTGATAGTTGCCATATAGGAGAGGTTTGCCTTGAACTCTTTTTTTTTCTTTTGCCTTCCCAATGCTTTAACCTCTCAAGTATTAGGGTTACAAGCAGAAACCATCATACCTTGTTCCTCTGGATTTTCTTAATCTCAAGTTATTCACAGTTAAAGCAGTAAATGAACATGGAGTCCGTTCAATTCAATGGCATAAAGGCACTCACTGTCCATATCCTGTTCTTAGCCCACAGATCCACTGCAAAAGCTAATCTATCTTAAGAAGTATTTAATGATTTCAAGACCTTGGTGAGGATACACAAAGAATAAAGATAGGAAAATATACTTTCATCAAAAAATAGGAGAAAATAGGTAGAGTTGAATCTCCCTTTACTGGGATTTTAAGGCATTAAATCAGGCCATATTTATTTCTCAAAGATGAGAAATTGTAACATTCTTTGGCCTATTATTTCACCACATCTTCATCGAGGTAACTTTTTGTGGGGAGATATGAAAAACTATGTACTCCAGCTAGGGCAGGAATGACAGACAGTCCAAACAACCGATTCTACCCAAGCCTAGGCTGATGAGCCAATGAGTTTATTTGGTTTACTTGCAGGATCATGGGTGAGAGGAGTGGAGATGATCCCAGACAAGTCCATTACGGAAAGACCCCACACCAGCAAGGGCTGGTGACCTCTCCAGAGCTGAATAGAAAGAGCCCTTCTTTGGTTAACCTCCTACCCACTGTACATTCTAGCACTTCTTGAGATCACATGTAATTGAGGCAAAATGACTTGTAGCTGAGAGGGTATGTGGGGGACAAAAGAAGTGGCTAAACTCTCAAAAGAAGGCCTGATGACCCTCCTTACCTTCTCCTTCTATCAAGGGATAACACAGGTTCAATCTCATGGAGCATTTCCATTGAGTAATCACCACCGTGGTTAAAATGGTGAACAGCCATCTAATGCACAGAAGACAACATTCTATAATGAATGTATTCTTTCACAGTCTAACCATCAGGAAACATTATCATAGCCTTTACTTGTAATGGGTGTGCAGGACTGAGTATATCAACCATCAGAAATGACTTTAATTTACCCATCTTGATAAGAGACTAAAGAAAATAAGTGGATGTGTTAGTTTAAGATACTATATTAAAGTACTGTATATCAGTGGTTTAGAAACAACAGAAATTTATTTCTTATAATTCTGGAAGATGGAAGTTTAAGATCAAGATGCTAGTACAGTTGAGTTCTGATTAAGAGCCCTTTTGGTTGACTGCACACTGCTGCTGTATTTCAATGGTTGAAGGGAAAAGAACCCTCAAAATTTCTTTTATAAAAAGTAAATTCATGCCCTTGAACTACTCATTTTCCAAAAGGCCCCACCTTCCAATATCACTGCATAGCGGGGATTCAACATATAAGTTTGGGGGAGAGATAAATATTTTTATCCATTTCAAGGTGGTTTATAAATGACTTCAGTAAAAGTGGTGATTGCTTCCACCAAAAGGCCTCTGTTGAAGCATAACAGACTAAAGCAAGGTGAGTTAGGAAGGGACAATGGCTTGTTTTTTTTCCATTCTGTGGACAGGGTTTGGTGAGGCTGCGAATGCCAGGGTGCATCTCATTAAGTTAACAGGTTATTTTTCAATGAGTTCCACCATCAAAATGATTAATACACAATTAATGTGAACAAATGGGAGCCCTAACTCATTTCCATCTTTGTTTTTGAAGCATCAGTGGTTCCCAGTAGGTGGGGTAATATGCTGGTCTTCAGTTGTAGCCTTAGCGGTGGCTCCTCCTGTAAGAACATCACATGGGAGATAGTTTTAGAGGGAATGGTCATTCAAGGTAGATATCGCTGTTGCATCCTTGGCTTACCATTGTTTTTCTTGGTTCACCTGGTGTTTCATCAGTCTCTGTCTCGATGGCTTTTTAAAAGGTAGATTGTCTCTGTTAGACTCCTTGTGGAGCTCCTGTCCCCTCCAGGTCTTTCTGTCTTCCCCTTCTTTCATAGATTCCCTGAACTCTGCCCAAAGTTTGGCTGTGAGTCTCAGCCTCTGCTTCAATACCCTGCTAGGTAGAGTCTTTCAGAGTCCTTCTGTGGTAGGCTTCTGTTCTATTCATTGTCTTCTCTCACTTCCAATGTCTATCCTGTTTGCCCTTCTGAATGAGGATTAAGCATCTTCCCTAGGGTCCTCCTCATTTTTAAGGCTATAGATTTTAGTATGTTTATCCTATATTATATGCCTAATAATAATAATAATAATAATTCACTTATAAGTGAATATATACCATGTGTATGCTTCTGAGTTGCCGGCAGAGACAGCTACTCCAGTCAAGGACCATTCATCTGACTGCATTTTCAGATGTAGGCCACAGGCAGCTCAGTCTCCAAGTGGGTTTCCTAGAAAGGGGAAGAGGGACTGTTTCTGACACAGTGGCTGGCTCTTTGATCACCTCCCTCTAGGGGTGGGAGTGCAGTCTTGCCAGGCCACAGAGGAAGACAATGCAGCCAGTCCTGATGAGACTTGATAGGCTAGGTCAGATTTTAGAAGGGAAGAGGACCTCCCTTATCAGTGGACTAGGGGAGGACCATAGGGGAAGAAGAGGGAAGGAGGGTGGGACTAGGGGGAGATGAGGTAGTGGACTACAGCAGGATACAAAGTGAAAATTTATCTATCTATCTATCTATCTATCTATCTATCTATCTATCTATCTATCTATCTATTTATTTATTTTGCTCTCCTTGTGGAGCTCCTGTCCCCTCCAGGTCTTTCTATCTCCCCATTCTTTCATAAGGTTCCCTCCACTCTGCCCAAAGTTTGGCTATAAGTCTCAGAATCTGCTTTGATACCCTGCTGGGTAGAGTCTTTTAGAGGCCCTCTGTGGTAGACTCCTGTCCTGTTTCCTGTTTTCTCCCTCTTCTTATGTCTATCCTCTTTGTCTTTCTGAATGGGGATTGAGCATCCTACCCAGAGTCCTCTGTCTTGATTAGCTTCTTTAGGTATGCAGATTTTAATATCCAATATTGTATGTCTAATATACACTTATAAGTGAGTATATACCATGTGTGTCTTTCTGCTTCTGGGTTACCTCACTCAGGATGATATTTTCTAGTTTCCACCATTTCCATGCAAATTTCATGATTTCCTTGTTTTTAATTGCTGAGTAGTATTCCATTGTGTCAAAGTACCACAATTTCTATATCATTCCTCCATTGAAGGACATCTGGGTTGTTTCCAGATTCTGGCTATTATGAATAGAGCTATTAAGAACATGGTTGAGCAAATGTCCTTGTTGTATACTTGAGCATATTTTGGATATATGTCTAAGAGTGGTATAGCTGGATCTTGAGGTAACACTATCTTTTGTAAGACTGATACTCCAACCAAGGACCGTTCATGAAGATACCCTAGAACCCCTGCACAGATGTAGCCCATGGCAGCTCAGTCTCCAAGTGGGTTCCCTAGTAATAGGAATAGGAGCTGTCTCTGACATGAACTCAGGGGCCTACTTTTTGATCACCTCCCCATGAGGGGGTTGCAGCCTTACCAGGCCACAGAGGAAGACAATTCAGTCACTCTTGATGAGACCTGATAGGCTAGGGTCAGATAGAAGGGGAGGAGGACCTCTCTATCAGGAGATGGGGGAGGGGCATGGGCAGAGAAGAGGGAGGGAGGATGGGATTGGGAGGAGATGAGGGAGGGGGCTACAGTTGGGATACAAAGTGAATAAACTGTAATTAATTAACAAATAAATAAAGTGAATAAATTGTAATAATAAATAAATGCTTTTAAAATGTATAAATATTTTTAGATTGTGTATCACATGAAGAGTCCTGAGTTGACCTTTCCTTTATTTCAATTTTTATTTGTTCATTTTACATCCTGTTTGGAGTCCCCTCACCCCTCTCCTCCTGGTCCTACCCTCCCTCTGTCCTTCCCCATTCCCTCTCCCCTACTCCTCAGAGAAGGAAAGTCCCCCTACCTCCCCACCCCAGAATATCAAGATACATCAGGATCGAACACATTCTCTTCCCCTGTGGCCTGGCCAAGTATCCCTGTGAGGGGAATGTGATCAGAAGGCAGGCAACAGAGTCTATGTCAGAGTCAACCTCCAATCCTCTTACTAGGGAACCCATATGAGGACAGGGCTGCCCATTGGCTATATTTGTGTAGGGGACCTAGGTCCAGTCCATGCATGGTCCTTGGTTAGTGCTTCAGCCTCCATAGGCCCCGCAGGTCTCTGTTTAGTTGGCTCTGTCTTCTGGTCTTTCTGTTGAACTCCTTTTCTCTCTGGGTCCTTCTGTTTTTCCCTCAACTCTTCCACAAGACATCCTGCGTTCCATCCAATGTTCGGTTATGGGTCTCTGCATCTGTTTCCATCAGGTGCTAGGTGGAGCCTCTCAGAGGGCAGCTATGCTAGGCTCCTGTCTGCATCTTCAAAGCTGAGTATTGTTAATCGTGTCAGGGGTTGGCTGTCTCCCATGGGTTGAGTCTCCTGAGTTGCCCTTTAATAGCCATCAGTTTAATTTCAGTGTCATTGTGTACTCTCATCAGCATCCTTTCATCTCTAGTCCTTAAAATCCTCTGTGGACACCCCTCCATCACAGTGGCTTTCCATTGGTCTTCCCTTCTGTCTTCTTCAGTCCTAGAGGCAGCTGAGAGCCTTTGGGGATCTCACACCTTGGACTATCACTTCTTTCTCTTCAACTTGAGCCTGGAGTGGCAGTAATAAAATTTCCTGTTTTTGTTAGATTTATCCCTGCTGTAGATATTTCAATAAATCATTCCCAGCCATTACAAAAATTTAATTATAAGAAATATCCAATTTTTGTTTCTACAAATGATCTTTTCCTCTACAACAAAAATTTTTCAACCCATAGTATTAAAATTTGACATAAGTCTTAGTTTTTTTTAAGGCAATGTGTAAAAAAAAATGTGTAAATAAATCACTCATTTCACCTTTTTGTGCAAATAAAACTTTTTTTTAAAAAGCATTTACTAGCCTCTGTACAGAGGGTCCTTTTGCTCATGAGCAAAGAGTCAGGTGTTTTGTCTTCTACAAGTCAAAACTTCTCTATTTAGCTGTGTCCCCTCCATGTTCCTGCAAGTGAAGGCAATAGCAATGATCTTGGTTATTACACATTTCTCAAGTGTGTTTTCACTGTGTGCAGAGAAGTTTGGCACTCAGAAGAGTAGTTTTCTCTTACTTCATGGGTAAGAATGTGTTACACGTGGAGTAAAATAATGAAATCTGACGTTAGTTTATATGTTAAGAAACAGTGAAGCAGTCTATTTGCATGCTTCCTTTGTTTTTATCCATTCAATGGATTTCAAAGTTAAATATTTGCCTTTGACCCCAGGGTTCACTAATGTAATTCAAAATGCAAAGCTAAAAGCATTTTGAAAGGAAAAATGTCAAAATCATTTAAAATGCACAAAGCAAACTGTAACGCAGTCATCCTAAAAAGTTACCCTGCCTCCGTGCTCTCAAGGAGTTCAGCAAGTGTGGGAACCAGTCAGAAGTTCCTGCTGAAAGCCTGTTAAATAGTCCATCTGTCTGTCTGTCCTGCCTTTTCTCCTTTTGTTCTCTTTGTCTCTCTTTCTTCTGCTGTCACTTCTGATTTTCTGAAAGACAGAAATCCCAAAGGCTTTCCTAATTAGAAGAAATTATTATGCATTGAAGAAATTAACTCAAGGTGTGTGTTAGCAATGTTCTGAAAGTATCTGAACAACCGTAGAAGTAGATAGCTCTAAGTGTTTGATGAGCTAACTCTTGCAGATGGACTCAACGTTGGGAGAGTTTTTATTCTAAGTATTACTCAAAGTCAGATATTACAGGAGGCAGTTTACACTAACTGCCTTGTTAAGTCTTCATGATGACATTACTACCTACACTTTACAGATGAGTGAAATAGCTCTAAGTGCCAGGATTCGGATCTAAATTCAGATTTGTTCAGTTTCAAATTTGTTCTTGAATGAAAAATAAATATATAAAAAGGAAAGGACATGACTGCTCCTATGTAGGTATGGTGGAGATAGTTTAATGTGGACAAAAGGGAAAGTACAGTTAGAGACAGAGACATCTGGGAGAGTGCAGAGTGAACATAGCACTGAGACTTGTGAGGAGAGGTAGGAGGGAAGAGCAAGAAAGAAACTGCCAACTGAGAGGGGCAGCCTAGGCCAGGAGGCTGGTCAAGAGGGTAAAGAGTAGATAAAAGGGGCCAGGTGACCAAAATGACTGTAGTGTTCAGGGAGAGTTAGCACAGCCCTTAGGCTATAGACGTTTTAGGGTAAAGGGTGGGATATGCCAAGCTTCCCTTGTAACACATAGGGACTGAGGGATGGCAGTCAGCTCCCACTTTGATATTTTAATGGGCACCTCATTTAGTCATTTGTCCCTGGTTTGAGACCTAACAGTTGTCATTTTACTATACCACTTAAGTCTCTAGAAAAAGCATGGCAAATGCCATTCCTCTCAAGAAAACAAATAAAATTTTATTTCCTGAGTGAGTTTTCTTCCAAGTGGAAATACGCAGCTCTAAGGGAATATAAGATGCTCCTCTAGTGTCTGGAAAGAAAATGCTATCACTACCATATATGTGAAAAAAAAGAGTATTGTGTGTGTGTGTGTGTGTGTGTGTGTGTGAGAGAGAGAGAGAGAGAGAGAGACAGACAGACAGACAGACAACAGACAGAGAACAGCAGTAAAAATGAATTAAGTTGGGCCAGTTTTAAGATAAACTGACCATGTCATGACTATTTAGCCTGGGATATTGTTCTCACTTCTTTCCCCTTTCTTCCTTCCTTGCTTTCATTTTTTTCTTCTCTTCTTCCTTTCTTAATGATTATGTACTTTTCCTTTTTCAAGAGTTTCATTAGATTATAATTACATCTCTTCCCTCTTCCCTTTCCCTTCTCTCCCTCCCAAACCTCCCATATATTCCCACCCAACCTTGTGCTCTTCCAAATTTATGGCCTCTTCTTTTTTCATTCAAATTGTTGTTACACACACACACACACACACACACACACACACACACACACACATCATGTGTGTATTTGAATAAACAATTGGTGTGCTCTTTCCTCAAGAAGACTTTTCTTCCCCTCTCAGCATTCCATAGTTGCCTGCAATTCTTCATCTAGGGTTAAGGCCTCCCAGACTTTTCCCCACCCACATTTGCATATCTATTGGTGTTGTCTTTGTTCTGGTCATTTTTAGGAAGCTGTGTTGTTGAGACATTATGGATGTAGAATTTCTGGCATTAATAGAAGGTAATTCTTACAGCGAAATTCTTATTTCTTTGGCTTTAACAATCTTTCTTCCCCGTCTTCTAGAATGATTCTGGAGCCTTAGGTGTAGAAGTCGATCTATAGATCAATCGATCGATAGATAGAGTGATCGATAGATAAAATCATTTGAGATTGAGTTCATAATTCTGCATTTTGATCAGTTACGGTTTTTGAAAATGGTCTCCATCTGTTTCAATAAGAAGTTTCCACGATGAGGGGTAGGGACTACACTTATCTATGGAATAAGAACCAATATGTAGAATATCATTAAGTATTATGCTGGGTCCATAAAGTGGTTCCAGGTTCTCCTTTAAGATACATGACATCACTAGCCCTAGGTAGTTGGCTGGTTTCCTATAGGAGGCATGATTTCCCTGGGTTGACTGCGTCTTTTTTTCTTTCCTTGTCC
This sequence comes from Pachyuromys duprasi, assembly GCA_028658305.1. Classification (NCBI taxonomy): domain Eukaryota; kingdom Metazoa; phylum Chordata; class Mammalia; order Rodentia; family Muridae; genus Pachyuromys; species Pachyuromys duprasi. The sequence goes on along the minus strand of CM053767.1, from coordinate 21,467,480 downwards.
ATATTTTTATTTTTTATTATCAAGATTAGATTTACAATATTTGTCCCTTATGTTTTCTCCCTACAATTCTCCCATATGCCACTCCCAACCCTACATCAAATTTATAGGCCTGATTTTTTAATATGTCATTTGGGTATTTTGCTAATTTTTTAAGTTCAATGCATATTTGGATATTAATCCTCTGTCTAATAAATACCTAGTAGAGAATCTTTTACATAGGCTTCCCATTCACCTGTTTAGCTGTACATAAACTAAAATGCTTTGATGAAGTCCTACATCTCAGCACTAATTTTGGGATAAATTGGGTCCTTTTCAGAAAAGCCTTTCCACTGTGGGGTTTTCACCAAAGAAGACTACCTGGACATGGGTTTAAGCTGATAGAAAGTCTTTCATAGCTGCCTAGTAACTACACTGGGTATTCAGGATCTCAATGTAGCCCTGATCCTTTCTCAGGGTAAACTTTTTTTTATTTTTATTAATTACAGTTTATTCACTTTGTATCTCTCCTGTAGCTCCCTCCCTCATCCCCTCCTAATCCCACCCTTCTTTCCTCTTCCCTACCCATGTCCCTCCCCAAGTCCACTGATAGGGAAGGTCCTCCTCCCCTTCCTTCTGATCCTAGTCTATCAGGTCTCATCAGGAGTGGCTGCATTGTCTTCCTCTGTGGCCTGGAAAGGCTGCTCCCCCTCAGGGGGAGGTAATCCAAGAGCAGGCCAATCAGTTCCTGTCAGAGGCAGTCCCTGCTCCAAATTACTGTGGAACACACTTGGACACTGAACTGCCATGGGCTACATCTGTGCAGGGGTTCTAGGTTGACTGAGTCTTAAGTAAAATTAGAGAGCTGTTGATTACCACCAAGGTGTGTGCCCCTTAGATTTATCTTGCCATGCTGGTCATTGTTCTGGTTTATACATGTAATAGCTTGTTAAGACTATTGTTTGTTTTCCTCCATTGGAAGCTTACTTAGCTCCGTCTTGTACCATGAAGTCTTTAGGGAGGATGTTTTCAGGTAAAATCCTGCTGGGGTAGAAGTGTCTCTGGGGCCTGTGACCAAAATGGATGATGTTTTCAGCAATAAGGACTTACTTTTTACCTCTGGGGGAGGGAGATTTAGGAATAGTAACAGTAGCCTATAATGTTTTGAAAGTCTCTTGTATAACCCAACATCCTAAAAGAGGACTTTCCATGCTTGGTGTTATGGTTTTGTTAGATGTCTATGGCTCTTTGGATGGGGCAGGGGTGCATTGTTAGCCCAAATGGGAAAATTTTATTTAAACTATGCATGTATGTTTATATACGGACTTAAGTGTATTATAAGTATTTTTAGGTCGCTAGTTAATAGTATAACTCCTTACAACTTTTTCAGACACCATTGCTGTTATTTTACGCTCCTCCTCCTTTCTTCTGTATTTATTTCCCTTCTGCTCCCTAGTTAGATCCCCACCCCCATTTTCCCATTTCTCTTTTCAGATAATTTTCTCTCTAGGTAACTTTTCCCTTCCATCATTCTTTCTCTTCAATGACTCATGGATCTCACTTCTGATGGCATTCATACAAGTAAGGTATACAGTTCAGTAGACTTTAGTATAGTGGTATATGGTATATGTTTATGTATAGTTCAGTAGACTTTAGTATAGTGGTATATGGTATATGTTTATGTCCAGAAATAAACATCACATCCATTTTAGAGCATTTCTATTACTGAAAAACAGTTCAGTATCTACCAGCTATCACCTCCCTTTCTACCTCACACACACACCCCTAAGCAAACAAGCTATCTGTTACCTATCTCTGTATATTTGTCTAGAATATTCTAAACATTCTCTATAAAGAGAATAATTTAATACAGAGTAATTTGTGTGACTTCTGTGGGTTGTTGACTCCTTTAAAGTATGCATCATTATTTATCTCAAGAATAGATGTTCTATTCTCTCCATGTGGGCTGACTGATGAAATTAATGACTGTATTTTTTCCAGTACCTAAACTTCATGAAAAGAATGATGACTTAAGAATGATCCTTGAGTTGTCAATAATATCAAAATATACAAGTAAATTATAAAAACAATAAAAACATACAGTTGGAATTTCTCTTAGTAATCTCAACTTTCTATATAAACTACATATAAAGTAAAATAAGCAAAATAAATCTAACCACTTGTAAAAAGTGCTCATTATATTTTCATTTTAAGATGTTAATTAAAACTTGTAATTGTCAGCAGGACACTTTTGTAGATTCACTCCGCTGCCATCCTTTAGTATAAATGAAGCTAGATTTCAATGTATAGATTAGCCTGAGGTATTTCCTGACAGTGTTAGATAGTGATTTAAAAATTTAAGACAAACAACAACAAAACCAAACCAACCAAACAACCTAGGCATGGTGACACACACACCTGTAGTTCCAGATGTTGGCCGGCTGCAGCTAAGGGATTGCCATGAGGTTGATTCTAGGTTGACCTACGTAGTAAATTCTAGGTGAGCCTAGACTGCAGTGTGAAACTCTGTCTCAACTCCACCCCCCCCCCACAAAAATACATAAAACTAAGCAATTATAAAATAAAGATAAATCCTGTAACTGGGGGATGGCATTTTTAAAGTATTCTAACCCATTACATTACATTTTTTCCATCAAATATAACAATGGTTGTTTAATTACATTCAAATGGTATTATTCTATTGGTACTTTTACATAGTGGTTGATAATTAAAATAGTATTGGGGAAATTTCTTCTTTCTGTCATTGTGAAAATAACTGTAATACACCAACCATACAATAGCAAAAACAAACTAAGGCAAAACAGTAAGAATATGGTTTTCTATTAACCAAAAAATACTGAAATGCATGAAAGCCATGAAATATTTACAGAGGCAAAAATTAAAACAACTACACCCAGTTTGCCATATTTGGGTGAAAGTACAGATGTAGTATCAAGGATCATCCAGAACTTGCAGAGCATCACGACTCTGCATCTAGTGAGAATAGTTTACCTATGCAGCCGTCTCTTGCTTTTCAGTCTTGCCCTTTGTTGATAATAGTAAAATGACATTTGGGCATTAGCACACAGAATAAATGGAAAGATGTAGGAGAATGATGGCTAGTGCATATCTCTTGGTTCAGAATTGTAGAATAATTTCTGCCAAGTTTAAAGTCAATCTATGCCACTTTTGAATTCCTTTATCACTTACTTTTCTATATACATGTATTCTCTTATTCTAACTTCTCATTGACCAGCCAAGTAGTTCCATGTCTGCCTCTGCATCTAAGCCAACATGGCATTCTCCTCTTTGCAGTGATATTCCAATTTCCCAGTACAAATCTGATTCTTTACCCTCAGTTGGGGGCTCTAATATTTCCTCTTCAAGAAGTGCTTTCATAGTAGGATTGTCAAATTTTAAACACTAAAATTATCTCAGTAACTTTTAGCACGTTTTGAGATTTACTTGATAGATTTTTCTTGAGTTCATAAGTACTTTATGTTCTGTTTTACATATGTATTTGCTTCTCTCTCAGCTTCTAGATACAGAGCGATGGATTCTTTCCTCCCAATCTGTACCCAGTAGGCTTTGAAAAATCTACTGACTTGTTTATATCTCTGCTGATCAAAGCAAAGCTAACAAATCCTAAATGCATGGGTATTCATGATAATCCAGCAGCCACCAAAGAGTTTAACAAGTGGCTTGATTATTTTAATATTAAATATATAAATGTCACTGGTTGGTGTACACATGCTGGTACATTTTAAAAGTAAGTCAGAATTATGGAGTAGAAAATGTAAAGCTTATTATTTTAGCTTGAGTTCCCGAGGAAAGCAGACAGAGATACATGTTTCACTATTTTGTTAAGAGTGCATTTTCACAGAACAGTAATGAAACACAATGAAGGGTAAAAGAAACCTTTGAGAACCTTAAGATGTAGCCATCTTCAGACAGCCCATGGAACTAGCTTGCAGGAAGAAGGAATAATTCTGCCTTGTTCAAATGCACTCATTCAATTTTACCATCTGCTTGTTCATGAGTGGGTGCCAAACAGATTGCCACAAAGGCCCAACCCACAGCATCAGCTGAGCACCTCTGAGGCAGAAGGCACAAGGTACCCAAACATGGGCCTGAGGCTCAGGGACACTGAGGATAGTATATGTAAAGGTGTTCACTGTAGCTGGAGTAAGAGGCCAGGGACCCCAAAGATAAGTGAAACCAAAAGAATCTGAAGGGTTATAGACAAGGTGTCATATATGCCGGCCATTCACATATCCTCATTTTACATGAAGGATCCAAAGCACAAAGTGGAAGATAGTCAAAATCATGGCTCTTACATGGTTGACTTGACAAAGCCAGAAAGTTTCAACTCTCTTTGATGCCTTCTCTTCCTTTCTCTGGACTCAGCATGAAGCCAATTTTCCACTACCAAACCAAGTCTTTACCATCAGAATAAAGATTCTAATATTTCCTCTCCAATAAATGCTTTCATATTAGCAGTATCAAATTTTAAATACTAACATTATCTATGAGTCACCCTGTCACACCAAAGTTCAAATATCTTCCATAACTAGTATATCATAGATATAAGACAGGAAGTCCTCCTGAAGGCTTACTTTATTCCTTCTACTTAATGGCAAATACAACTCAAAATCTTACCACAGAGCCAATAAATAGATTCAAGCCCAGAAATTCAGATCTGAAAGAAAGAAGCTCCAGTCAGTGAGGAACCTCTCAGCCTTTGTGTTTGTGCCTGGCCTTAAAAACTCACTTTATATAGAAGTCTACTAATCCTTGAATACAGTCAAAACCTTTCAGCAAAGAGCTTCTCAGAGTCAACGGTCTATAAACAATAGTCTTATCAAGGAACAGAGTAGATGTTTCTCCCACATTCGAATGGTATTGCTTTTACACCAACCTCTCCGTATACTTAAGGATTTTTATGAACGCATCTCTGAATGCATGCACTAACTCAAATCTGATGAAACTTGCTTGAGGCTCATTATCAGAATGAAGATGCTTCCACAGAAAGGTTGATTTTGTCTAATTCAAGATGATGGAATAATTATTCCACTCTCCTGGTAAAGAATTACCAAGCAATATAATTATGTAACAGTGTGTTGATATTCTTCATACCTTTCAAATTTCTAATCATACCTTATGATTAAAAAAACTATACAATTTATGCTTTATTTTTAATCGTATTATTTTGAATGTTTAATTTGTACCAAAAGCTTATCCCTCCCATTCTAAATTCTGTTTCTTTAACACAATCCAGTGCTGCTGATAATGGCCATGTCAGTATTTATGAGTACGAGCTGTGTTGTAACAGGTATTCAGCTTCCAGCAGCACCATTTTTCTGGAGACTCATGCATTTTTCATTGTCTAGTCCATCTGAATTTAAAGTGGATGAGATGTCCTTTTAAATGCACAAACAAAGAAGATGAAAATGTGAATCACAGCCTCCTCTCCATTTCTGCTACTAAAATTATAGGAACTATGTATCTGATGTTAGAGTGCATCTGCTGTGCTATTCTATGTACTACATGCATAACCAACAGCTCACTGAGCAAAATTTCACTCAGCACCAATTTTAGCATCATTTTTTTTCAAGATAGCACCTTTCTGGGCTTCTTCAGAAATGCGCTAGAAAATAGCTTATTAATCTCAGTTTCTAACTGGCAGATGGGTTACAGTAAAAACAAGGGCATCTTCTGTTTCACTACTGATAGTTTTTCCATCTAGGATAAGCTCCATCTTGCCAGCCTTCTAACACTTTACCCTTTCCACACACAGATACTAGTTCTCTCAGAAACACCTGCATCCTGTGTTTATTGCGTTTCTATTTCTTCTATCCAGCAGTCATCAAATTCTAAGAACAGAACATGGAAGTTATTACAGGTCATTCCCTTTACTTTAGAAGCTCATGAGCTAAACAATATAGTCAATATAAGTAGAAATACGAACACACACCTGAGGATGCTCGACTTGACACTAAAGATCAGGAATGGCCAATGGGAGGGTTTTGAAACAAGCTCAGGCCATGGAGTGCTAGGCAAAGGAACCACAGATCAATTGCAGTGGTTACTCAAGGGAAAAAACATGAGAGGGATAGAATGACAGGAACCAACTCAAGAGATCCTACCATGGGAAGAACAGATTTCTATTCAACCTACCAGCAAACGGATCCATCCTATGACAATGCAGAGCAAAAAAATTTGAGGGAGGCAAAATGGCAGGGTAGGGGTCAGAGTCAGAGCGTAAGCATTTAGGCATTTAGAGATTTTATACTTATTTGCTCGTTTTATTTTGATGCCTCGAGTAAGTCTCTCAAGCACACAGGCTTTAGCAGCTCTGATAGCTAACTCCCTTCAGTCAAGGAAGGGCTCCTGCGCTAATCTGGTAAGGGGTTCCTTGCACTGTTTCCCTATCTGTATCATGTTTATTAGTATAGCCTATAAAATTGTAACTTTCATTCTCCATCCAGTCACAGCAGCAGTGGCAAAAAGACGCTAGTGTATTAGATGCTTGCCTCTGATGCTGAGTATGGGTCTGAAACTTTGTTTCGCAAATGAAACAAAATGGATTTGTGTTGACCTCTTGTTGAAAGGCAGGCATTATAGGTCCCATGGTGGGCAAGTTCTTGTCAGTCAATCTGATTAGCTGTAGGTTTTGTCTTTACTGCTTGAAAAAAGTTTCGGAAAACTAGCCTGTTAGGTTAGCTCTATATACTCTCTGGAAACAGAGAATCATTTTGCAGCTAATGGTGGCACAACATAGTAATTCAGAGTTTAGGATTCAAAATCGTACCACCTACCTTCCACCTAGTGTCTGTCCAGTATGTCAAGCTAAAAAAAAAAAAAGTAGCTCTATGCAGTCAAGGAAGTTTCCAGATGCCACCTTCTTATTTCCACGTGGATGTATATACACAAACAGGTGAATATACATACATGTAAACATCACACAAGTATATATACTCAAAAAATCTTTTCATCTCTCACTTTAGTTTAAAATATTTCATCACAAAAAGGAAGCAAAATAGCTTTGTCAGGCAAACTCTCTCTCCTCAATTCTCCCAGCCCTGGGTAACCATTAATATAGTTTCTATTGTTGTGGACTTCTATTGCCAAGACATTATGTATGAATGAAATCGTGTGCATAGTGTTTTGGTACTATATTTTTAAAGTTCAAATGCTTACAAAATTTGTTCATATAACAGTTTATATTTGTATATTATTCCTTTCTGTTGTTGTGTAACTGTTCATTCAATAAATAAACTGTGTTTTGCTACCTATTTGTGTTGGTGGGTATTTGAAATAGTTGCATCTTTTAGTGACATTTATATGGCTTTGCTCTGATAGATTTTGCATTAGGTAAAAGACCAAAGGAAGTGGTTTACCAATTTCCATTACATCAACCCTGGTAGACGAAATCCAGGGCACAATGAGCTCACTGTGTATAACTCATTGGCAGATAGGACATACCTACTGCGGTATCTGGTACATCATGGTTCCATTCCCAAAGTGATAGCAAAGGCTATTTAGACTGTGGATCTGTTATTCTCCAATATGATATTCTATCTTACAAAAACAATTTTAAATTACGTATTTTTAAAAGAGTAGCTCTAGGACCTTTGGCTGGTGCATTGCCTCTGTGGTTCGGGTTCTTGTCTATCAAAAGGCACAATGGCAGAATTTGCTGCACAAGATTTTCTGAGGGTTAGAGAAAACGGTATAAATTAATGCCAGCACTTTTAGAATATGAACTATTAGTAATATTTCCCTTTATTTTCTATTTCTTCATTTTGCACTAAGGTTCTTGGAAATCCAGTGTCAAAAGTTTGGTTGGCCTCCCAATGACAGACTATGTTGTATTCATTTTGCATGACTTACATGCAGCATATAAAAGGCTGCAGTCACATAATAGATTAAAATTCCATTTTCTTGTGTAAGTGTTCTGTAATCTTGTATGTCTTGGTTTGGTTTAGGATGCTACCAAGGTTTTAACATTACTGTTATAATTTAAGTAGGTCATGGCATTGTTTTAGGCACCCCCAATAAGAAAGCACACTCCACTCATAGCACTCTCTAGTGCATACTGAGCATCAGCAACAACCATTTAATACACTGGCTAAATTTTACCAATATCTCTTCCACTTCAGTGTGCACCTTATTAGGCAAATGATCATGAGTGACTGATCATAGGATTATTATTAGTCTACTGTAAATTAATTATATAGCTACAACGATTAATGTTGTGTTACATGGTGATGAGATCAGACATCTTCAGAGAAGCTTTCAAAGTCAACATCTTTTATTTCTCATCACTTTCTACCAGTTCAGTCACCACTGATAATCCCACTTAAGAAACTCTCTATATCCTAGGTTTCCAAGACAAGGCTTAACAGATAGGATTACATGAAATTAAAAAGGTTTTATACAACAAAGGAAACCATTCACAGAATGAGAACCAATCTTTGACAGCAGTATTTCAGATTGGAGAATAATACCTAAAATATACAAAGAACTGTTAAAACAAACAAACAAAAACCTCTAATCAATAAAGGAGGCAAGAAAACAAACAAAATGTTCTCTTAAAACAAAATACCAAGTTAGAGGGATATAGGTCAGTCAGTTGAGCTTGCGTTATACCCTGAGTTTGATTCTCAGCATTGCAGAAAACAAATGAACAAAAACTGTGGACATGTTAGAATTCCTAAATTCTGGAGGATCGGAAATGCAAGGTCATCCTTGACCACATAATGAGTTTGAGGATATCCTGGGATACATTAAACTCTGTCTCAAAGAAGAAGAAACTAGGAGGAGGAAGAGAAGGAGGAAGTAAAGAAGGAAGAGGAGAATAAGGAGGAGAATGAGGAGGAGGATGCCTCAGCAAAAGTAGCTCCACCAGCACAATAAATGTTCTAAAAGGTGTTCAACTCTCTAGCCACCTGGGAGATACAAAGTAATTCAACCTTGAGATTCTATTTTACCACTGTTAGAATGGTTCACATCAAGAAAACTAACATGCTGGTGAGGATGTAGGGAAAGAGAAATCCCTTTACACTGTAGGTGGAAATGTAAGTGAATGAAATCATTATGGAAATAAGTATGCAGATTTCTTTTAAAAAAATAGAATCACCATACAACCCACCTACAACACTCGTATTTATATACCTAAAAGGTTCTAAGTCTTACCACAGAGATGTTCCATATTCACTGTTGCTCTAAACACAACATCTAAGAAATGGAACAAACCTAGATGACAATCAGCAGCCAAATCGATAAGAAACTGCAGCACGTGTTTAAAAATGGAATCAGATTACTTATAGCAAAATGGTAGAACTGAAAAGTATATCAACCAAAGCATCCCAGACACAGAATGACAAATCCTAAATTTCTCTCACATGCAGATCTCAGATTTCTTTTAATTTTTATTTTATTTTTATTAATTACAGTTTATTCACTTTGTATGGCTTAACTTTGGGCAGAGTGCAGGAATCTTATGATAGAAGAGGGAGATAAAAATACCTGGAGGGAACAGGAGCTCCACAAGGAGAGCAACAGAACCAAAAAATCTGGGCACCGGGGTCTTTTCTGAGACTACTACTCCAAACAAGGACCATGCATGGAGATAACCTAGAACCTCTGTACAGAAGTAGCCCATGGTAGCTCAGTGTCTAAGAGGGTTCCCCAGTAACAGGAACAGGGACCTTCTCTGACAAGAACTCATGGGCTAGCTTTTTTGATCCCCTCCACCTGAGGGGGGAGCAGCCTTACCAGTCCAGATCTCATTATTTAACTTATGTATATTTACGTATGTTTGGGAGGATTACAGGTCACAAAACTAGAAAAGGGACTTTGGGGAGACTAAGAAAAGGTTGGGGCACTGGCTGCTCTTCCAGAGGACCTGGGTTCAATTCCCAGCACCCACATGGCAGGTCACTCATAATTGCCTGTAACTACAGTTTCAGGGCTCCAGCACCTTCACACAGACAGACATGCAGACAAAACATGAATGAACATGAAACAAAGATAAATACATTATTGAGAAAAAAGAGTAAGGATTGGGGATGGGAGAAAAGGAGTGATGAAACATATGTGGCATGAGAACAAAGTGAGTTCAAGGAGGAAAGATCTCTTCCATTTCCCTGTCCAATTGTTAGGACATTCCCATGAAGAACAAGCTGAGCTGCCCATCTGCTACATATGTATAGGGGCCCTAGGTCCAGCCCAGCATGTTCTTTGGTTAGTGGCTCTGTCTCTGTGAACCTCCATTGGCCTAGGTTAGTTTACTCTGTAGGTTTTCTTATGTTTTCCTTGCTCACTCTGGTTGTTCCATGAAGTGTTAAACCCAGGACTTTGCCCAGGCTAAGTAAGTGCTCTACAATCTTCCATATCCTCAAGCCTGTTGACCTAAAACAAACAAACAAAAACCCGATATTCTTCTATTTCAGTACTTCTACTTATCCCAAATTATCTTTTAAGTCTACTATTTCACAGTCCTCTGAATGGTATTACTTCGCTGTAGGTACACTCAGGAAACTTACAAAGTCATGAGCAAGCAGTAATTACAGTGCAATAAGATAAAAGTAATAAATGTGTCCTAAGATTTTTAAAAAAGCAGTAAGGCCTCTCTCAATGGAAGTGACAAAAGAGCCAAGTTTTAAAGAAGAAAAATGAATAGGAGTCAGGCTGGAAAAGGCATGATGGGCATTCTGAAGATAACTCATACAAAGGAATATGAGCAGAGAAGCCTATAGTTCACTGTTGAAATATAAGTTGCTCCCAACAGTGGTTTCATGGAGGACTGCCATGGGGATGGAGAAGTAGGAGTTAGTAGCCCAGAGGCCATTGGAGGGAGAATATTCAGAATTTCCTTCCAGTTGTCTGTTGGAATAACTCTTGGAAAACTGCATGCCTCAAAGTAACACCATTTCGTTTTTCTCCTAACTCTCCAAGTTGGGCAACAGTCTCTAGAGATGCCTCATCTATTCCCCTGTGCATAGGTTGGCTGAGTATGATAGAGCCAGGAGGATCCCAACCCCTCCACTCTGATATTTGACACAATTCTGCCTGGGTTTTTCTCTTATTTCCCAGGAGTCTCTCAGTGTTCAGGCTCCTTATGGAGAAGCTGTTCCCTAGTAGGAAAACAAGAGTGCAGCAAAACTTCTCAAAAATCAGGCCCAGAAGGCTCATGGCTTCCTCTCCTCTGTTCTCTAGCGGTCAAAGCAAGGCAAGATCAATCTTGCTTCCAAGAAAGGAGATATAGGTCCACTCTCCATCCAGGAAAAAAAATAGACTTATTTCTGCCATGGGGGAAGAAATATATAACATCACACACCCTCTGCTGAAAGTTCTTGTGCTTATAGTACTGCTTTCTTATTTTATATTGCTGTTTTTACAAATAAGCCAGAAAGGCCACAAGCAACTTTCAGAAAAAAAGTCTGCTTTCTTTTTCCAGAGGCTTTTCTTCTGTCAGAGCAGGTGTGTGTGTGTGTGTGTGTGTGTGTGTGTGTGTGTGTGTGTGTGTGTATGCAAAGCTTGTGTGGAAATTTGATTCCATGAAAACTGATCACTTTGACTCTTGCCCCCAGTCTCCATTTCAGTAGTCTACAAGAGTATTGTCTTTGAAAACGGCATTGAAAATATTTGCATAATTATTATACTACCACAGTCCTGAATCCATTTCAGGAAAAACAGTTTTGACGTATAGCCAATGGTAACTTGAGAAGCAGAGAATAAACACCTAATACATATGAAAGCTTCTTAGAACACAGTTCCAGAATCTAGTTGAGCATAAAAGATGGTCCTTCTGGATTTCTAAATGTATAGCACTTTCATGCAAGAGTTTCTAAATCTAGCATTTTGATCTGTAGAGCAAAGGTTTTTTTTTCTTTATTGATTAGTTATCCACACAGATGATGATGGAATATGTTTCCTGCTTGCCAGATTGGGCACACTCTTACCATCACTGATGCAGAGTACTGAAGATAAGTCTGTTTCCTCAACTACCTCTGGAGTACAGTGATTGAAAGCCAGGTCCCCTTGCAGAGACTTGATCTCATAACCTGGTTTTGCTTTATCTTCAGTGGTTCTGGAAGAAAGCTAATTAGCCATGTTAAGCGCTACTTTCCTAGGAAGCCTCAGTAATAACTCTGTGGTCTCCCTATCATTGCTTCAGTGGGTTACAATAAATAGTATTCACTGCCCTTAACTCAGTGTCTGCTAAGAATTACCAATGCATTTAACTGCTGTTGTTTTCATGGATTTCTGGCTGACATGGTTGTGCTTTTCTTCATTTCTCAGGGAAATGTTAATCTCTGTGGCATTGGGCCAAGTGTTATCCCTTCTTGTTTGTGGAATTGGTTTGACCAGCAAGTACCTGGCAGAAGATTTTCATGCCAACACACCAGTCTTCCAGAGCTTTCTGAACTACATTCTCCTCTTCTTGGTCTACACCACTACCCTAGCTGTCCGACAAGGTAAGCTGCCCCTAGCCCCAGGAATGTGACTTTTCCAAACACAAGAATGAATATGAGCCATGACTAGATATCATTTTACCATTTTTAGCATCAGCAAGATGATTCAAATCCCCAGGTCTCACTTTGCTGTTTTGCAGTAACACTATAAAGAAAATGTATGAATATATCACAAAGAAATATGCATTGTGTGGATTCCACAAGAAGCAAGAGATAGATGCATTGCAGAAAAGTACCATTGCTCACAATTTTGACTTCCAGTTAAGGGCTCTCTTCCTCTCGATAAATCTAAATAGAGTACCTCCTGAAACCTCAAACAGGCCCAATGCAACTAACTCTCCTAGATATGCTGTCCTGAGCTGTCTAAGGGAACTGCAGACAAATGTGTGTTCTTTAGGAAAGTGATACAAGCATAAATACAAACAACTCGTAACAATTCAAGAGGAATAAAAGAAAAGGAAACTCCTCCAAATGGCCAAGTGTGGTCCTATTTTAAATTTAAAATAAGTAAAGCAATAAAAACAAGTTTTCCAAGAGTCAATAAAAGAAAATACCTTTCAAAAGAGTAGGTCTGATAAAAAATTACTTGAGGGTGCCTTAGACACTCTTTCAGAGTTTTATGACTACACTATCAAACTTGCTATAATCCTTTGTCTATGGCCCCAGAAAAAGCCAAAAAAATTTTCCCTAAGTTGTAGCTGTTGACCAGGATCCACTAAAAGATAATTGTTAATAAGTTTGAAAACAATCCTATATGTTAATAACAAATAAGAATGTATGTATATATTGCTAAATATATCAGTTCTAATAATTATACTTTTTGAAACCTTTATAGAAACTACCATTCTTACAGGTCTTTATTTCCGTCTAGAATAATACTGCTCAGTTATAATGACTTAGTCAATAGTTGGCTTCATCTTAGAAGAAAATAGAAGGTAGCTGGAGGCTGAGTGTGGCTTAGTTTCTGCCTTCCAAGTATGAGAACCTGGGTTCAGATCCCTAGAACCTACTTAAAATTCTGAACACAGCAGCATGCTTCTGGATACAGCACTGCGGAGGCAGAGACAGGCAAGACCTGGAGCTCACTGGCCAGCTGGCTGAGCAGAATGACAAGCTCCAAGTTCAGCAAAACACTGTCACATAAATTAGGATGTCAGTCTCTTGTATTTACACACACACACACACACACACACACACACACGATTGCCTACATAGACACATGAATATACCCATACAAGCACATAAACAAACACCTCCCGGACACATACACACGCCTACCTATACACACACACACAAACATACCCACATAGCACATAAACACCTTCCATACACAAACACACATGGGAAATGACCACACTGGTACTCAATTGACTTTTCAGTTTGTTGAAAATATATCAGAAGCAGATTTGTTTTGCTTTCCCCAATTTGCTGTTACTGGCAAGTTTTTTTGAAAGCTCTTAATATTAAAAGCTATAACTACTTTTAAGAATAAAATGTTAGCCTCCAAAAGTTACAGACACTAAATCTCTGTAGGAAGTCATGTTTCCTCAGTGTGAGTTGGAAGCCAGTGAATTTGAATAGCACAAGTGTGCTGTCCAACAGTTATCACACTGTTCTTGAATGGTGCTTCAAGCCAGGAAAAGACTGCAGGGAGTGAGGAAATGAGGGGGGCGTACAGTTAGTGACTCATTTCTGAGAAATCAAAAGAGGAGAGGGAAAGGGGTGAATGTAAAGGTTCACTTGATGTGAGATTGAGCCAACATTAAAGAATAATATTATTTAGTCCAGTATAAAGAGTATAATGAAGAATAATAGCATTAAATTGAGAACAATTTTTCAATAGCCTAATACTGAAAAAAGAGTTTTCATGTGAAAATGGTGAATTCATCTTCATTGATTTTTAAAAATGTATTTATTTTTATTATATATGCATTGGTCTTTTGTCAACATTATATCTGTGTGAGGGTGTTTGATTCCCCAGAACTGGGGTTACAGAGAGTTCCGAGCTGCTGTGTGGGCACTGGGAATTGAACCCAGGTCCTCTGAAAGAGTGACCAGTGCTCTTAACTGCTGAGCCGTCTCTCCAGCCCCATCTTCACTGATTTTTAAAGCACTACTGCATTTTGAGATTACAAATTATCACTCCTCCTTGGGTTCTTGTCTACCTTATTTTCTAAGGGATCAGAAATTTAGTTAGAGTCTATAAATAGGGGAAATAAGCACATTCAAATCAGAAAGAATGATTGCAACAGTTATAGGTAGAAGCTAGAAAACAGAGTGTATGAAAAGAGTTAGTGTTAATAATATTAATAATACTCTTTAAAACGAACATTTATAATGTGTCAGATACAGTGTATGTGACTTATTCCTTCTTACTCCTTCTAATCAAGGAAATAAGTATCACCCACAATTTTATGAGTGAGAAAAACCTAGAAAGCTGCTCAAAGATGTGCATTAGGAAAAGCCGGAAGCTGTGACCAGCGAGGGGCTGGAAAAGCAGGGTTACCCTTGGCTTCGTCTTGTGCTGGACAGAGGAGGCAGAAGGGATGGGAGACTCTTTACAATGGTTTTCAACCTTCCTAATGCTGTACACATTTAGTACAGTTCCTCATGTCATGGTGACCCCAACCATAACATTATTTTCATCGCTACTTCATAACTGCAATTTTGCTACCATTATTAATTGTAATGTAAATGTATGATATGCAGGATATCTGATGCGCATTCCCTGTGAAAGGTCATTTATAACCCCCTTGAGGGGGTTGAGCAGAAAAACTGCTTTAGAATTAAAGGAGACATTTGTGTTTCCTGATTTGAAAACCCTGAACAGGAAACTAGCCTGGAGTGTATGGTGAGACATAGCAATGAGATCAGGAGTCATATAGATATATGAGAGTTATATAGACAGTATGAGGCAACATGAGAGCATCGGTGTGGGTAAGGCAGAAGAACAAAGAGGCTGAAGACTGGGAAGGAATTTGGAGGACCTTTAGAAGGAAAGACTAAAGAGGGCTGAGGAAATTCTTTTTTTCAATTCAGTGGAGGAATCAGTTCCCACAATGTAGTACTCTTTGAGGATATACATATATCCTCACCCTGGGTGACTACTGAACTTCTGTGTCTATATCTTGTATTCAGATACAGACTCACATAGGCTGGTATTTAGCTAACATCTGGAAATCAACATAGATATTGTATTAATTTTGTATATGCTAAGTCACTTTGATGTTTTGGACACCTCACAACACACGTGTTCAGGCACCTCAAGATTTGGAATGAATGATCAACGGAGAAGAGATGTGAAGTCTGCAGGTTAGATGAAGTGCTGACTGTCTCATCTCTCTAGCATAAATATCACCTACCCAGTTGGGCCTCCATGTTAATGACATGTGTGTGCCTTGGACCACTTGACAGTAAGCAGTTACTGACTGAAAAAAAAAACATATCTGTCATTGTACTCATCTAGCTTCTAAAAGTTGTGGTTGTCAAATTTGAAACGCTCTGGGAATATTTAAGTCTGATGTCACTAAAAATAATCTTGTCAAAAATATGACTTCAAAGTTAGAGTAAATCCTCCCTATCAAGTTTATATTAGATCAAATGACCAAAAAATATGGAGGTAGCAGATTCCTGTGTAGACTCCAGAGAAAAGTAGCTATGAACTTGCCCTTGAGGATTAGCTAATTACTGGGTCCCTATGAGGGTTGTCCTTCTTTAAAACAGTGTGTCTTATTGAGCAAAGTCTAAGTGTGGCCTGAAAGGCTGAAGCTGTGCTTTCTTCCACTTGTTTCTGAAGTTGAGAAGATGCCACGGTTCCTAACAAAGCCCCTAGGGCACAGGACTCCATAGAAAGAAGGGTAGTTCAACCCTTAGAGTCCATTGATGTATCCAGTTCAGGAATTAAAGGAAAACTGAGAGGACCGTTAGTCTAAGCACACTGAAATATAGGTAGGGAGTGGAACATGTGTCCAGAAAGAAACACCAGATATATTTGGTCCTTGTGGAGCTCCTGCCCTCTCCAGGTCTTACTAACTCCCCCTTCTTTCATAGGATTCCCTGCACTCTGCCGAAGGTTTGGTTATGAGTCTCAGTATCTACTTTGATACACTACTAGGTAGAGTCTTTCAGAGGCCCTCTGTGATAGGCTCCTGTCCTGTTACTTGTTTTATCCTACATCCTATGTCCATCCCATTTGTCTTTCTAAGTGAGGATTGATCATCTTACCCTGGGTCCTCTTTCTTGTTTATCTTCCTTAGGTGTATAGATTTCAATACGTTTATCCTATCTTATAGGTCTACATAAGTGAGCATATACCATGTCTGTCTTTATGCTTTTGGGATACCTCACTCATGATGATCGTTTCTAGGTCCCACCATTTGCCTGCAAATTTCATGATTTCCCATTTTTAATTGCTGAGTAGTATTCCATTGTGTAAAAGTACCACAATTTCTGTATCCATTCCTCAACTGAGGGACATCCAGGTTGTTTCCAAGTTCTGGCTATTATGAATAAAGCTGCTATACACATAGTTGAGCACATGTCCTTGTTGTGTACTTGAGCATCTTTTGGATATATGCCTAGGGGTCTTTTATGAGACTGCTTCTCCAACCAAGGACCATGTATGGATATAACCTAGAACCCCTGCTCAGATGTAGCAAATGGTATCTCAGTATCCAGCTGGGTACCTTACTTAGTAAGGGGAACAGGGACTATTTCTGACATTAACTCAATGGCAGGCTCTTTGACCTCTCCTCCCCCCCCCCCGCCTCCCAAGGGGGAACAGCCTTGCTAGGCCACAGAAGAGTACATTACAGCCAATCCTGAAGAGACCTGATAGGCTAGAGTTAGATGGAAGGGGAGGAGGTCCTCCCCTATCAGTGGACTTGGAAAGGGGCAGGGAGGAGATGAGGGAGGGATGGGGGGATAGGGAGGGAATGCGGGAGGGGACTACAGCTGGGATACAAAGTACATAACATGTGATTAATATAATAAACAAATTAAATAAAAAAGAAAGAAAGAAAGAAAGAAAGAAAGAAAGAAAGAAAGAAAGAAAGAAAGAAAGAAAGAAAGAAAAGAAAAGAATAAAATACAGAACAGCCAGGTGAAGTTTGGGTTCCAAGCTCACAACTTCCCCGGTGACTGGCCTTGAGCTGGTCTTGCAGCATCCCATATTTTCACTCTTTCCCTCCAGTCAATACCATCCCACTTGTATTGTAATATGAAGTCCTAAAACACTAAGGGATCTCCGGAAAACAGATCATTCACACCTAAACATTTAACTATGATTTATCAATGTCATTGAATATATGTTCGTCATATAGTCAAAAAAAGAAAAAGAAACACCAGAAATTCATGCTCTTTGTCCAAAGAGAGGCTCTTAAAGAATGCATCTGAAGGAGCAAATAACACTCCATGTGAGGCTTCACACCTGACTATCAGCCTGAGAATTACACAAAGACTCTCCTTCATCTCTATGTATTTCCTCCTTTCTTAAAATTTCAGATAATACTAGCTGAAATTTAAAAAACCAAGAGACACAAAAATGCAAATGCAACAAGGGAGAACAGTCTTCTGAAGACTGAGCTCTTGCGTTTGTGATACAGAAGCAAGAAATATGACTGGATTTTTAAATCAAAAGTGAGATGGGATACATTTATTACCAAGAAAAATTTACTGTCGGGTTTTTGCACATAATCACCTCTTGCCAATTATAACTGCTTCCCACAACCACTTTCAGCACTTCCTGCATAATAGATGAAGTCAATTTGTTTACTATAATTTTTCTACCTTTGTGTCTAAGTAAGGGGAGTAAAGACTGTGCAGTAAGGACGGGCTGCTCAGGGAGAAACAGAAGCAGGTTGAGATCTTGCGCTCTTTCTTCAGCTGTGCTGTGAGAAAGGAAGTGGAATTATGACAGAACTGGAAGCGTCTGCAGCTGTGTAGACTCTGGATCATCCCTTCAGTAGTCCCAGGAACAGGACTTAGAAGGGGTCTTTTTCATTGAAAAGTATTTCTTTAAGCTCCTCCAAATTTCAATAAAAAGCCATCTTCCAGCTAAAGCAATTCAATAAACAGCTCGTATCTTGCTTTCCAGAAAATTCTCAAAGATAGACTTTTACATATTTTCTATCCTGTCTTGCTTTGTGTGAGTGTGAAAACGAAATAAGTCTCTAATAGGACTAATGTAACACTCATAAGCAAATCTTAAAATATTCGTGTAGTTATAAAAAATAATGTAGAAGGTCATATTCAATAAAGTAGGGTTCTCAGCCATAAGAAGTTTTGGCAACTTGAGCCTCTGCATCTTGCAGTGTGTCAAACGCCAGCCTTGTCCAGGGATCTTTCTCTCATGTGCGAGTTCTGGTACTTCTCTGCTCTTGACTATGTTGGAATGTTTTTAGTGTTTACCAGAGGTGGTCAAAATCCCAAACCCAAGAAGTAAAATGAACTAAAGCAAAATCCAGGGATTCCTTGGAGCAGAAGACAAGGAAACCTCCATGGACAATTAGTTCCCAAGTCTCTGAATAATCCATATTAAAGTACTGAATAGAAGTGACTGTTTGGGTTGGCAGGAGAAGACAGCACTTGGTAAATGTTAATATGGAATCATTTGACCCCTGGGAGCCATGGGGAAACTTACACCGTCATTCTCTAAGACCCATGAGGTAATTTTTATTGGACTCTCTTAAATTCTCTCTTGTGGGAAATTACTTGGCAAACTCCCATGCCTATTTCTTGTCAGGTCATATTTATTCTTACTTCTTAAGTGTGACTGGAGAGTTGTAGTCACTATACTATAGAAAGATTGCACTAGAGGGGTTTCTGAGCTGAATCTTGTAGATGATCTTTGAGAAGTACTTAACACTGCCATGGAGTGGAACAAAACCAGTTTAGGATGGAGGAAGCAGATGTGATACATCATGTTTGTAAACTGAGAAAGGAAAAATCACACACAAAAAAGTTAGAACCCATTCCTAGCCAAGCTGCCTTTCAAGACACACAGTTCTCCCTAGAACACGGGGTGGGGTGGGGAGTGCAAACCAGTCCCACTGCTTTTGAACACAGCTTGGCATGTGCTTATAGAGTTAAACGTGTTCTTCGTGTATCACGCAGCAATTATTCTCCTTCCAAGGAAAATGAAAGCATAGTGTTGACACACAAAACTGTATGCAAATGTTGTTTTGTTTTAGAGGTTGTAAAAACCTGTGTACCACCCGAGTGCCCGTTAGTTCGCAGAAGAGGAGACAAAGCTGCTCATGATGTTATACACCCGGGATCCCAGCATTCATGAGGCTAAGACTAAGGAGACAGCCATAAATTCAAAGACATCCTAGGCTAAATGATGACTCTTTTGCCAGTCAGAGCTACGCAGTGAGATACTGCTTTAAAGAACAGCAAGGACAGGGTGGTGCTGGTGATTATGGTGACCAGTGAGTTGGTTCACAGGGCAAAGGCACATTCTTTGGAAACCTGATGACATGAGTTCTATTCCTAGAGCCTACCATCTCCTTCAGGTTGTGTTCTGCCCTTCAGCATAGCACATAGTGCTCTCACTCACATACACACACACAAAACAATTATTAATTAATTAATTAATTAATTAAATCCAGTACCACTCCTTAATTAAAAGGAATAAGATACCCATGCATTCAGCAATGGTGACTAATTTTTTTAAATATGATCAACAAGTTTATTTAGAGGTATTGGGTTACATAGTAAGAAGAAAACAAAATGAAACCCTGTCTCGAATCGGAGACAACAGGAGCCAAAACTGAACTACTGACTTCTGTACACCTGCTTGCCCCTTCTTTACTTTTTTCTCTTTTTTTATAAATTTATTTATTTTTATATCAATCACAGGTTAGGTACTTTGCATCCCAGGCATAGCCCCCATCCTTCATTCCTTCCGACCCTCCCTATCCCTCCCTCATCTCTCTCCTCCCCGCCCCCTCCAAGTCTACCAACGGGGAAGGACCTCCTCCCCTTCCATCCAACCCCAGCTCATCCTGTCTCCTCAGGGCTGGCTGCAATATCCTCCCCTGGAATCTAGCCAGTCTGTCACTCCCCGGCTTGTATGGGGGAGGGTCAAAGAGTCAACCATCAAGTTCATGACTGAAACAGTCCCTGTTTCCCTCACTAGGGTCTTCAGTCCCACAAGAGCTATCATGGGCCCCATCTGAGCGGGGGTTCCAGGCCACATCCACACATGGTCCTTGATTGTAGAAACCATCTCATACAAGACCCCTGTGCCCTGCTCAGTTTGGTCTTTGTGGAGCTCTTGTTCTCCCCAAGTCTCACCAACCTCCCCCATTTCTATCATCACTTCTCGCCCTCTGCCAAAGGCTTGATCACGAGTCTTAATATCTGCTCTGATACATCGCTACATTGACCCCCCCAGAGGTCTTCCTTGGCATGCTCCTCTC